>JAWWEW010000020.1:20159177-20207549 GCA_035583185.1 Anabacerthia variegaticeps | reverse complement strand
CAGTACCGGGGATGCCAGGGGTGCAGTGCCAGGGATGGGGGTGCAGTACCAGGGATGGGGGTGCAGTACCGGGGATGCCAGGGGTGCAGTGCCAGGGATGGGGGTGCAGTACCAGGGATTGGGGTGCCCGCTGCCCCTGCCGGAGAGTGGCCACAGCCCGCGGCAGGTGAAGGGCCGGCGGGTCTTGAACGGGGAATGGGATTCATGAACGAGAAAGCGGGATCAGCGTTTGCGTTGGTGGAATTTTAATGAACCTTGAAGGTTATTTCTGAGCGGTTCCAGCGACAATTCCCGGTGTTCGTGTTGGGAGGGAGCCGTATCCCGGCCCGATCCCATCAGGGCGCGCTGCTGCGTTTGGGATGGGGAACAGCGACAGCAGTGCCGGGAGCGTGGGCACAGTCCACCGGGAGCGACAACAACCGGGACAGGCTTCCAGGCTTTGCATTCCGCACTGGGAATGAGCTCATTATCCTTCCCGGGGTCTCGGCCAGCTACTTGAAAAATACTTGTTGAGAAACCACGGCAGCTCTCGGGAGAGGGTCCTCGCCAGGAAATGGAGAGAGAACAAACTGGGGGTGTAAATACAGAGCAGGGACAAACAGCCACAGTGGCAAAAACGGGTCAGAATCTGCCCTGCTGCGTTCTTGGTGCAGACTGGGAGCCCGGACTGCATCCCAGAGTGGATGGCAGTGCACAGCATCTCCTCTGTCCCTTCATCTGCCACTTATTCCATGAAACCCCCAAGTGGGGAGTGTTGGTCCACGTGGGGGCCCACCCAGCCCAGTCACACAGGAGCCAACCTGTGACATTCCATTGCTCAGACCCCAGGTCACCTGGCTCATCCCCTTGTCCTGCCCAGGCAGGGTCAGCCGGAGCAGGCTGCTCAGTTCTGTGCTAGTTTGGTTTAAATGCCCCCCCTCCCAGGGCCTGGGAAAGGTGCAGACAGGCATGGGAGTGATCCCACAGGGGTGCAGAAGCCCCCAGGGCCACGTCCTGCCCCCTGCCCGTGTGCTGGCAGTGCTCTTGTTGCTGTTGTGTATTCATGACACCACAGCACCATTTCCACTGCCCCTGCTGCCAGATGCATCTTGGTTTTTTGAATCTGTGGGTTAAGGACATACACAAGCTGTGTAGGACCTGTCATGGTCCTATAAGGAACCATGAGTTGGAAATCAGCAGGAAGCAGAGATCCCACTGGAAAAAAGGAAGGAACAAGCAAAGGGAAAGCAGCACTTCTCAGTTCTGGTCACAGGACACGAGGCATCAGTGGTTCTTGCAATTACAGCCACTAAGTCACTGGGAGAGAGGGACAGTGCACCCAGACAGCTATGTCAGTGGCTCTGGGGCCTCCTTCAAGCCAGCAGTGATGGCAGCAGTGGGTGGGAAAAGATCGGGAAAACATGAGGGCTGAGGGGGGGCAGAAACCAGAGGGAGCTGGATAAGTGGAAAGAGACTCTGGTGGTGGGGAGCACAGGGAGAACCTCCACAGAGTGGGAGGGCATAGGGTTGCTGAAATGAAGCAGAAAAAGAGGATGCTCCTTGCCTTGCCTTGTCTTGCCACCATACTGCTGCTGCACAGAAAGCTTCATTAGCCCTGTTGGCACAGCAGTAATCAGAGAAAGAAAATCAGTAGGAGTGATGCGAAAGGACTGACTGCCAGGGGAGGATGTGGTGCATTTGCCATCTCCTGATGTCTTCAAGCCCAGCCAAATGCCCATCTGAAGCTGCCTTAGTCAGACAACTTACTGAATTCCACAGTAACATGGTGAAATTTTCTTGACCGCAGGTACAGGAGGTCAGGCTGCCCAATCCATTCCTGCTCACCCCAGGAATCTGCAGGAAGGAAGTGCAAAGGAGGACCACAAGAACAGGATGTTATTTGTGCCCTTGGATAGGACTTTGTGCCAGAGCTGATCTGCCTGGCTCCAGCAGCATTCCCCACATAGCTGTGCCTGTGATGGGCAGTGAGAGGTCCCAGAACTCCTGAGTGATGGGGCTGGCTGGTCTTCAGCCCTGCCCCATGCAGGCTGCCTGTCCCTGCCACCTGGGCTGTCCCTGGGCCACCAGTGCCCCTGTGCCTGTACCACAGTGGCCTTAGTGCTCCATGTGATGGTGAAGGTGAGGTCTCAGAGGGAAAGGGAGGCCAGACTCCACAGGCAAGGGCATTTTGCCTAAGGAGGGTTCATGTCCAAATGCAGGGCAAGTGTAGGCCCTTCCTGGCTGTTCTGCCTGGCTCTGGTGAAGAGTCAGCTCTCAGGCTTTCCCTACAGGGTCACTCAGTCCCTCAGGTGGGCAGACACTCAAGAGTAGACCTTTCTGAAAGAGACCAGGTCTGCAGTGTGGTGAGGCTGATCTTGTATCATTATTTCTTCTTTTTTCAATGTTTAGCAGCTGTCCCCAGTCTCCAAGGTATGACACAGCTGGATTGTCCTAACCATGCTGAAGGTCTGAGGCATTTGCACCATCTTTCTCACCATAGTCCCAGCTGTTCCTCCTCAGAAGTGAGGGCCTGGAGCTGCACTAGATAAAAGCAGATGGGGATGGAGAGATGTAGCTGTGGAAATGTTTGCTTAGTGCCCAGGAGCAGCCCAAAAGGCAAACTGACTGTTAGCGATTATTGGGAAAATAATGCAGAGCAGATCACAGTTCTGCCACTGAACAGATCTATGGTGGAAGCTGCACTGTGATTTCCATATCCAGCTGTCTGTCTTTCTCACAAAAAAGAGTTGGAAGAGTTTCAGAGAAGAGCAACAAGGATAATCAAATGCAAAGAGTATTTTCCATGTGAAGAAAAGGTGGATAGTCTCTTTAGCCTGGAAAAGAAATGACTGAAGAGGATTACAGTATCAAGTCTGGCAAATAGAAGTTGTCTACAGTATGATTTCTCATTGTCCCTTCAATATAAGAAGTAGCAGCACCCCATAAATTAACAGGTAATAACCACAAAGCCAAAACCAGATCTTTTTTCGAACATCACGTGCTATGTCAGACTGCTTCACACAGGGTATGGTGGGCCCCCAAGGTTCCTGTGCATTCAAAAAGAAATTAAACGTTTTAATGAGAGAAAAATATCCACTCACATTGATGGAATGCCAGACTCTGCTTCTGGAGCTGTGAGCTGTGGGTGGCTGATGCTGGCAGAGTGTTCCAAGCAGCACTCCAGGTCTGTGCCCCCTTTACCCAAGTGCAGATGCACCAGCCAGACTCCAGGAATCAATCACCAACTTGCACCATCTCCTCATGGAACAAGCTACCAGTGGAGAAAGAGAAAACAGAATTTTTGCAGCTGTACTGAAACTTCACAGTTGGTTTTAAGCCTCTTAGACGGTATAATACTGACTGCAAGTTCCTGCTGAGGGCTATCGACTGCAGCCTGTGCCAAGGTGCATGGAACACCCCATGCCATGCCTGCATGTGATGGAGCACATCCCTGCCCCAGCAGTGTGACTGACTCAGATCAGAAACCAGCTTCCCAGGATTTCCCCACAGCATCCTTTCAGATGCCACCCAGCAGCAGAGATCTGTGCAGCCAGGAGGTGACAGGCACCAGGAGACAGCATCATCTTCAAACCACACAGAGGAATTAGCACGGGCTGGAAGCAGCCCCCTGCTGCCCTCTGTCCAGGGTGGGACATGCTGCCTGCTGGGCTGTGGGGAAGGAGGGGGCTTGCCCTTCAGATGTGGCTTTCCCGGGTCAGATGTGCTTGTGAGCAGACTCTGTGGCAAGCAACTTGCATGTTCTTGCAGTGTAAATCCTAACCTGAACCTCTCAAAGCGCCTGCTGTTGTGCTGCAGTGCTGAGGAATGTCTTGCATATGGGAATGCAAGGCTATACCTTAAATACTTGAAAATAATGGAGAGCAGTGGTGGTTTTGTGCTGTGGGACCACACCGAGGCCAGCGATTATTTACAGTCCTGCAGGTTGGAGCAGCAAGGCAGCTGCATGGGCTGTGTGGGCAGGATGGGCAGTTTGGCCAGCATGAGCCATAAGGCCAGGTCACCAGAGCAGCTCCTGGAGGTCAGTTCTTGGTGATGTTCCTGTTGTCACTTCAAGCAGTGCCTCTTCTTTGTCCCACACTTCCTATTCTGCAGCACACTGCTCTCTGCAGCCATCCAGCAATCACAAATCCTCCATCTTTTTATCAAGGTGATTTCCCATCACCATTATTTTTGCATACCTTCTACCACAAGAAAGAAGAGGCCAATACTGAGCTGCAGTGAATGCTCAGCCAGCACAGTAACCAGCCAAATTCTGTATTAGCAGCATGGTTTAAATGCCTAGCCTGCTTCTTTGCAGTGACCAAGAACCCGGTGGGTGGAAGGGGCCCCTGCTCTGATTTGGTAATGCTCCCCTATTTTTGGAGTTCATTAGTACAATGCCAAAATTACAGACCACAACACTTTCCATTTCTTTCTTTCATTCTGAATTAAAGACCTTCTACTGAAGACTTTCACTTCAAAAACCAGCCAGGCACTTTCTAATATCAAGCAAAATGCCTGAAGAATAAATTGCTCCTATCAGAAATAAAGTATTTTAGTTCTGCCACAAGCAGAGAGATCTGTGTTTATTAGTCCCTCCAAAGGCAACTCCATCTTTCCTGCTTTCCTCTCATTTTCTTTTGATGCACAAAGCCTGCACACTGCAGTGTTGTGATTGGATTCAGCTTTGGAGCAGTGTAATTGTAAATATTCATTGGAATCCAAGCTAGTTTTCCCAAGTCTCTCTTAAAGGCTCTGCAGCTATACAAACAGCCATGGCTCTGCATTAGCCTCACAGCCTGGAGGCTGCCTATTCCACCCCAGCCCCAAAGTCTGCTTCTTCAGAGGCTGCATGGAGAGAAATCAGCCTTGCTGACTTTTAGTCAATGCTCTATTATTTTCTTTATTCCCTCTTTAATGCCTGTGTTGTAGAACTGGCTCTCAGATCCAGGTACCCGGTGGGGTTCTTCACTGGTGTCTACACAAATAACATGGCTCACTTTGGCTCGCAGCTCCCCTGGCTGACAAGGCCACGTGTTTCTGTCCCTGTCTCTCTGCAGATGGTGATGGGTTGTCTGTGAGTGGCTCTGCCTCCTGGTATATGGTATATGGTACATGGTATGTGGTACATGGTATAGGGTATTGTGCCTGTGACCATTCCACCCTCCTCTGAAGATACGCCATGGCTGCCCTCTCTTGTGGGGCAAGGCAAAGGGGGCAGACCCCTACAGTCTCCTACAGTCTCCTACCAGGAGCTGAGCCCTGTACACCAGCCAGACCCTGCCCTAGAGGTGCCCAGTCCCACTGTGCACAGAGGAGCTGTGAGCCCCAAACCAACCACGACCCCCAGGTGGTCTCTGACTGCAGTCATGCCCCACACAACGCATCTGCAGAGCACACATGGAAGAAACTGGACACAGCTGTTCTGGCGAGAAGGGAAATTGAATCCAAAAGTTCTGATAGCAAATCTATGCTCCCATCTCTGCCTTATCTAGTCCTGTGTTCCCCACCACGGGTGGGACTGCAGTGCTCCAGCCAAAGCCTGCAGCACAACAGCACATGTCATGCAGATGGTGGTATCGGAGCCTTCATCACCCACTGACATCCTCCAGGCTCTGCTTGCTCCTTTCAGCATACTACAGCACGTGTTCTGCCTCCTGGGGAACCTGGCACGAGGCAGGCCAGCAGGAAAAGGAACAGCACTGAAGGAGGCTGGTGGGGCGGGGGGAGGTTCTACAAGTAACCTACAAGTGCCCTGTGTATTGTATATCTGTCCTTAAAGCTCTCCTGCGATGTGGAATCCTCAGGGCCTGCCAGTCTGTCCACCTGCTCTGTTCTCCCCTTTAGAAAACTGTTCCTAACCTGAATCTTTCTGGATGCTGGCTCTGGTCACTGCATGTTCCTCCATGGGCATGGAGAACAGATGGCTTTGTTCTTCCTTCCAGGGGTTTCTTACGTACAGCTGGTGTTGTGATTTTCCTCAGTCATGCAAAAAAAAAATCCAAACCCCAAAAAACCAACAAAATAGTCAGGTCATAAATAGCAAAAGAAACTCTGTCTAGTGGAACTCCCTGCCACACAGAGCAGCAGCAGCTATGAGTGCCCTGTGAGAGCAGATAAAGTAACAAGGCCTTTATAAAGATAACAGCTCCCAGAGTAAAAACAACTCATGGAAAGAAAAGCCCTTCTGCTGTAGATCCATATCTTCTGGTGGCAGCCACCAAACTGTCCTCTTCATCTCCTTTCCTACCCCAGAGGCAGCAGCTCAAAGCCAGCTGCCTTCAAATGTGGTGAAGGAGACATCTCTGGGGAAAATCCATCCTCCAGCTGAAGGGAAGGAACATGGACAACCAGATGGTCCCAAAGAGGGGCTGGACAGTGAGACGCGCTCGGTGACAGGGGCAGAAGGAACCAGTCCCTGGGCTCCCTGTGGGAATCCACCCTCTCCAGATACAACACGTCTCCTTTCTCCCAGCTGTGGTGTGACACTGTGACTCCTCAGTGGCTGCCAGGGGAGGGAGTGTGCCACTGGACTCTTCTCCAGGACCTGACACACAGCCTGGAGCCCGATCAGGGTCCCTAGGCTGTGAACACACTGGTCCCTTTGCTGCACAGTCCTGGTGCAGAGAATCTTCCTGGCATGAGCTGAAAGCACAGTCCTTCCCTTCCAGCTCCATTTTCCAAAGCAGCCAGAGCAGTGTTCTTCAGCACTCCTGCTTGGATGATTTATCCAGGTCACAGTGAGGACAGCTGGCTAACTGAGGTTAACAGCTTTCTCGATTTCATTTCAAAAAGACATTAGCATGGGGGCTGTATTAAAGAACGATATGCCAAATCCTGATTCATTCACCAGGAAAGCTCATGATCCAGGTGGGGGTCTGAGCTGACAGGCAGGGATGTGCTGCCAGCCTTTCCGTAAAGGGCAAGACCATAACTCATGCTCCCAGTGCTAAATTACACCTGGCACTCCTTGCAGAGGACTCCTGGTATGTGCTGCCTGCTGCAGGCACCTGGGACCACCAGCCTTGGGAGCCCTGAGCCCCCATACCAGGAGATTTATCAGCAACTGGGGCTGGCTCAGAAAAATATATTGGAGCCCTTCTATCTGGAAGAACGATGATGGAAAGGAAATATGACAGAGGTCTATAAAATCAGAAGTGTCACAGGAGGGTGACTAAGGAGTGACTGTTCATGGTCTCTTCCAATAAAACAGTGGAAATTGCCAGGGGACAGGTTCAAAACAAACCAAGGAGATGGCTTCTCGTCCCATGTGTGGTCAAGCTGGGGAAGTTGCTGCTACAGGACATTGCAGAAGTTGGGTATGATCTATGTCACAAAATTAGTTTGACAAGTTATAGGTGAAAATTCCTGGAGGGCTGTTAAACACAAAGGCTCCTTCTTGTTCTTAAGAAGCCCTTTCACCATAGAAGGTGGGTGAGTCTTTTGGGGTGACATCACAAGTTTTCCCTGCTCTTCCCAGGGGAAAAGAGCTCTTTTCCAGGCAGGGGCATAAGTTGCTGCCAGACACAGAGACAGGTGGAACACTGTTCTACCACAGAATAATGTTATATTTTTATGTGACAGGACTTGATGCTGAGTACTTTAATTGGGAGTTTCTCGCACAAATCAACATACAGTGACCCATATGCATGTGCAGAACAAAACAAAGGCACACGCTGAGCCCCTCCCAGATCCATCCATCCTCCTCCATCCACGCACACAGACAAAGGCACACACATCCCACTCCCACCTTCACCATGGGCAGTCAAAGTGTGGGCTCGCCGCGCACAGCTCAGCCCATGCTGTGGGCTGGCTCCTCACAGGCAGAACAATGGATGATGTGGGAGTAAATGGAACAATATCTTGTTACCTTCCTTCAGATGCAATGAATGTAATCAGTGCATTGTGTTCATATATGATGCAATATATGTATTATTCTGTATGTGAACATATTCATATGAATATATTCATCATCACCACATTAAATGAAACAAAATGTTTCCCCTTTGACTAATAAGGGGGACTCCCCCCCACAAGTTTAAATGCTGCCCTGTGAGCTGCTGCTCAGGCAAACCAGCGGTGCTGAGCTCATCCTGCCTGGTGCTCCAGTGTCAAAAGCACCTCTTTTATTCTACCAGAACCTTGAGCATATTTAACCATCAAGTTGTTAAAACAGACATTGTTTTTATGTCTTACAGGGTGCTGAAGAGGTTGAGAAGTGGGTACCAGGTTAAGCAAGTAGTGCTGCAGTGTGAGACAGCAGCAGCTGCCCAGGTTTCCAAGACCAGCTCTGCTCAGCCCTGTTTGCCATGTGGCTCTGAATGAGAGCGTGGACAGAACCCACTGAGGAGTGCTGAGGAATGCCAGTGCCCAGGCAGGCATCAGGCAGACAGCCAGATGGCTGCAGAGGTGGGAGCAACTGTGTTCTCCCAAGCTGGGCTCACACGGAGGAGGAGCACACTGAGCAAAGGGTCTGATTGCTACAGCTTCTGAAATACAGGGCTAGGAGAGGGGCAAACAGACCTGGCACAGAGCAGACCCAGGCTGCCCAGCAGGCTTCCAGCAGGAGATGAGGGTGCTCCTACCCTGATGTCCAGGAGCAGACTGAGGGTTTCATCCACAGCAGCATAGCTGAACAGGTCCGAGCAAGCCTCATCTCCTGCCACCATCCTGTCACTGTCACCAGCAGCCAGGACAGCGCTGTCCTGAGGCAGTGCCTTTGTGGTCACCCTGTTCCTGCCCCTCCAAGGTCAGCAGCAGGAGCAACACCAAGGACATCTGTGCATGACAACCATCACACCCCCACACCAACTGTGCTCCCAGCACCCAGTTACAGCCAGCAGAGCTGTGGCCATCTCCCTGCTGCCCTCAGCCTTCCCCTCCTTACTGGGAGGTGACAGTCTCTACTCTCACATCTTCAGCCCATCCTTACTCTACCGTGTAAATGAGAGCAGCAGATGATCTCTATTGCTGTGAATGCATCAAATATAGTTCCCTTCCCAGCCTGGGCTGCCAGGCTAGAGCAGACTGGCATCTTCTCCTACCTGCTCCGAGCTCCCTCCCGCAGCTGGTGGCTGTCCCCCAGGTCCTGGCTGAGCTGCTTGTCTGGCTGCATTTCTGCTCCAGTTCTGACTGCCTCTCCCTCTGCTTGGTCTGCAGTTGATAGATCCTCTGCTCTTGAGCATCCAGCTATTGACCCGCCCAGGGAAAGAAAGAAAAAATGGAAAAAAAAAATCAATTAATACTAAACGGCTTAACAAAACCCTGAACAGCACAGGCCTGATGCTGCTGGGGGTGGGGATTGGTGGGAGTAGACACCCCCCCACACACATTAGCTGCAAAAATCTGATGTTCTAGGGACAGGAAGCCAATATGGTAGGTGTGATTTGACATGCTCACCCACAGCAACCAGACATGTCCAACTCAGGGAAGGCAGAGGCTGCCACACTGGGGCACCTGCCTCTGCTCAGGGAGAGGGTATCAGACTGCCTGGGTGAGGGAAGCAATGAGCAGCTGAGCAAGACCAAAGTTTTCCTAGGCAGTAACTGAACACCCAGCTCTGTTTTGGCTGCGTGTTGAGCTCTTTAGGCATTTCCCCTGCGCTGTCCTCAGAGCAGAGGGGATGTGGTTAGAGTATCCCACAGCCTGGCCATCCCCTCCTGTCCTGCCTGAACCAGAGCTGCTCTGAGGGCTCAGCCTTTTCACTTCTTGGTGTCCCACCTGTAAGGAGTTTACACAGGGCAGGGGCAGGGAAGGGTCGTGAGTGTCAGCTGAGGAGCATTAGCACAACAAGACTGGAATATTGACCCAGTGAGGCAATAGTCCTGAGATGGAGCCGCTCTCTGCGATGCCTTGGCAATGGGTATCTCAGGGATGCTTGCTCACCTTCTTCTGATGGGTGAGAGAAGCCACAGTGAGCTGGCTCTGCGTGGCTCCTGCCCTGCTCAGAATGGGGAGGCAAGAAAAAATGCTGGCCACGCAGCCCAGGAATTGGTCTGCCTGGTGGTTTAATTTAGCACAAGAACTCCTCTGGGCTGCTGGCTGGAGACTGTGCCATGTCCTGCCATAAGCAAAGGTCCTACATGCAGCGACACTGCCACTGCAGCTGCGGACAGCATCTCACTCCTGCTGCTCAGGCGTGCCAGGAAGCAGCACTGTGTCCTGGGGAAAGGGCCCTCCAGAGTTTCCTGTGGACACTGCTTGGCCACCACCACCTTGGCTCCAGCTGGCAGCACTCCTGCCCTTGGGAGGGCCATGCTGTGTGTGGGGGCTTTCCTAAGAGTGACATCTCCCAGAGGCTTCTTCTTCAGAGCACATGTCTCTGTCCTGCTGGCAGTGCCACTGTCCCTGATCCCCTTGGCCCACCTGTGCCCCACATTGCTGCTGACATCCAGTAACACTGGCAGCAACAGAGAGGCCTCATCAATGTTCACTGACTCTTGCTAAACCTAGAGAGGATTTTGGTATTAATTAAATGCTAACTGATTAGTAAACCTTATTTACTGAAGACTGTCACCCAGCTGTCAACATTCAATAAATATATTAGTAATCAATTTGCATGTAATAAACATAAAATGATGTTAGTATCTACATTAAAGATGCACTGTAGCACACAGGGACGGTGTGTGGCACTGTGAGGGCTGCACCTCAGCTCAGCCAGGTCCTGGTCCCACGGATGGGGGGACAGAGGGTTGCACTGGGCAGCTCACAGAGCAAACACTGGGAGGTTCTGGGCTGAAGGGTGGGCATCCACCAGCAGCAGCAGGCTGGATAGATTCCAAAACCACGGGCTCACAAAACTTTGTCAGCAGGGACAATGAGAGATAGATGACAGGTGGAGAGTAGCTGATGTCTCCTCACCATCCCCTTCCCCCAGCTGCCAAGCAGGTGAGTGGGTCTGGGGAGGCAGAGTGAATCCAGCATTTTCAGTGCAGTGAGGCTCCCTGCCAGCTCCTGAGCACCAGGAGTACCTGTGACAGCAGGGAATGTCACGAGGCTCCATGGAGGAGCATCTGCCTGTGGACCCAAGCTCACTGAGGGGTGCATCCTGCCCAGAGCAGTGCTGTCTGCCAGAGCAAGGCTCCTTCCCTGTGCACCACCCAGACAAGCCTGCGCTTCCTCTGTCCCTGCACAGCCACACGCAGTGATGTGCTTGCACCAGGAAAGAAGGTGGTAAGTTTAGGGTGAGCATACCCCACCCCCACTCCTTCTCCTCTCATTTAAGTGGAATCAATTGTGCCATTTCTGCTTTGCTTTTCAAAAGCAATTACTTTCATGTCATTTCTACAGACATTCACGGAGAGGGAGAGAGTGAGGGCTTGATTATCCCCCCTCCCATCCCCATCCTGTGGCTTCCGCAGTGGCGGTGAAGTATTAAATTAAATGAGGTGTCTATGGAGCGGCGATGGTTTCAGGTCAGAGGCGCTATGGAAAGCTGTATGCTGCACTGCTCCTGTATATGTAAATGGATATATTAAAACCACTGATGTCAACTTGCAGCACTCATCTCCTCTGCTCTCGGGTGATCAAAGCTGATTGCAGAGGCAATTACTGCGAAGGAAAAGAAAATCACGGCCTCCTGCTCATCCCTGAGCTACCGGAGTTTAATTGCTTAGTGTAGCTGAAGCTGCCTCTCCATCTCCCTGGTGTGCACACACACATGTGGGAGCAGTGCACGCCTAGAGACAGACAGGAATGGACATTTTTGGGGATGGGCAGTGAGAAGCACCCCAAGCAGGGGAAGACCACAACATGAAAAATAATGATGCTTAAAAATGAATTAAACCACTATAGCAGGCAGGGCTGTATCTTAGGAAACCACTGGATCGATAGCACAGGGAGAAAACCAGGGCAGCATAAATAGATGCCTGTGAGACAGGCTCTCCTGTTCTCTGCTCTCTGGTCCAGGATTCACCATAAGGCTCTTCAGTCTTTTATAGGCTGCGACTAATCAGATTCCCATATATTAGTGACACAGGTAAGAGTCACAACACCTGTTTTGCAGCTGAACTGCCTTGAAGGGAAGGTGTTGGTGTTGTCCTGAGGAGTCCCAGCTCCTCACCCTGGTCTCACCTTTGTGTTTCCCATGGGATTCCACAGGTGCACTGTGAAGGCAGGGGACAATTTAAGGCAGGGGACGTTGTAACACAAACAAAGCACTTGGCCAAGTCACAGTCAGCCCTGTGTCATACCCCTGCTTGGGCTGCCCAGCTGCACCATGGGGCCACAGTGCTGGTCAGGCTTCAGCTGTGGGGTCTGACCTGTTCTGCAGCAGGGCTGAGCGTGTGCTCTCTCCGTGCACACACATACCTGATCTGAAACAGGACTCAGCAAAGCATAAGGCATCAGATCTATCACTAAGGTGTTACAAGGGAGCAGGGGGGCAATAAAGAAGATGGGGGTGGGGGGCAAACAAAAGACCTGCCTTCCCACCTGAGGGCAGCCACAGTCAGCTCTACAGCACCACAGAGGTGTTGGCATCACATTCTCACAAGGGAGCAGAAACCCCAAGGATGTATTTTCTGCTCTAACCCAATTCTCTCCCATGGCTGCTGCTCTTCTCCTTGCCCTCAGCCGGGCTGAGTGCTCCTGTGAAAGCTGTCCTCACCTGACACTTGGGGAAGGGGACAAACCCAGGGAAAACCAGTCCTGCAGTGCATGGACAGAACAGCCACCAGCAACAATTCCCTCAAAGGCAGAGGAATGGAAACACCTCATGGTGAGGACAGTTCTGTGCTTGGGAATGATGAGTCTGGCCCCCAACAGCAAGTGTTTACAAAATTGTAAGTGCTAAGTTAGTTGTTCTTCTGAATTTTTGACTTTTGAGGGTTTAGTTTCTGTGCTTTTCTCCTGAAGCACTGGAAAGTGAAGGATAGGGTTTTTTTTAAATTGCAACTAAAGCCTGGGACTCTGTTCTTCCTGCTTGATTCTACAATGGGAGCTTCAAAAATCCACAGAAAATCAGGAAACCCAGAAGTGAGCCCTGTGATCTGCTCTTGCTGTGGGAGCACCAGAAGCCTTGGGCAGCACTGCCTGGCCCCTGGCCACCGGTGGGCTCTGCCGTGTGCCCTCCCCCCTGCCCTGTGAATCCAGATTTTCAGCCCAAGGATGCAATTCCTTTTTTATGAGCTGCCTGTCTCTTTTTGTTTAGCTGAGAGTGCTTGAAGCCCTTCCCCCACCTCCTTTTCCACTGCTACTGCTGGTTTTATTCAATTCAACACTTGAGGGAACTGCAGATGAAATGTCTCTGAATCTAAATTGCCAGCGATAGATCTAACAGCCTTTTTCCCTCTCCCCTCCCCGAACTCCCCTCAGACAGAATGCTCCAGCACATTGTCTCTGCCACGCTTGGCTCCAGCTGCAGAATGGCAGCACCAGGAGGGGAGCATGTCAGTGCATGCGTGGGGCACACAGCCCTCTCTTGCCTTGCATGCCAGCATGTGAAGGGACAGGAGGTTGTCACTCCAGTGGCACTCTGGCATCAGCCTGAGGCGGTGGGAACAGTGCACCTCCTTTGGGTGGGAATCAGGGGAGAACATCCTCGCTGTGGTAGTGCCTGCATGCCCAAGCACTGCCAGCCTTAGCGTGGTTCTGGTGATGCCAGGTGGGCAAATGGCACAAGAAAGGCTAGGAAAGGTGAAACTTCTTCTTTCCACAGGGAAAACCCCTGACCTTAGAGCATAGAAAAGCAGCCAAAAGGAAAAACAGCAAGGTAAATAGGAAGGATGAGTGAAAGCTGGGAGACCTAGAGGACTTAAGAGCCTGAAGGAGTCCCTTACCTGGGGAAGAAGCTCTTGAGCAGTCCTGCCAAGCAGCTCCCTCCACGGAGCTGGGACTCATGGCATTACCTTCGTGCTGGGGAAATTAAAAGCTTTTTGCCCTTTGGCTGCAGAGAAAAACAACAAAACACTGGGAGATTATTCCTGAAACAATAAATATTTTTTCTGAGTGTAGAGAGAGAGAGTGAAACATTAACTGTATGAGGGATGAAATACTTCACTCAGCTCTAAAACCTTTGTAACCTTGACACCTAAAGACAACAACTCAAAAATGTCAACTTTGCAGTTTCAATATTATTTGAGGGAAAAGACCAGTTGGTTTGTTTATTCCACAAGCGTAAATGATGCCCATTTCCACTCAGATAATAAAAACTACACTGACCTCTGTCCCACTCCCCCAGTCCTTCAGTTCCATTCACTCCTCATATACAGATGGTCAGCATGGAAACTTCCCTCCCAAAGGAAGAACATGCTAAGAGCAAAACAAATAGATGTGGTATAAAAATAAACATACGAAGAGGCATCACGCTGACTGCATTATAGATTTTCATATTTAATTAAAAGAAAATCTGCCTTTGGGTATCTGTCTGGAGAACAGAGCCCTGCTGTTGAACCTGCAGCCTGGCCAGGGTCTGGAACAGTGCAGGTTTCCACAAAAATCCGGCTCGTTATCTGCAATGAGAGCTCCCTCTTCACAGGAGGTTTTCTGCAGCAGGGCTGCCATGGATCCAGGCATTTTTACACCCATCATGAGGAGGAAATCAGACAGCCCTGGGTATGAAGTGCTGGAAAGGGAACTGCCAGGTGTGGAAAGGAGTGGAAAAAAGATCATAAGGCAAGATCTGAACACGAGCAAGACGCAGTCCCTCTGGCAGAGCTCTGGATTGCCTCCTCAATGGAAAAGTTGGTGTTTTCTGATGAAACGAGAAAACTACAACTAGGCAGCTCAGAAAATACATATCTTCCCTGCCCAACGAGCCCACATCCTCACTCACTGTGTGAAGGATGTAGACGTGTTCCTCCTACCACTCATCTCCTCTCACTGCAGCGTCCTCATCTCCAGCTGGCATATCAGGTGATGACACATGAAATGCAGGTCACTGGTCACACTGTGAAGTGACACGCACAGGGTCTGGTTTTCAGGAGCGATGGATCTGTTCAGCTCCCATGAGCAGCACATGGATGCTGGATGCTGAGGAAGGTAAAGCAGACGCTGTAAAATGACTACACTAGTCATTGACTCATGCACTCTCATGTAAGTGAGGGGAAGCCCAGAAAAAGAAGATAAAAGTTGGGTTGAATACACAGAGGAGCACAGACAAACAGAGGAGTGAGCAAAGGCCTTAAAAATAAATAGCTTATTCTGAGGTCCTGGTGGCTACAGTAATGTTACTGCCAAGCTGCAAAACAGAATGCTTTCTGCTGGAAGATCACTGACACAGAAATCAACCCAGTTCTTCAGTGTCTGGGTGAAGAACAGCACCAAAAAGGGCCTTCATGTACCATTTGGTTTTCATCTCTTCACCAGTGCTATGAGACAGTCCTGATGCTCACAATTGCACCTCCACTGCACCAGCTATGAGCTCCACTGACTGACTGTCGCTGCAGGCAAGCGTGGAGATACTGGATTAAACCCAGGAACTTCGCTGGAAAACCTTCAAGGAAATTCTTATCAATCTATCTTGAGATTTCCTGAGGACACAAATTCCCCAGCTCTTCTCCAAGGAAACATCCGAGATACAAATATGAGGATTTGATACACATGGCTGTATCACCCTGCTGTTTGCTGTAAAGTTAGTCTGATATGTCCACTGGAGACCAAGAACATGCAGGAAAAAACATAAGTGGAGGCTGTGGCTTTTGGAGCTGGTGCCAGTGTATCCATGGTTGCTCTAGGGACAGCTGAGGCACATCATTCAATACCTTTGGTACTGAAGAGATGCACAGCACTTAAAAACACTGTAAGAGAAACCTGTTCTGCGAAGACCTCACAGCCCTGATGCAGAGCCCGACTTCATCCAGCTCCATGGCTGAGCCTTCAGCAAGGAAACAAACCTCAGCTCCAGCCTTCTGCCCAGGCTCTGTGAGCTGTGTCCCCCAGATCACCCACCGCTCCCCAGACATCCCTCATTCTGCAGCTCATGAAAACAGCTCTTCTGAGGGCACAAGGATTTCCAGCACACACTGTCACTCACCAAACATGCCTCTGAACTCCTACTCCTGCACTCGAGAGAGATTGCTTGTCTTGGAGCAAGACTTACTGCTGAGAGAATGTGGCTGGAGCTAAGGGGAACACAAGGGCCCTGCAGACTGTGAGAGCAGACACAGGCAGAGGGTTCCAGGGCAGCACAGGGAGCAGAGAGGAGACAAGGGCTGGCAGGGAGCCCCTGCCCTGTGCCCAGCCGAGCTCTCGGCATTGCTGGGCTCCAAAGAGCTGCCAGAGCCAGTGGGGCTCTCCTACAACCTCAGCAGCCATTGCTGACAGAAGGTTTTGAGGCAAGGCGAGAAAATAACACACAGATAAGAGGAGAAGATAGGAGGAAAGCCTTAACCTGGCTTTGCAATCATACTGGCTTTGTCAAAATAAAAGTCAGAGTTAAATGCTGCTGCCACACAGCTTCCTGCAGAGCCACCTTCCAGGAGCTGCCCGTCGCAGGCACCAGGAGACACTCCAGCATTCTGTGTGCACAGCAGCCCCAGCAGCAAACGCTGCAGCCCTAATGAGGGGCTGTCATGATGGAAAGCACCAAGGTCACACCGTGTGGCCAGGAGCCCTCGGAAAGGCAGGGGCTCTCCACATATCGCAGAGGGAAGCTCAGAATTGGTCTTGGTTCATTAGGCTTTGCCTGAGGGGTTTTCTTCCGCTATTAACTACAAAAAAGGTTCAGGTTTCGTGCATGCAATGCAAAAAGGTGAAAGGGAAGGTTTATCAAGAGCCATTTGTAAATATGCTAAGGCGATTCAGATCTGTTTTTAAAACCCATCAGATATCCTGTGTACTAAGTCACCTTAGACAAGAACCTTGAAAAAGATCTGTCAATACAGCAGCATCTTTTTCTGCATAGAAATTTTACATCAACGCTGGCAAAGAGTTTGTGCATAAATTACACACCATAGAACACACAGTGCAATTTCCTCCCCTCCAGGCACCGCCACTGTGTTCCCCTGCAGCCTGCCTGTTCCTCCCAGCTTTATGACCCTGGTGAGATGAGCTCTCGCTGTTTTTTTCCTTGTTACATTCTGATATTTCAAAGCATGGCCTGCTTCTTACTCCCATCTCCCTGCTCCACATTATTAATGAATTGGAAAGCAGACATCATTAGTTTTTGGAGACCATTTCTTTTAAAATTTACAGAACCCTTCATCTGAATCCCCAGAGTCAGTCTGCTGTTCTCATCTTGGAATCTTATTAGCATCATATCTCCTGGATCCTGCCATGCAAACTGCATTGCTATGCACTTTCCAGCACTTGACCCTTTTGCGGACGGAATTAATTTTCTCTTTGAAGCAGGAGCAGCATGCTGTTGTGCTTGTTAAAGGAAGAAAACTCACAGTGGAACAGAGGAAACAAGCAGAGGATGTTCTCAGTTAAATATAGGACACTATAAGGTTTCATATAGGTGGGCTGAGAAAGATTGGCCAAAAGAAATAATAGATTGGTGACGCTTTATTACCAGAAACATCTCTAAAAATAGCACACAGATAAACTGATGAACAATACTCACTGGGAATTTCTGGGTTTACAGCGTGCCCTGTTCATCAGCATCACCTTCTCTGTAACCCTCTGCATTCTCCACTTGCTTCTGTATCCAAAATACCCCCAGACTTTTGGTTGTGGAATTAATGTGAAAAATACAAGGAACCAGAATTTGTCCCCTTCTCAGGCTGATGGAAAGGTATCTAAGCTCCCTCTGAAGTGCATAAATTAAAGCCCACACACAAAGAGATCGTTCTCTAAAAGAGAGCAATATCCAGCATCCCAAGAACATCAGTGTCATTGCTACTATCCCCTTAAAAGGCAAAACATTCCTAACATATGAAATGAACTAGAAAATATAAAGTGTTTGTTTCTGTTTGGGCTGTTTCTAGTTCCATAGGACTCCTGAAAGTGAAAAGCTTCCCTCATCTGCATTGTTTTTATAAGATTGGTCCAGCTGTCTGGTTTTAGCAGCAATCTTTACTATGACGGCTGTAATGGAAACTCTTTAGATGAAGGATTCATCTTTTCCAAAATCTCATCAGAAATATGTTAATAAAGAATGGCAAACGTTTATTTTTAAGTAACTTCCTGCAAAAAATACAAAGCCAAAGAGCCCAGAATAGCAGAGCAAGGCTTACACCTTCATTATCAGCAGTGACCAGGGTGGACTTGGGAACTGGGACGAGCCCTAGATGGCTCACACAGTAAGAGGTGGGCTGGAACTCCAGTTTAAATCAATAGCTGACTGAATTTCTCTTTCCTCATGGCTGGGCAGTGGCCCAAGTGAAAGAACCAGAGAGGGATCCAGCTTGTCTCAATCACAGCAGGGAGCCACAGCCCTGGAGCCCTACTCAAGTCTAAAGGCAGTGGAAAGGCTCCTGAGCCAGGCAGGACTGGAAGCAACTCATTCGTCTCTGCACACAAGTGCCCTGTCCACCAAAGCCAGCCCAGAAGTCAGCCCTGGGGATGGTCTTTGCTGCAAAGACTGGTTCTACCTAATGTAGCTCACAAATAGCCAAATCTTGATGGCCTCAGCCAGGCACTCCTTCCAGCTCTCCAGAGGCCATGTCACAGACTTATTCAGCACCTCAATCCCTTCTTCCTCCCCTGTCTATCTTACTACAGCCTGTAATGTTGGTCTGCCTGGGCAAGCAAGGACCCCAGGCACAGGTTCCTCAGGCAAGGATAGGATGGTGCCTCGTGGTGTGCAGAAACCCTGGATGTATTTTCCAAGCTACAGTGCTGGTAATGCTGGGTGAGTGAGTATCATGTCTATTGCCTTATCCTTTACCATGTCCTCCAGAGAGAGAGAACTGGAGGACCAGGACTCACTCTCTTCTCCTCATTTACTCCTCGCCTTCTGAAAACGTGGGAGATGTTGGTGCAGAATTCGTCAGGCAAACAGTGTTACAGCGGCAGCACAAGTGCCAGAGACAGACTGGCAAGAGCTTATGAATAACACGATGGATGATCTATAGCTAAAGCCATGGGCAAGCACTAGCCATTAGTCTGGGCGCTGGTAATGCACTCCCCAAGTCCATTACTCACCAATCCATCAGGCAGCCTGCTACAGACAGAGAGATTCCAGCACTTCTAAATCTGTAACGCGATGGCTGGCAGCCTGCACTACATGCCCTAGGTTACAAGGGCACGGAGGAAGACAATTCATTTTGTGTCATAGCCAGTATTTCTTCTTCTCCTTTGCTGTGTGTACTTAAGAAATGGACCTTCTATTATCTGCAGATTGATAGCCAGCAGAATGCTCTGGTGTCTCCAATCATGTTTACTACTGAGGAAGCTTTCAAAGGACGCCAAAGCTCTCAGTTCTCATTAGCTGGACTAAGTATGGAAACATGCACGAGTAGAGATGGAATGTCTTAATTTATGAACAGTGCCTACAGTTATTTTAGAAAAACACTACAGTTATGAGACACTATTGTAACACTGCATATGACGGAATCAAGGGGCGTAATCTGGGCCCTTCTGCATAAGGACACGATGTGGGCACCAATGCACATCTCACACTGTCATAGACTCATCCACATGGAGGATAACATGCACAGAAGAGGCATCAATTAGTGCTTCCTGGTCTCTGCCACAGCTCAGTGTGTGGCTCCAACTTGCATTTCGTGCCCCTTTTTCAAACCTCTCACAGAACTTTGTTATAAATCTGCTTGTGGAATTCCTATGACATTCAGCACTCTCAATTCACCGGGAGCATTCCCCAATCTCAGCACCCCCGTGAGGAAGAAGTTTTATCATCTGCACTTTACAAATGCCAAATAGAGGCAGAGAGAGACCCAAGCACCAGATCTGTCCTCTAATTTTAGGTTCTTGATTCGAGGTGTCTAGTTCTGATTTGTGAAGCACTTAACAGCTTTATAGCATTTCATATGTTTCAAGCAAAACCGTGAGTGCTCAGCAATTCTGCAAAGAAACACCTTTCTGTTCCAGGCTGAAAACTTGGAAGACGAGGACAATTAGAGCTGTCTGCTGTAATTGGATGGGTGAGCCTGGCTCACCCACTGCCTCCAGTAACACAACAAACACAGCAACCCAGTGGCTGTATGTATCATTAAAGGCAATTCCCCACGGAGGCAGCTCCCAAGCCACTGCCTGCCATCCATCTAACACTTCCAGGTTTCACAACAGTAGGGTGAGGATTCCCACACACAGCAACCACCTGTGCCACGTGCTGATCCATTCCCACTGCAGGATCCGTGCACAGAGCAAGTCACCAAGGAACAGGCATTTGCATCTGGGACTGGGCTGAATCACACCAGCATCACAGGTTCTGTGGTTTGGGAATGTGGGTCGAGAGGTGCCAAGCAACCAAAAGGAGAATCTTTCCATGGAAAATGTCAATACTACCTTTATGTGACAATATGAATCAATATTTACATGGAAATAAACCACAGGAACTTCACATATTAAAACTTCAGTAGCAAATCAACTTTGAACGCATAGTTCTAGCACACTTAACTTCTCCTTGCCACAGCCAAAATCTGTAATGACAAACACACCAAAGTCTACTTGTTCTCCTCCCTGACCCTGTTTTTCCCATCCACAGCTGCCTTGACGTCTGTTTTAACCAAGCTTTGTATGCAGGACTCTGAGCAGAAATAGGAAATGCTGCTCATGTCCAGCATGGATGGATTCATGTTGCAGTAAGCACCTGAAATTTCTCATTTCATGGCTTTTGAATACCCAGATTTGCAATTCAAAACCACTGACATATTTTGGTTGCTTTTCATTTTTTTTGGAGCCAGTCTGGCCATAAGAGAAAAGGGGCAACCTGAAGTGTGAGGCATGGCCAGTGCAACCCTGGGAACTCCCACTCCTTGCCCTGGCCAGAATGAGGACTGGGAAGCAAGGGAATGGAAGAATGAATAGCAAATAGAAAAACAATGCACGGAAAAGCATCCGAGCCTGGCAGAACTGAAATCAAAGCTTTGTCATGACAAGGAACATCCCCTTCCCACGGAAGGAGAAGGGGGCACACAGCAATGACATAGGAACAGTAGGAATTCATTTGCCTTGGAGGCATCCCCATGCATGAGCTCACACAGGCACAGTGCAAACTCAGCTCCCACTATTCCTTCAGGGAACCCTCACCCTCAGGCTAATCCTAAAACAAGCATTAACCTATTTATTGTGCCCTGGGGCAGTTTGCGGGGTGAAGAAACTGCCTGTTTGGGAGGAAGAGGAGCAGATCTCAGCATCTGAGCACAATAACCTGAGAGCTGCAGCAGGAGCCTCTTGTCATTTTGGCAGAGCTGGGCTAAGGCAGGGCACCCTCCTGTTCTTGTTTTGAGCCATTTCCTCACGTGATGAGACAGGTGTAACAAGAATAACTTTATCAGAACAGAAGTGTCACTGTTCTAGGAGCCCTTTGCTGGGGCAGCTTTGGAACCTTCAGCTTCTTCCTTCTGCCACTAAAGCTCTGCCTGCACAGTGAGGGCCCAGGCTGAATATCCTGTGCCAGGTTTATTCTGCCTCTCTCACTGGATGGGGAGGGACAAGGGAGGCGATGATCTCCCTGCTCATAAAGCACCCCCAAATCTCAACTGCTCTCAAAGAGCCAAACACCACATGCCAAAACAGGGGAGTGCCAAGAGCACCTTTCATCTGGGCCCAAGCTCACCAGGCTTGGCTGATTGAGCAGTGTTAGTCGCTTCAGCAGATTTATCCTATGTCACCTACTCCCCCTGGCTCCCCACCAAACCCTGAAAACCTGCTGTTGGCCTGTCACCCTGGATCTTCAGGAACCAGCACCAGCATTTCCATTCATGTGACCACAGCAGCAGGAGATACTGCTGCAGTTTCCAGCATGAGTCACCGTGGTGCCACCTTTGAGGCACAGAGGTGCAGGTGCTGAAGCAGAAAGTCCCAGTCCTGGGTGTGGGGACAGTGCGGGCACAGGGGTAAAAGCAAAGACAAAGAAAATAGAATCCCTGAGCTGGCAAAGCAAGCGGGCACCACCGGGATAGGCAAAACGTGGGAAAGGGTGACAATGTCTGGGGCACCAGGAGCCACAGGCACTGTGTGAGCAGGCAAAGAGGAGGGCTGAGGGGAGCAGAAGGGAGGCACCAGCTGGCAGCAGGCACTGAGTGACCATGGTGACAATAGGGCTGGCCTTTGCTGCAGAGCTTTCACCTGTCCTGTGACAGCTACAGCCAGCGATGTCCCTGTGCTTTACACCTCGGAATGTACACTTAGGAAAGGAACACATGGGACATGGTTCTAAGGAAGAGAAACCCCAAACCTCTCCACCTAAGAACCTAATCCTACAAAATCGCCTTGTTCAGTTACTGAAGCAAAGTCTAAGTGGCAGAATTGCACTGTGCCAAGGTATTTAACCCTTTCATTGCCAACCATAGCTATCTCTGCAAACACAGATCAGCTCCAGTAAGCATTGTGGAGACAGCACCGCAGCCACAACCAGGCCTGTCTGATGCTCAGGACTTTAACATCAGGCTGAACCTTGAGAAGGGTCTTGATTTCCATCTGGGAATTCAGCAGCCTGTCCTGTTTCACTGAAGATGCCATCCACACAGCATCCCTTCATCTGCTGAGTCTGCAGCACATGGACCATACCTGCCTGTCGCATCTTTGATGCTTTTGGGTCCTGCTGTACAGAATAGTGCTGTGCTACCTCATCTCACTGAATCTCTGGCTCCATTGAGCCCAGGACCTGTAGTCTGGCTACCATCCTGCCACCTTAATTTTACCTGCACAGGAGCTGCACATTTACAGTTTGACTGTTTTCACTGTGTATATTTTCTCTGTTCTGCAAGTGATCAGCTTGGTTCTTTTTAGAGCCTGCAGTCATCTTTAATCTACTTAGCTGGGATTAATGAGAGATTTGTTAAAGATTTAAAGATTTTATACACTTTGCTTACAACTGTTGTTATCTACAATCATCAGGCAAAAAGCCCCATACAGACAAGCTGTTCCTAATGCCAGGCATATCTGTCAGGTGCGCCAAGGCTGATAATGTGATGCTGATGACTGATGCCTATTGCTGGCAGACTGGTGCCCTCATTGACCTGGTCAGGCAGCAGTGCCCAGACTCTGTCTGCACTTTGCCCTTCTTCTGCATAACTGAGCAAGGGAGGGACAGGGCTGCCAGCTCAGAATGTGGGTCACTGCACTGGCATCTGCAACTCACACTGTCATGATGCTCAGCACTGATAGGAGTGGAAAATTGGGACTGCCCATCCAGCTGAAGCTGGCATTGCCTGAGGGTGCATGCCTTACCCAGGAGAGGTGAAGAGGGAACTGGAGGTCCTGGGGGTTTCCTGTAACTGCATCCCCCTGCTCAAACCAGCATTGGTACTGGAGGAATGGAAGGAGGCAGTGGTTGCTTAAAACAGGGACTCTCTGTGGCAACCCTTCTTGGTGGAAATGGTAACAACAGCTAATGCCAGTAGGCACATGGCTGAACTATGCTCTGCTGGAGGGAGCCCCAGGCACAGAGGAGCCTCATCTCACAGGTCCTTGGATCAGTGTTTTGGATGACTTACCTCATCAAGGGACAGAGAGCAAGCCCTGGAGGCAAAGGTCCCAGCAAGTCCCAAGGACAGAACTGCAGGGGATTCTTAAAATGCCACAGGTGAGGAACCACAGGAGAACAGCAGAGGAGAGCAACATGGGTCTGTCATGCACACTCTGTTCAGCTGGCAAAAGGTACCACCTGAGTAGAAACCCAGACCACGAACGAGCAGCTCTGTGTGAGGGATTCCCCATGCACTGTCCCTTGTTGCTGACCTACAGAGACCAGACTGTCTTGTCTGGCAGACCTGGAGGTTTTGGTGCATGTTCATGATGAACTTTCCTTCTCTCACCCCAAAGACTCTGTTTCATCCCTAAATACAAAGCTCAGGACATTTGCCAGTCGTCAGTATCCAAACCGTAAGAGAATGTTCATGCATTTTGGTGGTCTTATAAAAATATCAGAAAGCAGCCAGAGTGCAAGGAGGGGGGCCAGGACCAGCACACCACACAGACCAGAGCACAGGGGACATTCCCAGGGCCACCATCCCACTCCCTCCCACTGCTCTTGGCCCGTCCTGCTCTCCACAAAGCTCCCTTCCTCCAGCGGGACACGCTGATTGTTTCCAGTGGCTCGTGTCCTGCACTGCCTCCAGGTCAGACCCAGCTACTTCTCTGTGCTGGCAAGGACAGGACGGGGACAGTCCCTCCTTGGTACTGGGGAGATGGTCAGTGTGGGGGCAGGCACCAAACGTGAGCAGCAACAAGCAGAAGATGCTTCAGTCTGGCTGTGCTGCTGCCCCTCACTGGGTGTCACACCCAGTGCATGCCAGTTTGCCTTGTACCTGATGCAGAGGGTCTCTTCGTATTCCCACAACAGGAACCCTCAGGCACAGGTAAAAGCACAGTCTGTGAACTCACTTCTTTGTCCTAGGGACACTCAGCATGACTTGAACTGTCACAGCCTGGACCTGCATCCACTAAACAAACCACAGGCACAGTCACAGTGTTTTGAAAATAACGGAAAGTGTGAGATTTGCCACTTTAGAGGTAACTAACACCGAAATTGATTTGGAACCAGCGAGAGAAACACATCGGGGGTTTACAACTGAAATGCAGACTCTCAAGAACAGCAAATCACACTTTCTTTGCCAAAAGCCGTTTCAGGGACCTCCAGGAGCCGAGGAAGGCCAACGCTGAGCTGCTCTGACACTTGGGCGCTCCCGTTCCGCTGCTCCTTGCTGGACGCTGCCTGGAGCAGGCAGGCTATGACCCACACAGCTTTCCACAGGCCACTGAATTATTATTTACCCTCTCCCCGTGCTGGCAGCTCAGGACAGTGGTGTTGGCAGGTGCAAGAGCCCACCTGCACCCTCCTGGTACCCCCCAGATCATCAGACACACAGAGAAGAAGGAAATAAAAAAAAAGACAAAGTCTTGGTACCTGTCCTGCATGTCCAGATATTGCAGAGACCTTCCCAGTGGTGACACCTCACGCTGCAGCGCTGGGCAGGGTGCTCAGGGTCCCTCCTCTGGCAGTACCAACCCTGCGCTGCCCTCACAGCTCTCTCCAAGGTCAGGGGGCTCGGATCCGAGCAGGGCTGGACCTGGCACACGGCAAACCGGCAGGAATCCCACCGTGCGGGTCAGGAGAGGCAGAGGCTCAAGGCAGCTCTCCAATGCAGTGCGAGCACAAGGTTGCTTACCTGGGCGGTGCAGGGGCTCTGCAGCTTGGGAGAGCCCCCAGGGAGCCCTGGCTGAGCCACCTGCGGGCTGCCCAGCCATCCAGCCCCGTGCCCTGGCCCCACACCCTCAGACAGGCTGGAGGGGAGCAGGTGGGGACTTGGCAGGGGGAGAAACAGCATATAAAGCAGGACGACAGGGTGGGAAAGGGGCTCAGTTCTCACTCCCGAGTGTTTGGGCTGGTGGGCTCAGGTAGACTTTGCAAGGCAAGAGTGGACCCTCCTGGCAGGGCAGCTGGCAGCTGCCTCCCCACGCTGCAGTTTTTATAAATTCTGGGAAACACTTTTAGACAGACACTGGCACTCATAAATTATACAACTCATTTGCATATTCCAGTCATGAGACATTATGCAAATGTGACCTGATTTGCATAATGGATTCCTTTCGTCGCTTCACTTGCTTCATGCTTTTAAAAAACAAAATGAAATAATATGAAAGCTTGGGAAGGTGAAAGCAGCAAGTTCCTAGTGTCACTGCGCCTCCTCCCGCCACACCGTCACCCTCAGCGGTGGCACCTTGGGGCAAGGGAGGGTGAAAAAACAAAGCCAAAGCCTTCACGTGGGTTATTTCTCTCGTAATTGCAACCAACCAACTTCCCTGTGGTCGGGATGCTTCGTCCCAAGCGACACGTTGGAGCCGATGAGGGGAACTGAGCCCTGGCAGGCAGCATGAGCCCATGACGGTCGAGGGCCCTACAATACCCCACATCGTGCAGGGAGCTCGGGCAGGGGAGCTCTGTGGTGCGAGATGTTCCTGGACTGTGATGGGACTTTGAGGGGACAAAGCTTCCCTGCTGAAACTTCACCAGGACTCGTCCTGAAAGGAGGGTGGGTGGGAGAGACGAGGGGAGGGGTTGCGTTGATTGTTTATAGCGAAATACAGCGGTGACACGTCCAGAAGAAGAGGCAGGAGTGCCAGCCACCCCAGCCACACTCTTGCAGGCGACGGCCGCCCATCCATGCCTTTGCAGTGGCTGGTTTTGCTGCGGGCTCTTCCCTGCCCCCCTGCACCCGCGCGAGGCAGAGCCGTGCCAGGCGGCTGGCGTCCGTACCCTGTGGGAAAAGTTAACTGTAATTCTTCAGCTTTTAAAATCAATTAACCCGTGTGTTAATTAACATCAAGTCGACGGGAGGAGGAGGAGGAGGGGAGAGCGGAGGGAGGAGGGAGGAAAGGAGCTGCAAGGGCGGATGGCAGCGGAGTTGGCACAGTGCCATCCATTCAGTGGCAACGCCACGGCTCCCTGCGATCGCGGCAGCGGGTATATGTTACGGGGGCCCTGTGCGCGGGCCAGACACTGCCGTGGAGCCAGGGGAGATTATCCAGACCCCCAGGAGCAAACGGCAGGCAGCGACCGCAGGCACGAGTGCCAGGATTACAGCCCAGGCTCCTCTGCTGCGAGCCCTTCCTCGGACGCACACGGTGGGGACGGGGCTCCCCCGCCAGCACCGCACCACTCGGAGCCCCAGCACTTTTTCCCCCCTTTAGACGTCATTCTGCCGCAGTGGAGCCGGCACAGCGGATGCTTTCACACCCTGCGAGACAAAGGCCGTCGTCTCCGCCATGACACCGCTGCGTTCCAAGCCGAGGCCGGCATCTTGGAGTCTTTAAAAACAAATGGAAAGGGGAAATGCGAACAATAAACACAGCAACTGAAAAAAACTCATCAACAAACCCCTTGTGCCCGCTCTCCATGCCAGGGGCAACGTGGGCATCTGTCGCAGCAGAAGGCATTTGCGTGGGGCTTGGTTTTTGTTGTTTTTTTTTTTTGCCTTTTTTTTCCCCACAAGCTGTTGGTGTGTTTTGCCATTCAGGTTCGTTTACAATTAATGCCAAAAAAACCCCCAACCACACCCAGCCCAGTCAACAACAAACAAAAGGGAGTAGCCGACACGAAGGAGGAAATGCCATGAGAAGCTACAAGAATGCGAGCTCCAGCCGGTGCCATTTGCCATTGGGACAACGGCAGGGAGAGGTGCCAGTCCTGCAGCTCGGGAGGGACCCCGAGGAGGGAGCGCGAAGGTCTCCGAACAGCACGCCGAGGGAAGGAAGGGAAGAAAGAATACCGCTCTTGCAGGGCAGGATCAGAGCTGCACACAGCCTCTGCTGGGAGGAGAGGGAGTGTTTGACGGTGTAGCGAGATGCCTGTGTATGCACATGCACATGGAGCAGTGCATACGGACACACAGACACACATGCACACACCACCTTGGGTTGGTGCAGAGGAGCTGTGTGAGTGGGGAGGGTAAGGAGGTGTGTGTGTGCCTCTGTGCATGCACAGACATTTCTCTGTGTGGGTATTTATTTGTGTGCACGCGTGTAACACACACACGCAGGGAGAAATATGTTCGTGTACCTCGGTGAGAGAGAACGACGGGGAGTGAGGAAGAGACAGACACAGACACACACACACTCACCCACCGTCAGTATACATCCCACTTTTTGACCTAGGTATACACAGAAGACAAAATAAAAATCATACTGGAGCAGCAAGCAGGCAGGCAGAGATTTATCTACATTCACTGCTATCACCAGGGAGATGAATGGGGCCGATCTGAAGCCCTTCACGAGATCCACTATGGGAGTGAAGGAGGAGGAGGGATGCCACACAGACATGCACAAACTTGAAGACAGAGAGATTTGGAAGGTGCTACTTGTGAAACCCAGGTGGCACTCGGAGGGTGAGCGAGGGAAGGAGCCGCTCGGGTGCTCCACAGGGTCTGGAGGGCGCAGGGCTTCTGGACAAGGGCGTCAAGGGACAGCTGGCTACTTACGTTGTCTGCGCTGCTGAGGATCCTGCAAGGTGTTCTGTTGGCACCGGGCGCTGAGCCAGGGAAGGGCACTGGAGACAAAAGGGAGAGACAAAAAATAAAGTCATACAACGGGAATATTAATTGCCTCTCTTGCGGATTTTACAAAACACACAAAATGTTTTCTTTTTGCTTGGTGGTTTTTTTGTTGTTTTTTTTTGTGTGGATTGGCGCACTTCCCTTCTGCATGGAAAATACTAACATGGGATTTACAGCCCAGCTACAGGGCTCGGGATTAACAGCGCTGGCATCTTTTGGGCATATTTTTTCTTTTAATGAATGAGCTTTCGCTGTTAATGAGGAATAATCGTTTGGCTAATGAGCTTTGAAACATTAAGAGAAAAGAGGGTTTTTTTCCCGTTAATCGCCCTGGTGCGACCGCATGGATGGATTACAAAAGACAGCAGTAGGAACGCAGTACAAAGAGGGGGAAACGTCTCCTGGAATGGGATAAATGCAGAGATGGGTGATGTGTCCCTGCACCTTGCCTTCCTTCGCTCTCTCTTACTCCCTCTCTGCCAACTGCTATGGGTTTCCATAACTCTGCAATCAAAGTGGATGCTCGGGAAAGATTATTATAGTCAAACAGTGAAGCGTCGACGGTTAATGTCTCCAGTGTTTAATCATCATACAGTAGAATGGTTTTATGCATATTTCATTTGCATATCATTAAACCGCGCTAGCGCGGGACATTCAGAGCTGGAGAGGTACAAGGTTGGGGGGAGAGAGTGTGAGAGCAAGAACGAGACAGAGGGAGGAAGGTCCCTATGATGCCTATCTTCAAAAGCCAGGGACTTGTTCCATGATCTGTCTTCTACTTTTATTAAAATCATGATGACTTGGAAACCTTTGAAGTTGGATATAACCTTGGATTCTTCTAATTCCAGCAGAGTGATGTATTAGAAAGGGGGAAATGATGCTGTGCTAGACATTTAAAGGAATATAAGCTCCAGTGGAATGGAAATAGGAGCTCTTTGGGGAACGAACTGGCAGAGCCAGCCACAGCTTCGACAAACACCACACTGCTGGGTTCAAACTGGTGAAGAATACCAGAGTAATAGAAAAGAAATGAAGACAACATATATATTAAGATGGGGATTATATTTCTCTACTCTTTCTCTTTTCTTTTCCTTTTTAAAGGCACAAAGAAGGATGGAACCAGCGGTAATTTACACACTAATTAGCGAACAGTTGTCTTTTTTTGTGTTTGTTTTTCTTCTCTCTTTATTTTGGAGAGGGGCGTTGTCATCACTGAAGTGATTAATCAGTTATTTGGTAGCACAGATCCTTCTCCACTGGCACTGATCAGGAAGGGAAGGTGGTGGCTGGGGGGGGAGGAACACAGTGGGTTCTTTGTAGATCTTATACATGCACAACATATTAATTGGCGTCTTTATAAAGCTCTTTCAATAGACTATTTCTTTCCTGGAGACCAGCAGCTGGTTAGCCACTGTTGGCGACTCTTCAAACATCCTTTTCGCTGGGGGCAGTTCTGCCACTGTTTGTTGCTGTGTTTTATTTTCTGTCTCCATGGCAGGGGCTGTGGGTGCAGTGCTTCTGCTGCCCACACTTCCACATAGGAGGCAGGCAGGCAGACAGACAGACAGACCGACCAAATCGGTGCCAAGACAACCTTTTGAGCTGAACGCGGAACTTTGCTTCCAAATGAAATGCTGGTTTATATTTAAATTATCTTCCTTTCCCTCCCCCACTTCTCTTCTCCTCCAGGTCTTTGTCTCAGTTATGAATATTCAGATGAGCCATGATGTGATTACACTGTACAATTACTTGTGTCCATGGTAGAGGCAAAGGCACTGAGGAAAGACAGAGCCAGATGAGCTTGGAGCTCATTTGGGGTTTGTTTTCCGTATTCTCCCCCATCTCTGTGGCGCTGCGGCACATGCAGATGTCGCTGTTGTTCTTTATAAAGCCCTAATGATATGCAAAAGCATAACGACCCCATTTGGGTTCACAGCATCAACGAAATATTATTGGGGGGGGGAATCCTGACTGAAGGAATGTCCACATAAATTATTTTTATTTAAATGAGTCAAAGAGGTGGCGGTGAGGCAGAGGAAGTCACATGAATACATGCATAATGTGAGCACGCAGAAAGGTTATCACCAAGGAGAAGAGGGTTTTGCACTGTGTCTGGGACAAATAGGCTTGTTGGGGAATCGCTCAGCTCACCGCATGATTTACTTATTTATCGTCACTCGTGCCTCAGCCAGGACCAGGCATGCTCACTGCCGGGAACCTGGAGCGCCCAGAGCTGGGTGCCTGGATGATTCCTGGCTCTTCCTCAGAAGTGTGTGGTGGGAGAGGGACAGCAGAAAAGGAACCGGCGTCAGAACGTGCCAAGTGGCACAGCTGGGTGACAAAGGAGGGGCCCCCTGAGAGGTTGAGGGTGGTGTGACAACATGCTGCCCAGGTGCTGGAGCTGGCTGGTGCCAGGCTGGCACACTCGCTTCCCAAGGGATGTAGTGCTGATGCCCAGTGGGTCCCCACCACCGCCCAGTGCACAGAGCAGTTCTGGCCACTGTGTCATCAGGAAGCCTGCTGGGGACAGGGAGCCCAGAGCTGGCCAGATCCACCCTCACCCATTTTCCTCCGAGTAGTGAGTGGCACCTGGATATTATCAGTATGAAAATACATGCGTGAATCCCCTTAGCTACTCTGTCCTGCTGCTCTTCTAGGCTGGGATCTGCAAGGGACAAACAAAGAAAGACACGGTGAGCTGGCAGCCAACAGCAACACCCTCACCTGAGCTGTGTGACATCAGCTCGGGAATCTGTGCCTTGTGTGCCCACCCTGTGCTGATCCTGGATGTCTCTCCAGCCTCCACACAGCCTTGGTGGTGGGCAGGGCTCGGGCTGCAGACAGATGTGGTGCCAGGGAAGGCAGTGACCTGTAGCCAAGACAGAGGCTGCTGCTCCATGCTGCTCAGACTCCTGACCATGGGTCATCCAGCTGTCACCTGTCTCGACTCCCTTCCCACATCTCAATGGATGCCTCCCCGACACATACACACACCCCCCTTCTGCAAGGGCACCCAGGAGACCAAGCACAGAAAACAGGCTGCCGGCTCTGACCAAAACCAGGACACAGGAGCACCGCTGGGCAGCAATCCCAAACCTGGGCTCTGCTTGCCACTCCAAACCGCCTGCAAAAATCCAGGACAGGAGGAATAACCCAACTGGCAACCCGACTCAGCAGCTGGGTGTGAATGTCCCATCCTTGCAGCCTCTCAGGGGCATGGCTGAGGCATGCTGCCACCCTGGTGACAAGGAACCTGTGTTCAAACCAGCCTGGACCCAAGTGAGCAGCCCAAAGCCATCTGTAAGGAACAGAGCAGCCATGATCAGATGGAGTGGTCTGTGCAGATCATAGAATCATATGATGGAATGGTTTGGGGTGGAAGGGACCTTAATGAACATCTAGTTCCAAGGTCCATCCCATCCACCCCAGCTGATCCCTTCCTGACCCCAATGCGGCTGGTCTGCGCTCTGCAGAACGGCAACTCCAAAGGTGTCACCTGGCCTTGCCCCATCTTTATGGTCCCCAGCCTCAAAGCAGCTCAGTGCTGAGGTGTCTGTCCAGACCACATGGAGCCTGGGAATACTGAAGAGTAACTGAAAAACTGCCTGTTCCCAGGGCAGAGAACCCCCCAGGGAAGATGGAGCCAAGCCTAGGACCAAATCCACTCAGAGTCACTCTTTCCACAAGTACTGCTGAAGAGGAGCAGGAAGGAGACTGGGCCGGGAAAACAAACATGGAGCATGCAGTGGGTGAGGCAGAGGAGGCTGGGATGCAGCAAACAGTGAGAGTCAGGATGCTCACCCCATGACACCCCCACCCCACTCCATGCAGTGCCCACTGTGCTCAGATGGCTCCTGCAGCCGGGCTCCCACAGCTTCCCGACAGGCACAGGTGGGAAATATTGCCAGAAATATCACCCCGGTGTCCCAGCCACTGTGATTCCAGCCTGTGGCCTATGGGAAGCAAGTCTGCCCACGGAGACTTTAGGAAGGGGTGGTTTCTGGAGCACTGCAGGAGCCATTGCGCTGCTTGTCAAGTCACCAAATACCCTGAAGAAATTGCTATTTAGGAAAAGGAAATTCAAGCATTTATAGAACATATTGCTATTCAAAACACCAAAAGAATTGTTTTGCAAATAGTAGCACTGCTGAAGAGGGGAGAGAAGTACATCAGTCATTTGATATTACATATAAGCAGTTTATTAAAGAATTAAATATTTATAGACTATAAAGCAAGCAGGGCGATGAGTCGCAAACAGCTTGCTGAGAAGTATGTTATAAACAATGAGTCTGTCAGGGACTAATAAAGTATGGGGAACGCAAATGTTTTATAAAATCACCAGGCCAGTGATGAATCTCCACAGCCAAGATGCTGCAGAGCCCGTGATGGTTCCTGCTGCACCTTTAGCCCAGAGCCAGGACAGGAGGGACAGAATAGGACAGGGCTGTGTGAGTGCAGACACACTGAGCACTCATGGGAATGCACATGATTCAGTGCTTGGAGAGACTCAATTTTTCACATTATTCTAAACACAGAACTATTAATAGGAAGTTCAGGAATTTTCAGAGAGTTCAAGGCACTTCCCTCTTCATTTTTCTATTTCAGCTACCCTTTCATTTCCAACAAAATTAGAGTTTGTGACTCAGACTGAAATTCCCCTGCCTGCAAAGCCCTTCCTTCACCTGCGCTCCCCAAAAGAGATGGAACAGCCAGCCCAGCCACCAGCGTGCCTGTCCCCAGCAGTCCTGTGGACCTTCAGGACTCCTGTTTGGAGAGCAGCAGCTCTCTCCATCACAGGCACAGCACATTTACAGTGGACAACTGAGATTTTTAGAGACCATACAAGAGGAACAAGGTGGTGGCAGCCCCTGAGGACAGAAATAATTTTTTGTTGGTAACATTGGGGGAAACGGTGACTGACAGTTAAAATGGGCATTTTTTCCTGCACGAAATGGACAGGTCCTGTTTTCCAACAGAACACAGAAAACTGTCACAGCAATCGTGAGGACATTGCTGTTCTGTTACTAGGAGATGAGAGACTCTCCAGATTACTTTCTATTTTTGTGAAGCCAACCCCAGGCCCAGAAATGATTTTTAACCTAGGGTGAGCTTACATCTTTGGTCCAAGCAGATCCCCATAGCTGTCCCCACAATTTCAAGACTGGTGTAGTGGATGAAACTTCCAAGAGGGCCAGGCATTCACAACTCTTTGGAATTCACTTTCCTTGCAATCCATCAGGACTTAGACCCCCCAGAAATTCCTATTCCCCACCAATCCCATTCCTCAGGCTGGCACTGTGGGGTCTGACGTGGGGGAGGATGTGCACAGAGACATGGAGGGAGCACGGCTGCTGCCTCCCTCCTGACACAGATAAGGCCCTATGAGGGGCCACATTAATTAACACAGGAATAAGCAGGCTAGAACTGTCTGGGGTTGGCTGAGAGAGATTTCATTTAGTACGCAGAAAGAAACCTCTCTTTGCCAGCTGCTCTTTATGCACTCAGACAAGGTGGGAGATTTTCATCCTCTGAGACGTAATTAAGACAGATTTTTTTTTTTTTTTTACTGTTCAAATGTAGTAATTATTCAAGCTTATTTGCCAGGGAGGGTATATAGGACTAAATTTTGGTTTAAATAGCAACGTTTGTTGTCCTGTGTGGAAATGATCACAGCGTGGTTCAGGTCTCACCAGACTTCCAAGCTGACACAGAAGGTGTATTGAAAAGCAAAGCCCTATCAAAGGCACAAACCCCATTAGTTCCAGATGAATTGCTTGAGTGGTTCCTCTGTCTCAAGCCCAGAGACTGCAAACTTCAGGGGTCTCTACAGCAAAGTGTGGTCCCACCTAGAGTACACCATAACCAAATTGTGCTGTTCCCATGCTGCTGGAGCCTCTGCTGTTGGCATCAGCTCCACCAGTGGCTCCACAGAGGGCTGCAAGGATCCCTAAGCACAACCCCAAACCAGGTCAACATCCCTTGAGCTTCACTGTTCCGTTCTCCACAATCTCCCTTCCTGCAGCCCAGCTCTCATCATTCCCCACACGAGCACACAATGGCATTTTTTACCCTCAAATAGGTTTCTTTATCCCAATGCTTTTACTAAATATTATACTATCCCTCTCCTTCCCTGCAATCCTAAAATCAGTGTCACATACTGGGAATTACTGGTGGCCAGGGTCACGCCTCCATTGCCACCCTGGAAGCCTGTGAGCAAGGCTGCTGCTGAATGCACTTCTCCCGCCTGCCCAGTCAGATCTATGGCTGTGGGATACTGGCACAGCCCCTGGCACGTGTCCCGTGGAGCCATCGCCTCCCACACAGCCCGTGGGAGCCACACTGGCTGCTGGGATGTGTGGCTGTCACACTGCCTGGCAGCTGCAGGACCACGAGCATAGAGCACTGGAAAGAGCTGCGAGCCCACCCTGCCACCCCTCCATGTGAGCACCCTGGTTCATCATCACACTGTGCTTTACCTTGCCTTTGACCTAAGGTGCTGGATAACTTCCAAAGAGGAGGAGGGAGCTGTCCTGTCACCTCCCGTGGGATGTTACTCCACACCAGCTCTCAATACACTGCCTCTGGTCTGGCCCTGATGCTGGCATAAGGGAGGTGCAGGAACAAACCTCAAGGGTGGGAAGGGAGGAATGCTGGAACATGCCATTTTAGCAGGGTCAGTTACTGAGGTTTAAACAGCACAAGAAGCTGCATCGCTGGTTTCTGAAGAGGAATTCTGCAGCAAAGACCAGCAACATTTAAAGGTTTACATTTTGAGAACAGAAATGAGATAACCTGAAAAACTCACAACTACTTCCCACACGACCTTGTTAGTCCTCAGATGGCACCACTGTGAGGGCACTTGTGCTTTAGGATGTCAGATAGTCATGTTTCTTTTTTAATGAGAGAATTAGAAAGAACGTTTGGCAGTAGACCTGCTGCCTCATAACTGCCTGCAGAGGAATATTTCTGCATCTTGTTAAAAAGATCATGATTAAGTCAACTCCTGATTTATCCTAATTTCATTTTCTGCATTCCTATTCTCTCAGAGCTCTCCTTTCTGCTGAGGACTCTGAATGCTCATAGCAGGGGCTCAGACAGCCATGCTGGGGCCAGAGCTCCAGAAGTGCTGGGGAGTGGAGGGGTGCACATGCAGGGGGAACAGAGCCTTGGACCCTCAGCATGACAGAAAAGAGTCTTGCAGGTCCTCCAGCAGACAGGAACACAATAAACGCCCCTGAACTTGTCTGCTATAACAATCACAGTGTTATTACAGAAAAGCTTCCAAATTGAAAATGATTGATGTGCTTTTAGGAGGCTGCAGAGACAGATCACCTGTACTCACTGAGAGAAGAGACATGGTTTTAGAAGCTACTGTTAAAGTCTGCTCTCTCCTCCTACCTTTTCAACCACAGAAAAGCATAAGAAAGAGGGCCAGAGGGAAAACAATAGCTCAGGAAATGCACAGTTTTGCTCTTCTGACAGTGTCTTACCAAAATTAAGCTACTGTTTGCTGTGCCATTGCTTCTCCTTGCTACTGTGGGCTTAGGGGTTCCTATATCCAGGTTATTAATGAAATACAAAGTGAAGGAACATGATTGTTCATGTCTCAGCATATAGGAATCTAAAGAGTCATCAGACATTGATGGAACTTGCATCCCATGGCTCGGAGTCGTGCCATGGGCCACACAACCCCCATGCACTTAGGACAAAACACACAGATCACAGACTCTCAGCACGGTTTGGCAGGGAGAGACCTTCAGAGATCACGTAGTCCCATCCCTGCCATGAGCAGAGACAAGGAGGGACCAAAGTTGGCCTTTCCCTGCCACAAAACAGGTAATACAGAACCATGAAATGATTCAGGGTGGAAGGATCTCAAGAGGTCATCAGTCCAAGCCCCTGCTCAGAGCAGGTCTAATCAGGCCAAGTTGCCCAGGAGTGTGTCAGTGAATGCTAAACTGTGTTCTTGAAGGTGACAATCAAAACTTACATACGAGAGAGAGTTCACAATATGAACAGTTACACTGAACACTTACAGACAAACTGACCCAGGAATTTTCAACAGCACCCTGTGGGTCCACAGACTTCAGGTTTCTGGGCTGCTGGTCTAATCCAGCTGTTATTTAAGCTATTAATTCTTAGACACAGAAAACAAACTATTCCCTTCCCCTTGGCAGCAGCTTCTTCACGTTTGAAAGCTGTTGTCGTACCAATCTCCTCATAAAATTTGTGCCTAGGAGTCAAAAGAACAGGACAGAACAGAGTTTAGCACACTACCTCTGTACTTTTGCTGACTCATCTGTTCAGAAGTATGAGCAATCCTTTTAGAAGCAGCATCACACTAGCACCAAATGCTTCCCAAAGTTGATTCCCAGCCTACATTTACTTCCATAAATAAAAGTAGGGAATCAAGTTGTTGCCTTCTTATGAAACATCACAAAAGACATCACAAAAGACTGGCCCAAAATGGCACTTCCCCCTAGCAAAAAGCATCCACAGGTTCATTCATGGCTGCAGGAATAATCCATTCTCTTTGTATGAGTGTGTTGGAATGGCTTGAGGGGTGAGATGGATGCCTAAAGCATCTGATCCTTGTGACTCATAGTCAACAAATGCTCTTGAGCAGGAACAAGTCAGGTGCTAATTCCCTCTGCAGCATAAAGCAGCATACAACACACCAAGGGTTTGTACTGAATTTCTGCAGCAGGTGTGTACCACCTGCAGCAGGACAGGAGCTGCACACACCTGGTATGTGTGTCTGGTAAGGCCAGAGGGTGCTATGGTGAACACCACGTCCAACCTGCCCCCTGCCATCAGCCTGCCTGCCTCTGGAAAATTCCCTCCGCATGGAATTCTTCCCATCTCCACTGATCATTGTTTTAATTCAAAGGGTGTTTTAAAGGATGTGATTTTAATGAGCACAAGGCTCAGAGCAGGAATACTGTATTTCTTTCTCCTGAGTGATGAAGTGGGCACTTGGACTCTCTGCATTGATTTCTAATCTGCCATTTCATACTGACAGTGAGCCCTGGAAACCAGGTTCTCTCAGCTACTCAGTGAGGGTTTCCATAGGTAAGAGCAGCTGAGGCGGGAGCTGAGCTGAGCCCTCAGGCCAAATGGGAGGACCTAAATATCAGAATCCCAACCCTTACTCAGCCCACAGCTCTTCAGCCTGGCCAACCAAAGTAATAATAATAATAACTACAATAATTATAATAGTAAAGAGAGAAGATGTGTGCAGACTTTGATGCAAAGGAGCTTGAAGTGGAGCTCTGAACCTCGGGGTGCAGGCAGGTGCCCCCTTCCCAGGGAGGGCAGACTGATTGGGAGGCAGGAAGATAAAAGCACATGGATTGACTAATCAGAAAGACAAAGCAACAAGTGACCACCACACGCAGACCCATCCTCAGACCCACTCGTGAGCACAGCTGGGTTTTGTCTCATTCCCCACATGCACGAGACCCATGGCTGGGTAGTCTGTTCTTGGTTCCTAAGAGCCTGAGCCCCAGCAAAGCCCCCAACACAGGCATGCTGTGTTCCTCAAACAGCACAGCGACTGAACACCCTTCCAGCAAACCTGGGCTGGGTTTCTGATGAGGAACACCTGTAATTAAAGTGACAACTTTCTTTCCAGATGCAAAGGAGACCTCTATTACTTGTTGCTATAAGGCAAAGGCTGGTTATTTTTCATTTCAGGCACTTTTGTTTCGGAGATCAGGAAACACACCCTCCTCTCCTTGACGCTGGGGATTTAATTCCCGTGCATCCCACAAAGATGTCTGCCCTGCTGCCTGCAGAGCTGCGGGTGCAGGTGACCAGCCCCCAGCCACCCTCACACCACCCTCTGCTGTCATTTATGTGGAGCCAGAAATACTCTTTGGACTCATCGGCTGCTGTGAAGCCGGAGTTGTAAAGTCAGATCTTTTCCTCCTTTAAATGTGACTGGCTATTTACTCCCTAACAATTCTGCTTCAGAGCTGATTTAGCATTTTTATTGGAATGTGAAAGCTCTTAAAAGAAGAAAAAAATCTAATCAGGCAGAAGAGATAGAAAACTTGCTGAATTTTTTCTCCCCCCTTTGCACCGCTTCAATCCTATCAAAAGCACATCTTCCATTCATTGCTTCCCCATGTCATTATGACAAGCGGCTACAAATCAATAGCAGCAGCGAAGGCGGCCCCGGCCCGCGCGCGCCCCGTGATAAAGATTCACTCTCAACCCCGATTTGCTAATAGCACATAATAGCAGCCATTGGCGCCCCGCATTAAATCATACATTTCACTCGGCGTTTATTATGGGATTTTTAAAACTCCTCACCAAATTGGATTTTCTCGATGGTCTCTAATTTCCACATTTATCATTTAACATTAAACTCCTCTGTGGGGAGGGGGGTTGGGCAACAGGGAAGGAAGAGAGGAGCCATGCAATTCTGTATTTTCCTTTCTTTTTTATGAAAACCCATAAATAATCCCAGGTATTGTTGCCATCAGCCCTGAAGTTTTATATATATAAAATACCAGAACTTAGGATAGAATAGCTCTGGGACTCAGCTTACCTTTTTGCAGCCCTGATAAAGAAGAGGAAATTAAAAAGAAAGCCATAAGAAACAGATTTTAAATAACAAATCCAATAAACAAAATAGCCAACAAAGTGAGGGGTTATGAAAAGCACTAGGGAAAATCACTGTGGATTTCCTTGGCTGAAAGAGTTAGTTGTAAGGAAAGATGGATCAAAAAATTTAAAAACAAACAAAACAAAACAAAAAATAACAAAAACAAAAAACAAAACCAAAACAAACAAGAAAACACACACAAATAAAACCTTAGTGTCTCTTTCCTGTTCACAGCAAAATAATTTTGCCAATAAAGTGAAAATAACACACCTTTAACAGCAGAATTTTCTTAGAACTGATTTCCTTGTGGTCAGGACCAACAACATAAGGTGACACACCTGAAAACACGTTCTTTGCAGTTTGTTGTTTCCCACTCACCCCACAGGTGCCACATGTGTGGCTGCTGAGCAGAGAAGGGTGTGGAGCAGCCTCTGCAGGAGCACACACAGCACTTTAAGCCATCTGGCACTTGATTATGGGTACAGGCAGAGCGTGGATGGCAAATGACTCTGAAGGAGTCTTGAGAGGCAGCAGTAACCAAGGGTTTGGCTGCCTGTGGCCATGCAGATGGTTGGTCCCAGGGCCCTGGTTCCAGGCTGGCTGCACAGTTCCATTGCAAGGGGGCTCTAGTCCACTGTTACCAATAAACTGGGGCTTTTAGGGTTCGGGTCAGTATCATCCCAGAGTTCCCTAGAGGATGGCAGCTCCTGGAGATGTCCCAGGTGCAGACTGGGCACTGCTTTGGTCACTGGGAGCAGACACATATGGTGAACCCCAGCTGGCAGGAGCCCCTCGGTCAGAGGAGCTGAGGCAGAGAACAAGAACGATACCTCCTGTGATCTGGGTGACCAGAGAGCTGCATCAGAGGACAAGGGATCAGGGAACACCCTCCTCCTCCTCCCCAGTCCATCACAGTATGAGACACTTGTTCAGAGAACACATGTGACAGTCCCTTTCCTCACACCAGGCAGAACTGCTCAGCTCATGGGTATCGAGGCCCAGATCCTCCAGTGCCTTGGCCTTGAAAGAAACATCTGGATCCCAGACTATTGAAAACACTGTCTGTTCAGACATGAATTTGAGTCTGGCATGAACAAAGGCCCGTGGCTTATGAAACAGGAGGTGATGCTGTAATGGCATGGTGAATTAAGCTTTCACTGCTCGTGATTTCCAGCCATGAGATGTGAACTCAATCAGCCTCTGTTCAACATCCAATTAGTACAATCGCCTCAATTCACAAACTACTGAGCAGTTTAACCAGGGCTCTGCTTAAAAGGGCTGGGGGATTTCTGTTCTGGTAAGTTTTGGTTTCACTAAAGAGCTCTTAGAGACTAAATTCCTCAGTTCAGCTGCTATGAATCAACCACATCACAGGCCACACTCCAACAGCTCTAGGCCTTTTGCAGCTGCCTCAATGTTGTTCTGAGTCCAGTTGAATGCAGGGGCAGCGACTCTTTTACTCTAAAATGACATTCTCTTAAACTTACAGCAGAAGTCACAAAATTCCAGAGCTTTGAACTGGTACCTGTTCCCCTGGGCATTGGCAGCACTAGCAAAGGCAGGCAGGTGGAAATGGTCCTGGGAACCAGTCACCTCTCACAAAGCCAAAGAACATCCCAGCATGGTTTTCCCCTCCCTGGAGGGGCTGGTAACTTTCAGGGAATACAATGATTACAGGTACCAAACCTGAGCATTAGCCACCCTCGATTTAATGAGTCACAGACTGAGTCTGGTACCTTCACAGGAAGCAACGCTTCCTTCCATCTACAGCCAGAACATGAACCTGGCCAATGCAGAACTGCATCACCATTTACTCACCATTAGAGAGATCTGTTTGAAGTTAAACCATCAGTCAGAGCTAATACAGGTACACAGAAGAGGGAAGGAATGCAGTATTTTAGGGTCGTCCCACACAGTAAAGGGCAAAGCCTCAGCATATAAACATCTCCTGCACAGCAACTTTAAGGATGTGCAGGGATCTCATTTCCTTCTCTTCCTCACTTTTTCTGTGGCATTGCCAATTCAGTTTGAGGCTTCCTGCTACTGTTTCCTACTTGTTGTTTTCATACCTTCATTCAGGCACGTGAGCAGTCCCCAGGTGCTGGCTCTGTGTGAATACACATCTTCCAATGCCTCCCACCGTTTCTTACTGCTCCAGAATCTCAAACATCCTGTGCTTTATCAATCTACCTGGCCACACTTTGCCACCAGTCTTTACCTTTGCATTCTTCCTGGCTCATGCATCAGAGTGGGAAGTGTGTGACACATCACTTTCCAGCTGGCCTGGAGGGTTTTCACATCACGTAGGCACAATTCCCTGGCAGCCACTCTCTCTCCTTTGGTTGCATCTGATGGGAAAATATCTGGAATTACCAGAGTAATTCTGCAGCTCTTGAGCAGATCAAGTGGTGTTGAGGAGGGTGGGCAGGCCCTGGCACAGGCTGGGCAGAGAAGCTGTGGCTGCCCCATCCCTGGAAGTGTCCAAGGCCAGGCTGGACGGGGCTTGGAGCAACCTGGGACAGTGGAAGGTGTCCCTGCCCATGGCAATGGATCATCTATAAATATCCCTTCCAACCCCGCCTAGACTGTGATTCTGTGACTTCAGAACGTAGTTGCTTCTTTCATTTGGGCAAACACTTCACATTTAGAGACAATGATAGTGTTTTCTGCCTGTTTTGTGCATGTTTTCTGGTAATAAAACAAAACAGATCAAGCTTCTAAGTGCCTGTGCAAAAAAATGATAATAATAATAAAAAAGCCCAAAGGTTTAATAGCACTAATTAAATTGTTCAAAGCCAGTGTAAGCTGTTTCCTTGGGACATCCATACAGCATCTCAATACAAGCGGTTTTTGTTTGGACTTTGGGTCTTGGAAATATAGAGGAAACACACAGGAAACACAGGACTATTGTGTGAGCACAGGGATCGATTAGTTGGTTTACGACAGAAAAATAAATAAACAATCCCACAACTAAAAGTATCAGAATCTGAATGGTCTCAAATCCAAAAGGCAAGTGGCCTTTAAAAATCCTCATGACTTCAAAGAGCATAGGGTCGGCAGAACTGTAGGATGACAAAAGCTCCCCAAAGTTTGGGAGGTTTTACCCCAGCAATTAAAAGGTTTAGCCAAAACAAATCAAACAGGTCTTGCACTAGCTGGCTTCTTCTAGGAGATTGTTCTCCCAGCTCTGGGGCAATGAGACAAGGCCCAAAGGCAGCTCTGCCAGTGTCCCTTTCAGAACAAATGGACAAGATGAGAGAAAACATCAGTGGCAAAATGTTTTCATTTTCCCACCTCGTTGAGAACACACTGAAAAGTTTCTCCTTGCACCTTATTAAGAGCCAAATTCTGACTCAAGCCCAGTGAGAGCCAGGTGTACCCTACCATCAGTACCAACAGGAGCCACACAAGGTGTGTTTGGCCTGGGCAAGGGGCCAGAAATGTCAAGGGCACAGCACAGAGCTCCTTCTCCCACTGAGCACCTCGCATTGAGACACTTGGTCAGCTCTGACCCCTGTCCATGACTGATCTCCAGCACTCGAGTTGAGCCTGTGAGTGCTCACCCTGCAGGGGCTGAAGGGATGCTGGGATCCTGCATCCTCTCCCATGGGATCAGGGCAGTGGGGCACTTGTGCTGACACGCTTAGGCTCCAGCCATGCCAGGAATTCCACACAGGGCAGGCTCAGCATCATGGCCTCAGTATTATAATTTTTTTTTTTATTCTGTCAGTGCTCAAACTTGTTGACCTTCCAATCATTGTTGCCCTCTCTGTCCTCATCGTGCCTTTCAGGGAGGATGGTGGGTTTATTACAGGGCAATTGGGAGTGTTCTCAGTACACTCATTTGTCCAAGGCAGTTACTGCATCACTGTTCCTGATCAAACGGGATCAGGGAGTCGGGAGGGTTAAGTGACATGCCTATTCCTGGAATGCTGAAGGCCAAACAGAGGCACATTAGCAGGGCTATGAACAAATTAGGACAGGGTATGGCTAGGGCAAGACTCGGTGCTAAACACAGTTATACCAAAATATAACAACCTGAAGCAGTGTGTGTGTTTTCTGAGGAAGGTGAGAAAGCAAACAGTGTAAGGATCAGGGGTAAAACAGGTGAAAGTCTGCCCAAAGGGAGAGCTTCTGCAGGGCAGGGATTTACATTGATCCACTTCCACCTTCCTAATGTCATGGTGGATATTTCAGTATCATCCAGTGCTGAAGTCCTGGCACTGTAAGGCAGCTGTTCTGTTCTTCAAACCAGTGCTGTTGATGCCCTCAAATAGCTTTATGAGGGGTCTGCTTTCCACCCCTCCAGACCTGCTTCTGGCCAGTACAAAGCTCAGATTCTAGCTAGAAGAGTTTTGGGGTTTTCTGTCTTTAATTATGTGAAAAGGTGCCAGGCACTAAAGCTGACCTGCATTTCCACATGATACATTGCAAACAAACAGGTATGAAAGTTCTCTTCCAAAACCAGTGCCAGTGTGTTACTGCTGTGCCCAACAAGCCCTACCCAGCAAGCAGTCACTGCCTCTGACAAGGAGGGATCCCCTCCAGGAACCCCAAAGAGCAGCAGGGCTTGCCTGAGTCCTCCTGCAAGGCCCCAGGTAGCCAGGAGTGCCCAGGAGTTGCTCTCCCACTGCAGCAACACACAGGCAGAAAAGGAGACCTGCACCTTTAAAGTTCTTCAGCATTAAATCAATGATGCAGAGCCGCAATTATATCAAGTTATTCTGCCGACATGAATCCTGGCGATACAGACCCAGACCAGCAAAGCTGATTAGTAGTGTTGGAGCTCCCTGCATGCTCCTCCAAAACACAATTAAAAAGAGTTTTATTCCAAGTAACACAGGGGTTACAGGGTCAGAAGAGTTTCCATTTCAGAAGGCAGCAGGATAAAACTAGCACGAAGGGGAAAGCAAATTGCCCAGATTTTGTGCTAGAAATATGTGGGTATTTAAGCTGCTGAACTTCAAGTTCTTACCAAAATTTTTATCCCACCATTCCTAAGGAAAATGGGAAAATCAGTACAAAGACAAACCTTTCAATATTGTGATGGCCTTCCCACTGCAGCAAGTACAGGTTCTGTCACATTGCTTCAACTTTAGGCTTCCCCATCAGGTCTTACAAAGAAGCGATAATAATCCTTTGGAATTTCTGCATTTTAAAATTTATTATGATTAAAACCACAAAAAAAACCCACAACCAAACAACAACCAAACAACCAACAAACAAAAACCCAAAACAAACAAACAAAAAAAAAACAAAACAAAAAAAAAAGGCAAAAAGAAAGAAAGAAAAAAAACGAACAAAAAACAACCAGAAAGATTTGAAAATTCTACAGGAAACTCCAGCAAATACTTTCTTGTCCGGAATTGCTTTAAGGAATCAAATGCAGTCTCCTAAGCCAAAGAAGTACAAAACTATTGTCCAGTATCTGGGAGGTGGCAGTGCCCCTTGTCCCAGGGCCCTTTCTGGGGCTTTGCCTGGTTGCAGTCAGCTGCCTTCCTGCAGGCTCCACAGCAGACTGCTTTCAGAAGACTCTGTATCTACATATTTTATCTGAATCAATGTGCAGAGTTTCTGTGAAATGAGATTCTGCACAGATGACAAAAACTGTGCAGATTTCCTTGGCTAGAGCTTAGAGGAGCAGAGCTGTTGGATTTCCCAGAAACCAGCCAACACCAAATAACAAAAACAATCCTAAACATCAGTGAGAGCAGCATGGAATGACAGTGATATCTTGTATTGTCAGTCTGATTTGGGGTTTCCAGAAGCTCTTTGGCTTTCCTCAGATCAGTGTGACCTTGCCTCCAACTCTCTGCAATTATGGGAAAGGGGCTTTTCTAAAACACTGTGCCAAAGCAAAGCAACAGGCTTGCTCCTTCATTCCTGGCTTTTCTAATAACATAAAGGTAGAAGCTGAGAAGGGCTTTATGACACAGTTTCCCTAAATACATCTATAGAAATAAAACAACCCTCTTCTGCATAAACTGATATTTGTCACATAATGGGAGCACAAAAAAATTATTATTATTATAAAAAAAAATAAAATTCCAAGATGAAGCAGATCCCAGGTTTGTAGGAAAAAAGACAAACAATGTTGGAGTCTTGCAGCCAGACTTTTGTGTTTATCCCCTCTCCTGGCCCTGCATGCCATGGAAAAACTTCAGAAATACAAGTCAAAGGATGCTCATGTGCTTTTACAGTCAATAAAAATGGTTTTGTAAATAATCATGCCTTTTCTGCTTCATGAAAAGCCTTTTTTAATAAGGAAAATATGGCCCAGTTAATATTTGTTTTAGTAATCAGATCTGGCCATGGAAAAAAAAGGGACAATTATAAAAATGGCTGTAGAAAATCCTGCATGTCTCCAGATTAGGAACAACAGGATAGTTCATCACCAGACACTGCTGACACTGAATTTTCTAACCAGACAAAATGTTTAGCAGAAGTTATATCACTGCCAATTCCTTTGCTTAGTAGCAGAAAGGTGAAACCTGGGATATGTTTGCTCAGAAAAAGGAGGGTTTATTTTTACAACCTTAAAACATTGACTTTGTTCCTAAACTACTTAATCTACATATACATTCAGAACTACAAATGAGTAATTCTATATACTTACATATATGATGTTATATACAAGGTATATTATGGCATTCTATATTATATATAATATTTACGGTTCATTACTCTATTGCAGAATCTTTTACTGAGTCATTTTTGTACCACAGCATTATCTGGCCCCATGGTGTTCAGGATTAGCACAGTACGCATTGCAAAAACCAAGCTGAAGTTGTTGGTGACAGTACAAAGTCCTTACACTTGGTGTATAAACAAATGTTAATAAACTGAACCTATCAATACACTGTTAATTGCTCACCTCGCTCTGAACAGAGCCACATGCCCTCGTGGCTGCTCTTCACTCCCTGGACTCTGACGTCTCACATGCTTATCTGCTTTGTAAGAAAACAACAGAATTTTCACTGGGCCTCAGAACTCTGGTTTTTGTCTGTACAATGATAAGACATTAGTGAAAATGAGGCTCCAAGCACCGTATTGTCATGAATGGAAACATTCTGAACCTGGAGACACAGGAAATCCATGAGTTATGTGCCTCATGCCCAAGTCTCCAGTTTTCTCCTCTCCTGCAGGCACACCTGTTCCAAGGGTTTGGTCCCTGTCACTCTCTGCAGAACCACCTCCCACTCCTGAATCCAGCTTCCAGCCATTCCTGCAATGTGCCTCAAAGGAGTTTTTGCTGCTCTGTGAAACCCTGGTTCAAGGAACATGTCACATTCACAGTGACTTGGGGGATGCTAATTCAGAGAAAACCAGTAATGTTTGGCAAAGGTAAACCCCTAGGGAGAATGCTGCTTGGCTTTTATGTATTATTTACGTATATAAAAATCTTATTTTATATACATTATTATATATTATTTTACACAATTATTTCACAAAATGCAGAACATGTGAATCTTTGTGCTGCCCTTTAAAGACATGGCATCCTAAAGCAAGGTTCCGTGTCAGCAACATCAATGAGCCTGAATTCACCTCACAAAAGTGGGACATTCTCAGCTGAGACTGCAAACCCCCAACCCCATGTCCTTGCCCTCAGCCTTGCCCTGTCAGCCCTCCCAGGCCAAACAGACTGCTGCTTCCTGGTGCCAGCTCGAGCCCTGCCACATGCAGTGCCCAGCACGGCTGAGCTCCGGGGGACAGCCTTTGTTCCCGACTTCTCGGAATTCTCCAGCCGCAATGAGACAACCCAGGGTTTGTACTTCATCTCACAGAGCCTTCCCCCACCTCACGTTCTGCAGCCTGCAATGATTGCTGTTCCCACGCTTCCTTCCCCAGCCCTGGCCCTTGGGAAAGAACAAGAGGCAAAATGTTTACAAGAGACAGACTGGTCACAAACTGCGCCCTGCCCTGGTCCGGTGGCAGCGCTCCTGCTCCCCATCTACCCAACGTCGATGATCTCCAGAAGTTTCCATTTTTAATCATCCCAAATCGGCTTTTTTTTTCATTTTCAGCCCATCTAGTTGAGACCTCCCCCACCCAGAAGATGTCAGTAGGGCAATGCACTGTTTTTCACCCACAGAGCAGAGCCCATGATAAATAACACTCAGAGCTCTGTGAGGATGAGTGTCCTCTGCAGCTCACAGCCCAGAGGCTTCATTATTGCATCGCCCATAATTCAATTCACTCTTCCTAAAAGGTCTCTTTCTTCACCCAACCCCCACCTCTGAAAACACATCCCCCTAATAATTCCCGATTAATGCCGTCAATTATCAAGTCTCCCCCATTCCCTCTCCATACCCTGATTGGACCACAATGGAAGGGAAGCAGCATCTAACAGGGGAGGAATAGAAGTAGGGGTAAAATAGCAATAAAAAGTAATTACATAAAAATGCTAAACATATTACATCTGTTAGTTTGCTGAGCCCAGTGGGCTTGACAATTCCAGGTTTTTGCCATTGTCCGTGCCCAGACAGACAAGAATAAGAGAAACAGGGAAAGGATCTTTCAATAAGATTATTAAATCAGTGCATGAAAAATAAGTCGTCATTACATTGCAAAAGGGAGAGAGAAACTCGCTGAAATTTCTTTCTGCAGCTTTGCCTTTGTGATCTGCAAGGTGCTGTGCTCCTGCTTACACTCTGTTGCCCTGGCAACGTACTCCTGTAAAATAAAGATTATTAAAGCGCATATGATTATTTGGCCGCACAGTGAATGAGGCAGCCGCTTCTGAAATTCCTTATCAGAGAAATTCAATTTTAGGCCAAATTGTGTTTTCACTGCCTCTCAGCTTCTCCCTCCCCCCCTGCAATACCAATAAACCCATCATCTCCCCAGCTGTACATGATATTTTGTCACTAACTCTTTCATGCCTTTCCTTTCCCATTCCAGGTTTTATTTTTATCCTGTCAAAGTAGAATGCTCTTCCCAATTTGTAGAAGGTTTTTATTCCTTACAGGTTTTTCCTCCCCTGCAGCGGCCAGCAGCCTCCTCGTGTGCTGTGGCAGCGGGAAGGGCCATTCCCCTCCAGTCCAGACTGGGAGCTGGGGAATGGAGAATGGTGAGCATGGAGGGGTCACCTGGAATGTCACAGCACACACCTGCCCTTCACACCTTGCGGAGCTTCACCTGGTGTAGGGCCCCTGTGGGCTCTGCTTGCGGCTCAGCCCTGGGGAGCTGCAGCCCAGCCCTCAGAGATGCCAAGTGGGTGTTTGAGTCACCAGTTCTATGAGCCACATCCCCCCGGCCCCGCTGAGGGGCTGCTCAGGTGACACACAGCCCCTGCCAGGCAGTGCCAGCCGGACTGAGCCTCAGTGCTACCTCTGCTCCTCTGCTGGCCGACCCCATCACCACCGACACCCCAGAGTGGCGGCCACAGCAGTGGGCACCTGTCCCTGTCCCAGTCCCTGTCCCTATCCCTGATCCCAGTCCCTGTCCCTGACCTGTTTCTATCCCTGTCCCTGTCTCTATCCCTGCTCCTGTCCCTGTTTCTGTCCCTGTCCCTGCCCTGTCTGTCCCTGTTCCTACTCCGGCTCCCGTCCCTGCCCTGTCCCTGTCCCTGTCCCTGCTGTGCTCTGTGCCCATCCCCGCTACGCCCGCATAGGGGACTCGCACGGCCAGGGTCGGACATCCCTTGCACCGGGTAGGGTACCGGGACCCCGGGCAGGGCGATGGGACCCCGGGCACAGCACCATCACCCCGGGCACAGCA
>JAWWEW010000020.1:20130702-20158984 GCA_035583185.1 Anabacerthia variegaticeps | reverse complement strand
CAGCACCATCACCCCGGGCACAGCACCATCACCCCGGGCAGGGCGATGGGACCCCGGGCACAGCACCATCACCCCGGTGCCGGTGCCGGTGCCGGGGCGGGGCCTGCGGAGCTGCCGCCGCCCAGCAGGGGGCGCTGCCGCCCCGCTCCGGCCGCGCCGCAGGGCGGGGGGACCGGGGGTACCGGGATGGGGTGGGATGGGGTGGGATGGGGTGGGATGCCGGTGGGTGCCCGGGGTGGGACCAGCACGGCCACAGCGGCGCTGCCCTCGGTGCCATCGGTGCCCTCGGTGCCCGGGGGCTCCTGCAGCTGCTGTGGCCGTGCTGCAGTTCAGTGGATGGGGGTCAGCAGCAAACATTGCCCCCAGCACCCACGAGTGGTCCGGGGGTCCTGCCCACAGCACGCTGAGCCCCGAGACCCCAGCCCCTGAAAACCACCCTGCCACCGGCACGGGGGAATGGGCTCCGCCAGGCAGCATTACAGAGTGACAGCGGCTCCCGAAAGGAAATGAAACTGCCTCTTTTAATATTAAACTTGTAATTGTTCCTCTTCCCCCTCAGTGTTTGATGATGGCAAGCCGGAGCGACTGACAGCCTTTGTGCGATCCTCGGAGGGCAACCGCAGTGCGGCGAGGAGCGAGCATTTCTGAAGGCAGAGCCGTGCAGATGAAAGCCAGCCTCAGAACCAACGCGTGTGCTTCATTTCTTAAAGATGGAACAGAGAGGAGGCACAATTACCCCAGATTTAGAAGATCTGAGTTCAAGCCCTGACCTACTGAGGCTTCCCATACCTCAGCTTTTCCTCCCTGCCTTAAAACCAGGGAATAGCTGTTGCCTACCCGGCAGATAAATTGCAAAGATAAATATCTCGGAGGCCAGTTGGTGCAACAGAAAAAATGCCTACTATTGTCAACACATGGTACCCCAAATCTGGCTGCCAGTTTGCTTGTAGTCAGCAGAAGATAACTATGATTAATAATAGGGACAGGATCGGAAAGGGGACCAAAAGGGGATTAATGGGTTTCAAGAGAAATAGGTTCACCAAGGCAACATCTGGAAAATTTCCTTTTTACTGGGGAGGGGAGTGGTCATCCACTACTCCTTTAATAAACACAAATATATTGCAGGGGAAAAAAACCAGCAAAGTGTAACAACTGAATCCTGGAAGCAGCACTAGACAGGTATAGGAAATCCTCACAGACAGCATCATTCCCTGTACAAACCAGGACAGCTTCCTGAGCGTGTTAGAGAAGTGTAAGTGGTTCCTGAACTCTGTCCTCCAGTCCGGCCACTCCACCTGTGTAACCTCCTAAGGCCACTGCCAGGGCTGAAATACCACCTTGGGCACTGAGATCACTTTCAAAGGGCGGCAGAAGCCTCAGTTTCCTCTACAAGAATGAACAGGCTCAGTTACAATCTGTACTGATTTCGGACTGCCCCAAACAGCTCAAATTCTTCTCCTATTGGAAAGTAAAACGCACAAAGGTCCTGGCTCCAAAACACTGATGATTTGAAATAGCTCCTACCAGTGGGCAAAAAAAGTGTAAGAGCAGTAGCACCGTTCAGAGCAAAGGTCCACCCCTTTTTGTTGGTGCTAGATTACCTGTCTAGGAGCATTTCTGGCTCACCTGGAGCAACTTACATCAGCGGTCATAGTTTCTTAGGAGCAAGAAATCTTCTACAGACTGGGGAACCCATAGCATGGAAATAAGAGAATCTAAAGGATTTTGGGAAAAGGGACAAACAGTTGGCTGTAAATTCCCTGAGTGCCTTTGTTTCTGGTGTCCACATTTTTAAAAGGACAGAGGAAAATCGGAGACAGTGCAGAGTCATAAAAATTATTTGAGGATTGGAATAGCTGCCTCGGAACGAGAGACTTAAGGAGCTCAATCTGTTTAGTTTATTAAAAAGATCAAGAGATAGCTTGATTGCGATGTATAAGTACCTTCAAAGGGAGAAAATACCAGGTCCTAAAGGGCTCTTTAATCCAGCCAAGAAAGGCGTAACAAGAACCAATTGCTGAAAGCTGAAGCCAGACCAGCTTAAATTAGAAATCAGGCACAGTTTTATAGTGAGAATGATTAGACATTAAAACCCCTGCCCTATCAAAGGAACGAGGATTCTTCATCTTTTAATATCTCCAAATCAAGACAGGATGCCTTTCAGTAAAGTAAGCTCAAATTCAAAAAAAGGGCTAAATGCAAGGGTAATTGAGCGATATTTAATGACTTAAAATGGGTAAGGAAAGCTCTAACATCTGAATTTGGAACGATGACTTGAAATTTGGCAGCAACGTAACTCTGGCAACAGGTACCTACTGACTGCACTGTGAGAGGAGATCTGCTGAGACCTGGCTGTGTTTGCCTCGGAGACAGATCAGGTGGCAGGTGCCAGTCAGAGCCCCAGTAATGTACAAACTGACACCACTTCTCCTTACTTGGCACATTCCGTGTCCTGCGAAGGCAGAGTCATGGCAGTGGCACTAGAAACACATCTGCTGAAGCCCAGGCCAAGGGTACAAAGCCATAATAAATATAAATTAAAGTTTTGAATGGTCAGACTTTGTTGTAGGTACCAACTACAGCTGAAACCAGGATACCTGCTCATGGGTGGAACTAGCTGAGTTTAACCCCTTTGCTGGGGATGGATGTTCCAGGACTGATGGTTGCCTGAGTGTCCAAACTGGGCCTAGATGCTCCATGAGAGCAGATGGATACAGGAAACCTAGGTGGACCCATCAGTGAGACACAGGAACCCTCCAGAGAAGGCAGGATTGATCATGTTATTTAATTACACAGCAGTTGTAGATTTTCATAAGGCTAAAATACACCCCAGTGGGCATTAAGGGGTTTGTGCACCTACATCACAACACAGGGCGCTTCCCAGCAGCATCGCCCAGGGGTTTTTACTACTCTATGTGTTTATGTTGTATTCCCTCTTCAAAGGTTGGTATCAGTCCTTAGGATTCTGTGTGGAAGATCTTTGTGTCATGGCCATCATCCTTCTCTGAACATCTAGATCAGTGGTCTCCAAGTTTCTCTAAGTAAAAAAAGTTTCTGAGTGTGCACGCCAAGGTATGTATATTTATCTATAAATTATCCCCATGTACTAATCCATTATGTACTTTATAGAATATACACAAAAATAGACGTTTACAAAGAACAAGAATGAAATAAACACTATTTAAAATGTTAAAAAATAACTGCAAAAATATTCAATATTAAAAAAATTTAAAAAATTAAAATATTAACTATAAAAGAAATAGATTGTCTTTTACAACCTACTGTGGAGACCACTGATCTAGATCCACAAGGCACCTTTAACTTCTTCTAAACAGTTTTTTGCAGGTGCTTCAGATTCCCTGAAGGGAAAGCAGCAAATTACTGAAGATTGAGCCTCGGTGATGTGACACAAGGGAACTGCCACCACTGGCATTTATAAGGAGCTAAGAGGGAGCAAAACCTGACCAGCCAGCACCATGCAGAAGGTCTCCAGGAGCTGAACAGTGCAGCCATGGTCTCAGGTAAGACTCAAAACAAAACCTGCTGCAATGACAGGAGCACTGACCCCAGGGCCAGTGGTGAAGCCAACTGTGGAGAGAGACTCAGCGAGCTCCAAGGTTGTTTTGTGCTGAGCATGATGTAAGACATGGAGCGGCGCCAGAGAAACACTTGGTGCTGGATGTCAAACCATCTGTCTGCCTCAGCCCTAGCAGTGGCCAACTCCCAAGCAAGCTGCTGAAGGTGAAAAAGAATGGGACCCCTTCCAAGTCTACCACTTAGGCTTATCACCAGCCAGCCAGAGCCAGAGTCCTCTGACGCAGCGCCAGGCAACCAGGATCAACACTGCTGAGCTCCTGAGGGGAGTCCAGGAGCTCTCCAAGCAGGCACCCCAGAGCCGGGCAGCAGAGCGACATCCAGATGTTGTGTCCTCAGCGTCTCTGTGGAACCCTCTGGGGTGAAGGAGCATGTTACCACACTGTCGTTTAGGAAGACCCTCTGCTACAACATTCAGATGGAACTTCTGCTGAGAAAAGCCAAGGCATGACCAAGGCACTCCCACTCGGGGACTGCCCACCTGGATTCTCACAGTGGGACAGAACCTGCATCTCTGACATCGAGGGAAAACTTTGAAACACATCTGTGTTGTGCCACGCTCTCACAAGTATGCAATGTTTGTTGGGCATGTGACAATTCCCTTTTCAGGGCTGAACTGTTCTACATCTTCTAATCCAATTTCGGTTGACTCAGTCAATGGACTTTCCATCATTTCCTTCATACTCCCATCATGATGGGTCTCATAAATCTTGCTAATGGAGGATATTACCTGATATCTGAGATACATTTTCCTTCTTGCATTATGATCACAATACATTTCATTTGCATTCCTTAGGCCCTGTTCAAGGCAATTCTTCTTCATGGTTTCTGTTTATGCTCTTCATATGCTTGTGGACAAGTACAACACTCTTCATTTATTTTGCCAAGTTAAACACATCTAATTCTTTTCATATTTCTTCATAAATCATTGCTTCCAGCCCTTAAATGCAGCTTTACTCAGAAAAATTATTTTAGAAATGGTGTTGCCTGGTATGCACACTTACTAATCTCCCAGCAACTGTTCCATCATTTTTCCAACTGCCAGTGCTTTGCACTAATTCCACAATTTGTTGTTGTTGTTTTTTGTTTTGTTTGTTTTTGTCTAAGTGCTTTACAAAGTAGCATGAGGAAAATCTTAGATTTGCAGTGTCAACCTTAGACATTTTCATTATTCACATCATTCACCTTCTTCTGAATTCACTTTTGCCATCTTGCATGCAGAAATTAATACAAAAATCTTTGAGAAATTTACATCTAATTTGATGGAATTCTGCAACACTGTCACTGGCAATTTTTTCAAATACAATATAACCCTTGATGAGAAGTTATGGACAAAAATATTTATTTTTGATGTGGCACCTACTACGTATTAGCTGTTCTAAAAAACCTCTTCCTGTAATTGCAAACCTCATGTTCTTTAATGCAGTGCTGGTACCCTGAGACTTCCAGGGGCATTTATGTTCCTGTGGCTGAGTAGATGTTAATTCTGCTGAAGATTCACCAGCAGAATAAATCCAACCTGGTGGATCTGAACTTACAGGAAAAACACATCTTAAACAAGAAGTTATTTTACTTCTTTAGGTACCCACTCATCCACACTTACTAAAAAGAGTGGAACCAGCATCCAGGCAGCTCCGTCCCAGAGCAGGAAGTCCCTCAGCAGAGCCCAGGTGACAAACAGGCTTCCAAGAGGAGCAGCTTTTTAGTGAATATGTTTCACAGATCATGAGCCAGAAATATTCAATGTTCTACCATGTACTGAAATACTGGAAATCCCTTTTCTGAGGGAAGGAAAAGGAAAAGGAGTGCCTTGCATGAGCTCTGCAATCCCTTGCTATCTCAGCAGTTTATTGTCCTCCAAATTAATTCTCAATGTTTTGAAAAACAACAAAAAAATTAATTTCTTTAACATAAAGGACACATGTTATACATGGAACTGGTTTTCTGTCTGCAGTCATCCCTTCCAAGTGTACTGCTCACACCCCACATGGTGAAATGCCTCCATCACTCTCAGAGAGCCTTGTGCTGCAGGGTTTGCCCCTTTGTCAAGGCCCATTTATGGAATCAGTGCAGCACTCAGCCATTTCAGATTGCTGGTTGAATCTCTGTTTTGTAAGGTTTTCTTTACTCTCTCCCACCCTGCCCCATACACCATAAGCCATTTCTTATTTTGTTTTAGAATTTACTCAGCCTTTTTGATTAGTCTCTCTCTCTACATCATAAATAATAGTCAGTATTATGATTTTTGCCCTATTTTCTTTCATCGTTTCAAGTAAAGGTGACTTTGTACCATCAAATCTTTGAGTTACATCAGTCACCTCTTGTGTCTTGTATCTTTACGAGATGAATTAGTTGTGATGTACTTCTATTTAAATCCTTGCCTGTTTTTCTCTCTACTTGTGCTTGTTTTCTTTTTAAATATTTCTTGCACCCATTTCTCTGTCACTGGTTGCTTAGTTCCTTGAAATTTATCAGGCTCTTCAACAGTCTTGTATTTCCTGTTATGTGTAACTTCCTCACACACAGAGAATTCATGAATTTGTCGTGTTCAAAGCTGACACAGAGCTGCTTTTCCCTCGCTCAGGCAGAGCTGCAGCTCTGACAGGGAAGTTCTCCCTCGTTTCATTCCCTTTCACAAATCTCCCAGCCAAGGATATCAGTGATGTTCTACTTCCATGTTATTGTTCTGAGCAATTACTCCAAAAATCCTACTGATACAGCTTTGAAAGAGCAAGAAAAACAAGAAATTCCCTTTAATTACCAAGGACAAAATGAATACCAACACTTCAGCTGAGGATGAAAGGGATTGCTTCACGTTCCACCTCAAATTCCTCACCAGACATTGAAGTTTCCACTAAATTCGAAGGAAATCAGGGCTGAGAAGGGTCTGGCCTGCTTTGGATCATCTCAAACACAGTTTGTCTGTCACCACACAGTGAAATGTGTGCCCTGTGCTTCCAGGGATTCCTCAGGAATGTGCTATCATGTCTTATAAACACACAGTACTTATAAAATGTTGATGCAAAAAGCCCAAAGGAACATGTGCAAACTGACTTCAGAAGAAGAAATCAGGAGGAAGACCTGAGGGGGTTTAATATAGACACCAGAGTAAGATTTGGTATTAGAAACACTCTTGTCATGCTGAAGGTATTCCATTGACCAACAAAACTCCCCATGCACTTGGAGAGGGACAAAAGAGTCCAAAGGCAGTGCAGAACAGCCTCTGAGGAGGGCTCTGCCAGGAGACTGAGCAAGGCAGGAAAGTGCCAGGGGAATTGGTACCTTCAGCTGAGTTGGTCAGAAATGTGGCACTGCAGAAGTCGGGAGGGCAAGAGCAGGAGAAAGGAGGGATTGGCAAGATAAAGGGCTTGGCAGAGCCCACTCCTCACACTCAGGCACTCAGCGTGGTGTGTTTATTAACACATGGACCAGGTATTTCGAGTCACAGACAGACACGGTGTTTATCAACCGATTAAAACCAAAACACTTTCGCAAATGTAAATAAATTACAAAACTTATAAGAAAAAGAAAGGTTGACGTTATTTATGATGCCAGGTAACTGGCTCTCACCCTGCCTGCTGCTGAGTGCTGCCCAGGGAGGATGGCTGTAGGCTTGGGTAGGCTCCTAACTCACACTGGAAGATACAATAAGCTAGTTAAGGGCTCCTCAGGAACATTCTGATGGTTTTTTGAAGATTTAAAAAAAAAGAAAAGAAAAAGAAAACAGAAAACTCCAGCAGCCACAGCTGAGATGCTATATATAAAAAAAGAGCACGGGACCCTCCAAGAAGTGGGCTGTGTTATTTCCCACAGTAAAATCTGTGCATGGAGAGCAGAGCTAGAATAAAAAACGCACCCAAATAGCAGTTTATTGTGCCTCAGCGATCTCCAGAGGAAATCTGATTAGTCTGCATCCCAGAGGAGGATTTTCCCACCTTCTAGCTATGAAAATCTGAAACTAATTCTGTGTTCTCTGGCCACTCATAATACAGTCTCTACAATCAAAACATGATTAACAATACTGCTGCTGCTGCTAATGAATAAGCTAGAAAAGAATCTACCTCACTCTTATCTAATGCTAATTTTCCAAGAAGAAAGGGAGAGAGAAAGGCAAGGATGACAAAGTAATATTTTGAGGTCAAAGCAGGCAATTGCAATTCCATTCCGTAAGGCCATCACTTTCTGAGTAGAATGAGCAGTGATTAGCAAAGGAACCTTACCAAGGGAAAAAATAAAGGTCCACCCACCTTTCAGGCCTTCCTGGTTCTGAACTTGACAAACACATATGACTAACACCTGCATGCTGGCTGCAGAGCCTTTCCCAGCTGGATCCATGAACAAATCATCACAGACAGCTGAACACACAGAAACACCTTTGAAAGTATTCCCTATTCATGCTCAGACTTTTTTTTTCTAAACATAGTAGTGGTTACAGGAAATTACAGACTCTTTCCCCATTTTGTCCATGCCTTCTTCCTCTGTCCTGTCTATGAATCCAACCTCTCCTGTCTGCTCAAAATCCAAAAGAAAAAGCAAAATATGGTCCCCTTCTCTCCACCAGACCAGCACAAGCTATTCAACATCAGGTCAATAGCAACACAACAGGGAGAAAGCGTTTCAATATTAATTTAAGTTAGTCCAATTAAAGATAACACCTTCAATCTTCCTTATGCTGCATTTTCCAAACATTTTAGAACATTGGATACAAAATGCTGATTAAGAAAGAAGTTGAAAGCTAGCTGCTGAGCTCTGCCAGGAGGAAAAGCTTTGTCCCTAGGGAACTGGCCAGCAATCAGCCACGTGATCCAGCAAGTTACACCAACCTCTGTCCTATTCCAAGGGCTTGTTTTAATCCAATTGTTTAGATACAGCTTGACATTATTATCCCAGATCTCATTACCACATTGCAGAGAACAGTCTGTAAGTCCTGAATTGAGAATGAAGAACAGTCTGCAAAATACACCGTTCTATTCCTGGCTACACCAAAACCCCTCTGCTTGCAGCAACCCATCTTTGCTTGGAGTACGGGGCAGACAAACGTGATGGAAAAAACAATGTTGATGCACTAACAAAAAGCTACAAAAAAAAGAAATGTCCAAAGCTCCTCTCTTCCCCTCAGCTTTTTAGGTGCAGGTTGAAAACATCCACCCTTTCACAGGAAAGACAGGGAAGGTGCCAAACCCTGGGCAGAGACCCACCTGTGGAACTCTGAGGATAAGAAGAACAGAAGAGAAATATACACACACAAAATAAACCGTGGGTGTAATTGTTTGCAAGGTTGCTACTGCCTCGAACTGCCTTGCTTTTGGGGGCTGCTATTATGATAGACCTTGGTCACAGTCCTCTGGAAAGTGACAACAGACTGTCAGAATATCCAACATGGAAACTGGTATTAATGCTTGGCATCCAAGCAGCTCCACTATTGGTCAATTATTCCCTCTTTCTCTTTAATACATCAATTTTTTTGTATTTGTTTCAATTCTAGACAGCAAGGGTGAGAAATCTTGTCATCTTCTTCCTGAAGAGCCTCACATACTGAGCACCTCTAAATATTTGGCAAGATAAATGACAGGGCTGCTCTAAAGGAGTCATGCATTCTAGAAATAAGGAGGGTACATCTGTTGTCTCTTTTGTCAATGTGAAAGGTGAGCCACATAAAACATGGAATGGTAAAATAGCAAGGAATGACAGAAGATATGCCCATATCAATTTAGGGGTAAAGTTATCCCATTTTTGATAATTTCTGAGGATGTGATATGCTTAATTTTTCAGAAGGATGTGCAGGAGACCAAAATAAAGTTATTGGATCTTGCTGGCCTGAAATGCAGAGGAAAAATACTACCTAACCATTAGCTTTGCACATGGGTATTGTCGGGTTCGACTCTGCTGGGCACTCAGACACAGCCTGGCAGGCTCAGGTGCCTGTCAGTGGCCATCAGAACATTCAGCCTTTGCAGTCAAGTTTGTAGAGATGTCCCACAGCACCACCAGCCTTTTGACCAGTGAAAAGGCCGTGACTTCCATGTCACACTCTCCTCGGGACCATACTCAAACAGTGCTGCCCAGGATCCCAGAGAGGCTCAGCAAAGCAATGGCTCAGGAGGGCCCCAGTACAGAATTTTCCACCCCAGAAGCAGCATAAAGGGCTGGGTGAAGAATTCCATTCGCAGGGATCAAGTGGGGACACCTCCCCCACTGCCAAAATAGTGCTGTGCATCAGAGTATCCCATTAGCCTCTCCCAGGTGGGAAAATACTTCTTTTTCCTCAATAAAAGAATAAAGACCATTGATTTTTCTGTTTATAGAGAGCAGGCTGAAACAACTCAGGCAAAGTACTCCTTCTCCAGGACTTGTTTGAGATACAGTGTGTGCTGGGGTTTTTCTAGCTGAGACAGCTGCATCCCAAGCTGTGAAGCCTCAGTGTTCTCCAGCTCACACCCACTGTCAGAGCAGCACCGGTGGCAGGGGCGACTCTGAGGGACAGACACTTCTTCTCTGGAGGAGGAAGGTGGCTGGCACCTCACACAACTGGCCTTTAACTGAGAGGAAGAGGCTGCAAAGCGTTAGCACATTATCTGATTTACACTACTACTCACAATAGCAGAATATTTAAAGTAGAAAAAGGGTATTATTTCAGCTCTTTCTTGGAGGCACATTGTAGCACACTCACCGGCCGCTATACCCCTTTGCAAAATGGCACAGACACTTCATAAACGTTTACTCCAGGATTAAAATATTTTTGGTTCAGCTTGTATATGACTCACCAGGAGGCTCCCAGGTTCGTCTGGATTGTTTGTTACATTTATTGAAAAGTACACATGTACACATACTAAATTTACTTAAAAAGGAAGGATCCTGGAAGACTGCTGTTCAGTAAACAGGAATGCCAATATCCTCCATGCTAACAGCCCTGACTGAAGCAGTTTACTTAAGAGGAGGAATTAACTCCAGGGCAGTTATTCTGCTGCATGTCAATAGACAGCAGCACTGAGAAAACCTTTTTTTTTTTTTTTTTTTTTTTTGCTGTTGGTTTGGGAAAGGGAATCTTTGAAAGTAGAAAACAGCAAAGAATAAAACCAAACACACCAGTCATCAACGGATGAATTCTAATATCAGTTATTAAAGATAATTCTAATATTTGTCTCCCGGAATATGGACTTTTCAGAGAAGGAACAAAGCAGGAACATATAGCCCAGACCCAGCATCCTCTTCCATACCCAGGGCAGTGAGTGGGATGGGACAGACTCATCAGGCTGAGCAAGTCTCCACTGAGGTGTTTTTCTGTCAGGGTGTTGCCCAACAGGGAAAGGCCCATAGGCATTTCCCCCTCCCAAATTATCTCAGCCATTTCATTTTGCAGACCTGTCATGATGAAAGTGTTCAGCCTCGAGATGGGGCCCTCTGCATGGCAGAGCCATGACTGTGAGCATGGCCATCCCTGAACGAATCTGCCCTGTGCTCCCTGCAAGGCACTCAGCACAGGGAGGTCAGTAACTGAGGGGAGAATGCTCTGGGGTCCCCTGGCAGCCAAGAGTGGGGGAGAACAGGATCCCAGTGCACGTGGGCACACTAATCATCAGCACGGATGTCCAAGTAGTAAAAATATTCTGAACTACTTCAGCTGAGTATTTCAGTGTAACAGTTACAATGCTGTCCACTGAGTTAGAGCTCCTGCATAGAGTACTCTGCTCTTTAATGTGTATTTCTATATTAACGTAATTTCCCACTGCATTCTAAATCAAACTGTGGAACACCACTTCTTTCCTATTAGTATTTTGGTGAAGTAACCCTTACTGTGTTGTTTGATTCTGTCTGTTGATGTTTCTTTCTCTACCACCTCATCCCTCCAAACTTGCCAGTATTCCTCCCCCACCACCCCATGTTAATCAGTCTGTTACCTTCACTGCCACCCCATGTCTGCCTGAAGAAGGGAAGAAATAGGAGGGGGGGGGCATGCTTATTGGGGCAGCAGGGATACATGGAAAGAGCCTTCAGATACTGAGAAGGTTGTGACAAACAGTGAAAACTTTTCTCCCTGTTCATGGAACACAAAAAAGTAGAAGTAGGTATGAACTGTACTAAGGGAGATTAAATAAAGGAAAAACCTCCTCTCACAGAGAAAGTATAATTAAGCACTGGAATACATTGCCATAAGGATATCAGTTGTCTCCAGAGACGAAGGAAATTTTTGTGGTCCTTTCCAGCCCTAAATCCAGTGATTAATGCTTGACATCCCCTTGCCTTACATTTCAGACTGTTCTTCACTGTTACCTTGCAAGATAACCAAGTTTGATTTTTTCATTTAACAAATGGTGTAGGGTTACTAATCTTTTGGTATAAGAAATTGCTTGTCTAAGGCACACCAATGATCCATAAAGGCTGACAGCCTGTCTGCAAGGGCTGCCAGCAGAAGGGCAGAAGAAACTGGGAGACTTGCAGACTAATCTGTCTCCTTGTGCCCTCCTGGTCTCCAGCCACTAAAGTCAGAAGGGATGACAAACTTCACAAAACTATTGCAAAGTAAATCATCAGAACATAAGGTTTTCTTGCTGTAGGTCTGAATCTTACCATATTCTTCAGCTGCAAAAAATAATCCTAAAGGCTAATTTTAAATTAGGGGAGCAAAATATTTCAGTTTATTAATTTTGGTCTTGAGTTTTGAGTTGTATCAAGCACTCTTCTACTTGTTGATATAACAAAGCAAATAGAGGTTTCTTTCATGTATTGTATTTTTGTGCACTGACAGTCCTTCAGGCAAGCTCCAGTTGTTTGGCAGCTTACAGAATGATTTATCTGCACAGAGAATTCTCCCATTCAATGGGACATGAAGAGGTTCAACTGCAAATTCTTTTAGAGCAATTGCAGGATAAGTGATGGAGATCGCTATCTGATCCAAGATTTCAGCACTGTGGTGGTTAAAACAGTGAGAGAAAAACAACATTGTTTTGCACTTAGAAACCTGTTTCTAATCAGCTGAGCTACTCCTATGGGGTCAAATAAAAATGATTAGCTTATTAAAAGCATAGTTTTGCTATTTAATAAGCAAAAATGATTGAAAATTCTGTTCCAGATCCTGATAATTTTAGTGTTTCTAGTTAAGCCTACAAAATTGCATTCATTATTAGTGTCTAGATTCATTAACAATTCAATTTATAGGTATTAATGCTTATAATGCATGCTTCACTTGCCAAAACTTGAAGAGAAATTGTTTCAATTAGCTTTCATGGATCATGGATCCTACCGGCTGGGTATTTTTAGACAAAAGATACAAACACATCCCCAAGCAATGCTAATGCACAGCTGGGATCCGTATGGAAGGTCAGCTAGCACTTTAAAAGGAAAGCCAGTAAATGAATTTTACACAGAACACTGAGACAGGAACAGAACCAATCAGATAGTTTCAGGTCATACCTCTCCGCTTAAAAATGCCACAATTGCCTGGGCTTTGTGCTGGATTTTTAAAAATAAGTGAGCTTGTGAAGGTACAAGCTGGTGACTGGGTTAAAGGATACTTGTCAGCTGTGATGAAGTGTGCCAGGTATGCACAGGCCCACTGCAAACTGCTCCCTGCTCATGCAAACTACATAACTAAAGTCAGCAATGATGCCCTGATGTAGCCCAGGACAGAATTGTGATCAGCATTTTATCTTTTTCCTTCAGGTCTGTTAGAGTCAGGGAGAAGAGCCCAAAACCTACGCAAACAAATTTGCATTACACCTGCAAACTAAAAGCTCACAAGAGGACAGAGCGGAACACCCCGCTGAGCTGGCCCATGCAGGGTCAGGGGCGAGGTGCCCAGTGCTGTCCCTGGGAGGACAGGGGGCCTGGGGGCAGCAAACCATCCCCAGCATCACAGGGATGCCACAGCAGCAGGAGCTGAGCCCTGCTGGGCTCTGAGCTGTGCACGACCCAGGGGAAGCACGTGGCCTCGGGACCAGCAGGTTCAGCTGAGCACTGAAAGACACACAGCCAGCATCAATTCAGTCCACAGCCTGGAGTCCATTAATATAGAAAAGTTACTAGAAGTTGGCCTTTGATATTGGCAGAGATTCATTCCCTTCCTTCTCTGCTGGGCATTCAAAACACCGGTGGGACAGTGGTGGATTTGGGTACAGCTGCTCCATGGGCGGTGTCCTGAGGTACATCAGATGTCCCTAAAGGCAGTGCAAGAGCCAACTGGCTGTTCCTGCTTCCCGGGCACAGGGTTACCCTGAAGGACAGTGTCAGCCGAGCCAAAGCCCCCAATCCACACCTGCCCACTGAACCAGGCTTCTCTCCCATCTGCACATCTGCCTCTGAGATTCAAAGAAATTTGGTGTTTCTGCAAACAAGTAACTCCAGTTTGTGGCTCTTCTCACTGAGAACAAGGTAAACTAAATTCCAGGAATATCAAAGATACTCAGTATTTATCCAAACAGCCTAGCCAACCAATCCTCCATAATGCTGGTCTTTGTTTCAGGAGTGTCTAGACTATACAGATCAATCGAGTTATTTTTTTGAGTTGGCTTATTTTTGGAGAGCAGCACTCTGAAGAGTGCTGATCACAGAGGTATCTCACAGGCATCTTGCTGCTGGGCTTGAGCACATCTCTCTCATGTTTATTTGCAGGGCAGAAGTCAGCCCCACACTAAATTCTTTGCCAGTGACGTGAGAGCACGTGCTCAGCTGGAATTTCTCTGCAGAGAAAAGCAATTAAGAAAAAGATTTAGAGGAGTACTGTCAGCCCTGCAGTTGGCTGGAGCCCACTCTGCAGAGCAGCAGTGTTAGCACAGACCACCGCTGCTCGAGGGGCCAGCGAGCTCCGGGGTACATCTTGCTAAATAAACATTTTTGTGGAGTTAGGACTTCAGGCAGGGTTAACCTTGCTATAACTCTACGAAGGCAAAACCAAATGTTCCATCTTCCAGTTTGACTTTACCCTAAATTTGGTACCAGAGAACAGATTAGTGCTCCATTCAGGCTTCTACATTGACAAAGCAGATAGGATGAAGAAGCCTCACTGGCCACTTGCACTTACACCCCGTGTATTGCAGGCCTCAGAATTAAAATAGAAAAATCATCTTAACAACTGGTTTTAATGATGTAATGTGTCTTCACCTGCACCAAGCAATAAGGAACATAAACTCACAGACCTTAACTTGCACTATCCACGTTCCCAAATTTGTTAATTCAAGACTACGGCTTGCACAGTATGTAAGAAGAGTCAACTCATTAAATAAGAAGAATGCCTCACAAACCCATCAGCAGTGCAGTGGCAATGGGAGCCTGACTGCCAGCAGCTGTGGCCAGCAGTGAGGACATTAGCAACAGCGCAGTGCTGGTCCAGACCATCATTCATTTGGGTTTGAAAGCCCACAGAGGCCTGACTTGCTTTGCCATGGAAAAGAGAGAACAAGCAGATTCCAACTGCAAGAAGATTCTGTTTATTACCTCTCCCACTTCCTGCAAACCTTTTCTACCAGCCTCTGAATAGCCTGGTTATTCCTCTGGCTGTGCAGTGTCACAGAACAGCCCAGGCTGGAAGGGATCTTGAAAGACCATGTGTCCAACCTTTCACGGGAAAAGGGGCCCAGATAAGATTCTAACATTCTCTTCAGAAGCATCTTGAAGCCCTCCAGTGGTGGAGACTCACCACATCCCTGGGGATGTATTTCCTGTCCCTACCCCTAAGGACACCCACATATGAACTCTAATGATGGGCAGATAAAGACTGAAACCCGCCACATTATGACTGGCTCCCATATTTAGACTTTTGAACATCAATGACAAAATGTTAAGTGGTAGAAATTGAATAAATGGATAAATAGACTAAAAAAGAAAAAGAACTCTACTTTTGGGTTTTGTTTAGGTTCAGCATTTTAACAGTTTTATAGGTTTTGCATCCATACATCCAGTTCAACGCTGAAAACACAGGAAAACCAGCAGAGACAAAGAAGCCAGGTTGGGGTTTTTAATTAAAAAACCAAATCAAACAAACAAAAAACCACCCAGAAAACAAACTGATCTTTCCCTGTCCCTCCTCAGGGGTCTGCAGTGCTCATGGCTACCACGACAATGCCAGGGATCAGCCAAAGCAGGGATTGCAGTTGGGTGTGTTGTCACCATGTGACAGCAGCAGCATACATAGGAGTTGCAAATACATTGACTTGAGGTGTTCAGTATTTGGCAAAACACTCAGAAACTGCTCCCAGCACCTGTGAGATCCATCTCTGTAGAAAGCAGGTTCATCCCTCCTTGGAGTGATGGACAATGAGGCTCCAGAATGTGAGACAAAACAGGATGAAAACGAATGGAAAAAGGAGGAGGAGGATTCTGGGAAAGGTCACAAGAGTGTCAGATAAGCCATTAAGAGACAGGAGAGTTATTGTGGTTGGGACCAAGTCATAACTTCATATCTGAGCCACGGGTTCTTCCATCCCTCAAGACAGTGCCTGTGGTGAGCTTGGCAGGTCCCATCCCCATATTTTGTGCATTTTGGAAAACAGAGCGGGGTGCTCCAAATATCGTCACAGGAAAGGTTTATTTTGGTTAAAAAGAGTAAAAATTAAAAATTGGTTTGCAAGATTTCCATCTGAGCAAGCTTTGATTCTGACACAATCAGAAATCCCAAGTTCTACCTTGTTGCAAAGTCTGCAAATTTATAGCTTGGAGAGGAAAAAAGAAAAAAGACAGCTATTTGTGGCAGGAATGCCTGCCTGATTAAGCCCCCTCTACCCTCCTCTCACCCGCCCAGCCCTGCACTTGGGGCAGACTCCGTGCTGGTATTTGAACTGAGCCAAAGGAAGCCACTTCCTCATTAAGACATACCCAAGTATGGCAATAATATGGAGAGCCAGAAGTAGTAACAGATTTATTATTACCACTGTGTGGAAATAAAATGGGTTTTTTTCCTGTTACTCAATCCAGTTAATTATCCATGCAAAGCAAAGTTATTCCTGGCAGCCACAGAGGCAGAGCTGACTTGGTAATGCTGGGGGTGGAATGGTTGTTATGCAGGAGGAGAAACTAAATAGTTCAGTAAATTAGTCCAAATAGATCCACACTGGTATTGGCCTCTAGAGATTCAAAATACCAAATTCGATGCTTTTAGGCTTATCAGACTTTTTATTTAATAGAAAAATGTCTGATCTGGGACTGCATCATATCCCAAAGACTCTACAAAGAGGTAATTTTTCAGTGTGCCCTGAGGGTAACAGGAAGAATTACAGAAAGCTTCAAACCATCCAGCTCCCACAAGCATCCTGCATCCTGGACTTTCACTAGAGCAACAAAGCACAGCCAGCAAGGAATGGTGCTGGTTCCTGAATACTTGGATGGGTGTTACAAAGCACAGCACTAAGTTCTTCAAGGAGCCAACATTCTCCTGGAAATGCACAGTTGGATTTTGCTGTGGGGAGCCCAAGGCTGAGACTGCAGCGCCATATTTGTGTCCCTGCCCCCAGTAGAGCTCAGCCTGAAGCACCCTGTACCTGGGGCATTCTGGAGGCAATCTGCTTACTCTTGAAGCTTATCTGCCCTAAAAAGTGTCCCCTCAGTCACCCACAGTCAGGTTTTACCTCGTGGGAAAAATCAAACAACAGAAAACCAAACAGCAAACACACAGCACCACATTCCCTTTGACAATTGGAGGGAAGACAGAGAAATGAAGCCAGAGTGGAAAAACCGCCAAACCTCCAGAAAGCAAAAGCTGAAAGTGAAGAAAACCACAGAATTTATTCAAAGTATTTATTTGAACTGTCCACAGGCACAGTGATTGTACAAACACGGAACAACGGGAACACAAATGAACACTATGGGAAAAGAAACCCCTGATATTTTTCCTGCAGTAAGGACAGACCACCAAGAACAGCCTGACTCAAACACCCAGCATCAGTTCCCACACCAGAGCTGTTTGTGTTGGCTCCAGCGCCCAGGTCTGACCAGAACAGTAAGAGCATGCATTCTGCTGATGTTTGAATAACCCCTGCCAACAAATTGATCCCCCAGCAGTCAGGCTGCATGAGATGGGTTCAAATAAATAAATAAGTATGAGAAAGCAAGAAACTAACAGAAAAGATGCCTAGTGCTCCTCTTCCAGCATCAGTGTGCAGTGGGAGCTCTTTCAGTTTCCCTCCTTTAAAATGGATTATGTCTTCTTGCCAAGCCAGGAGAAGCACAACCCAAAAGGGCACTGCTGAGCATCTGTAATGTACATGCAAGGGAGACACAGCTGCCAGAAGAGATTCACAGATGGTAACCCAGAGACAGCCCAAATCAAGCACATCTCTAAATAAGGCTGGGGAGGCACTTTCTCAAGAAAAGTCGCATTAATCCCAAGTAGGCGATTCCAGTCCTTGCTGGATCCCCTCAACAGGTCCTGCTTTCACCTGCCCACCCTGCTGCTAGCCCAGAGCCTACCTCAACACGTCCTGCACAGGGCACACCTCCAAAACAGTGCCACTGTCACTCCCCAAACTGCCCAGGGAGCAAACCTGCAGGGGACAGGAGTGGAATGGTCACAAAAAATAAAATGACATTTCTTCCTAGGAAATACTGCTTTCTTCTCCAGGAAGAGGTCAGGAGGACAACACTGACATCTGACCATTCTTTTCAGATACCTTCGTTCTTTTCCTGCTCACAAGCAGCACCAGTTTGGTACGTGAGCTCATCAGGATGTGTGCATGTACATTGTGGCCCAAATGCAAAGAAAACAGAGTGAATAACTAAAAACACAGTAAATTTATAATTGTTTTGAGCTGCCATGCCCCAGTAATGGCCTGTTTCCTGAAGAGGTTTCATCCTTTCACCCTTTTCAGCCCTTTACAGACTCTTAATATTAAATGGGACTCTGTCCCTTTAATTGTCATTTTCCATCTTGCACAAGAAACCTTTTCCACAGCACGGTATTTTAAAGTTATAAATAAAACACCCAACTATTTTCTTTTTCCCACAGATGAGAACATTAAAACATTGACATTTTAATCTGTTCTATACAAGAGTGAGTTGTGTCAGCACACTGCTTCCAGCTACAACAACAGAAAACCCAAGTTTAATTAAAGACAGAGTGCAGAAGCTGCATGGTGGCGTCTGAACCAGGAATGCACGGCAGACCCTCACTTGCTCACCATTTTGGGCTCAGGTTCCTCTCTGGGCAACTACTGGGCAGGCAAATATGATTGAAAAAGAAGGGAAGGGAGGAGAAGAAACAAATGTATTTTCTCAGATAGGAGATGTGAAAGGTGAGACGACGTCCCTGAGACTTACACACATGACACATTTTACCCACACAGCAGTAAGAGCACGGCACAGACAACCCCAACCCAAACGTGCAGCAGTGGCCACTCCCAGCCACGTTGGCTGGTGCTGAAGCACAGACAGCTGTGAGACTCACACCTGCACAGGCTGAGCCTGCACCTGCTAATAAATGGTTCCCAAAGAAACCCTTACGGCAGCATTGGAATTCCTCATGAGAGTGAGTTCTCACAAGTGACAGCCTTCAGCAGTCCTTGGGCACTTGTGTTGCCTAGTCAGGAACCCAGCTTTTATGTTTCAGTCTTAGAAGTGGTATAAAAATGAATGCAGACATGTTTTGCAGCTGGCACCTTCCAGGAGCCATCAGTTAGGTGAGAATTCTTCTTCCAAACTGCAAAGGTGGTGACCCTGTAGCTTTCCTTCTCACCCGGAAAGTCCCAAACCCTAAGCCAGCCCCTAGGGTTTCATACATCACCAACCAGAGGGACTGTGTCAGATTATTTAATAATGAACATGCCAAAAACACTCTAAACAGGAAGATCGAGGAAGTCAGAAAAAGCACTTTTTGCAGTAGAATTTAGATTTACATTTCTAATGAGTTCATTTTGTTAGCATTTCACATCCAAATTTCCTCTCCAAGTACATAGAAGTCTTAGTAATGTGCCTCTTGATTTTCTTTATATATGTCAATCCGTAACCTTATCTCTCACTGGCTGAAGAAGAACATTGCTATGTTTGATCCTGCTCTCTCACAACTTCAGTTCCAATGTAAAAGGCTGGTTCAGGCCAGCTGATATCCCTAAGCCAGGGGACAAGGCAAAGGGAATAAAGACAGTTGTGTAAATAGGAACGAAACGGAAACTGGAGATGAAAAGCATAAGTACTAAATAGAAGAAAAAGCACAGCAACACAGTTACCAAGTGCAGATCCCAAGCTTTGGAAGATACAGCCATGAGCACTGCATTCCCATCAGACAGCACCTCCTCTCCTGCACCTGTAGTCCCTGATGAACACGAAGCATTAAATGCTTGTTAATGGGAGCCTTTGGTGAGAGCCTGGAGGGGACTGATACTCCTGCCTTGTTTAGCAGGTGGGCACCTGGCACTGTTTTCGTTTCCAGGCATGCCTGTATGTGTGTCAGCTTCAGTTTTTCCTGTGCCATATTCTAAACTCAACACTTGTGAGTGTGAATTATGAAGGAGTTTCCAGGAGTGTTTTCTCCATCTGCTTCCCAAGGAGAAAAAAAAAACAAAAAATCTCCAGAAAGTCTGTGAATCCAAGCAGAACCTTTGGGAGTCCTTTCAGAGGATCAGAAGCAGGATTTCACCAGGTAGCAGCAGCTCATTAGATCTGCCACAGAGCATGAAAGCCACCTGCCAATAGTGTTGGGACTGTTCCTCATGTCAGTCTCCAGAAGGACAGCCCTGACCAAGCCCAAGGGGGGCACACCAGGCTGGGCTCCCAGGGAACAGCAGGACACTCCATGCTGAAGGCAAGGTTGAGCTGCAGGGGCTGAGCAATGGCCCAGCTTTCACCCCAGAGATCGGGGCTTCCTCTACACCACAAATGAAGAAGCTGTCTTGGAAATAAAACCAAGCTGGCCACGTGCATGATAACCATACACCTGGCACAAGCTATTTTCCAATAGCAATTTTGTGGACTGCTTTGAGGTTTGTTAATCTGCCATTGACAGCAAAATAAAATAATTCTGGGACCAGTCAAATCGAAAGCATCTCTTACAATCCAGCATTCAGGTTCATCAGGACTACTAAAATGCTGCTCAAAATAAATACAAGATTAAAGCAAACAAAGAGGAAGTCTGGAAAATCCTAGTTCTATTCCTTTCCTTTAACTTCTGCATAAATACTAACAAAAATAAGGGGTTTAAGCGCAGTACATACGTGGGTGGGATCAGCCCCCCTGAGCACTGGGCTGGCAGATGTAGCAGCTGTGCATACAGCATCAGGGTTCAAGCACAGCACTGTCACCTTTAGCTGGCTGCAGTAATCTCAGGCACACTAATAACTGTTCTGTTCTGCCTCCACTTCTCTCTTGCCTTTTGATGCCTGTAGCAGCACTGTGGACCATCTAGCACCAGCCCCAGTCCCAGGCAGTGTCATGCTCTGGTCACACAACACGGCACGGTGCCATCGCTCATGGAACAGAAACGTGCCAAGTACTGAGGCCTTCACCACCATGTACCATAACCTGTAAGCCTCCACTTCCACCCCAAGTATCCCAGCTCTGACATCCTGCCTGCAACAGTGGCTGGGAAGAGTGGTCAGAAATTCAGGAGATGAACGAGAGATGATTTGTCCATTAGTGTCTGTTAATCAAACCCCACCCAAGCCTCCTGACACTGGTACAGACTCTGAAGCAATGAAGAGGACTCCACAGAAAGCATTCTCTCCATATCCCTGAGAATCAATAATGCACTTCTACAGTTCACTTGGATTCTATTTTTAAAAGCGTTTTTACAGATTACCAGAGACAATAGTTTTTCTTCCTAACATACACCTTACTTAGAGAAGTGCTTGCAGAAAGTTGGAAAAAAGCATGATGAACATACAGCAAACAGCACCAACTAATCAAATGATATACTTAATAATTCCTCAGCATTCCAGAGAAGCAGCAGATTATATTTGACAGAGGAGATGCACTGCAAGAAGAGCAATCCTGTGTTCAGAGCAGAGCTGGCCTTTCTGCAGTGCTTTGCTCTCCCTGGGATATGCTCTGTGCCAAGGGCAGCACAGCCACGGACCTGGTTGCCACAGCCAAGAAGCTTCAGTGTCCTTCTGGCACAGGAAAGGATTTTAGGAAAACCTTCAAGAGTCTGCTGGCACATAAGGTACCTTAAATGATCCTATAGACACTTCATTAAAAAGCCAAACTCTGCAGCACAAGAAACAAGTAGGATTGCTGCTCTTGTATGACTGCATATCAAAGAGAATCCTCTTCAAGAGGGTACCAGAAAAAAAGACATTCAATAGCAAATTTTATGAGAGAAGGATAAAAACCAGGTAGTTCAACAGTTCCTGAAATCCCAGTGGTGGTCAATAAATCGACTTGTGCTTCACATTATATGAAGAGGCTGTACTTAGCAAATCACTGTGTAAGCTGCCTCAATAACAGCACTCCTGCTATCAAGTTTACTTGCAATGAGTCCAACAAAGAAATTAATTTCTTAGATGACACGAAAAGGTTATCTAGAACGGGGAAAACACAGGAGACAAAGATTTCCACTAATAAAACAAATAGCAGACTCTGAGCTGAATTGGAAGCTATCTTTTTTTGCCCTGAAAGATTTGAAATCCCTGTAGCTCAAACACCAGAGCTACAAAGAAAACATCCTACAACCTCCACTGCTAAAACCACAAGGAGAGCAGAACAAGCCAGGGCTCTCTCCAGTCCGTGAGTTTCTCCTTCAGCCACACGCCTGCTGTTCCTCAGCCGAGGCCCAGAATGAGGAAATGCACTGCAACCCAAGTTCCAGACTTAAAAGCAAAACTCACTTTGAGCTACTAGTCGATTTACTCTCCAAAACTCTCAGTACCGTATAATTCCAGAATTCCAGACATGACTTTTTTACAAATACCAAGGTGTTTCGCACAACTCCAGAAAGTAACAAAACACACATCCTCCTACTCTGATCTTACTGATTTTATTGATGTGTTTATTCTCGAGACATTCCCATCTTATTTTCCAGTTATCAATTTTTTCACAAACATTCCCACAAACAGGCACCACTTTCCTCTATGCTCCCCTTTTTTCCTCTCCCTTTAATACACAGACTTCAGTTATTGGTCTCATTTAATTCTCCTCACACTTTTCTACACACATCAAGTGAGCAAACTGACCTGGTTTATCCACACGCCCACAGGAAGGCAGCCACAAACATGAGACAGCACAGAGGTTTGATTTTGAAAGTCATTATAAAAAAATGGATCCCCTGTTTCTGCTGCCCAAAGATCTGCTCCCACCAGTTCTCAGAGCAATTGAATCCATCTGACATCCACGAACTCTATGATCATATCACACAGCTGGCCTCTGTGCTGAATGATTTGGTGACAATACTGCACTCACAGGATCAATTTCTACAGATTTGGGGTTAGTCATCAAAGTTTGCTGAATTTCCCTATTTCACGGCTGCAAAGATTAACATCAAATTTTAATCAATTATAAGCCAATGCCATATAGTTCACCCGAAATAATAATAATGCAAAGAGATTTAGACCCTCAGCTTTTGTCCCACCTCAGTCTAACCCCAGCTGCCCAAAGCAGCGACAAGGTCTTTGGGGTCACAATCACCCATTTACTGCTGTCACCAGTGGTAAAGGAGGGGACCTCCAGGAACCACCATCCTGAGAAAGGATCCTGCAAGTCCCACAGGGAGCCAGATGACTCTGCTAGGACATTTATAACTTGAGTGAGTGGCTTGAACTAGGTCAGGTGAGAAAGAGTTAAGATCTAGGTTTCAATTTCCATGGTGATTAGAAGAAAGAGCTTGTCTGAGGATCTGTTTGGACCATTAATGCTCATTTTTATATCCTCTGGAAAACACAGACTATTTGAGAGGGCAGAGGGAAACAATAACAGGTTGTTTTGCTGGGGTTTTTTTCAGTCTGGTGGCTTGAGTAGCTATAATCTTGTCTGTGTGACACTGATCTCAAAGCAGCAGAATGGCCAATACAAGACTCTGGCTGGAACAAAATGGAGAGGGTAATATAACATTAATGACATGAATTTTCAGAAAATATATTCTTGCATTAGCGTGATTTTTAATTGAAAGTTTATTGCTAATTAATAGCACAGATATAGCAGGTTTTTGTAAGGCAGTTGACTTGATGCAAAATGACATTTGATTAAGAAACTCAAAATCAACATGACACATCAAGTGGGCTAGAGACTGATAGGCCCCAGAATGTAATTGCAGATGAGGCCAAACACTAAATAAATGTTTCCAGCTTATATCAATTAAATATCAACACAAAAGAGAACAGTTTCTTTTATCCCACCCTCAAGAACTTGACCTTATGTTATGCGGCAGTGTTGTCTGTGCTCTGAAAAAAAGCACAAGATGACTGCTGAACAAATTCACAGATTAGAGTGATGAAAACAAGGATCAGTGGTAGAAAGCCATTTAGTTTGTCAGGTAAAGAAGAGTGGAGCAAAGATCACTGTTTTTAATATAGCTAAATGTAAGAAAACATGCCTAAGCCCCACTTCCAGCCTGGCAGCCACTCCTGAAAGCAGGTAATCGGAAAGGTCACTGTAGAAAAACATTTGTAGGGAGCTTCAGGGAGCTACTGTGGGTAAATAGGACTGTGGAGATAATTTTGCTTTCAAATTTCCTCCAAAGCTAAAACTACACAAGTGAGGCTTTGGAAAACAGTCGGCAGCAGCTGGTTATAGAAACTCCCACATTTTAAAAACAAACCCAATCGCTCCCCCAGGAAGCTGCCAAAAGTTTGATTGAAACAGAGGTAAGGAAGCATTTGGGCATCTCATGCCTTCCTTGAAGGTCAAATTGGACAAAACTCAGCTATCTGAGAGACAATTAGGAAGCAGATATGATGGATGCCAACTCTACTCACAGTTCTCCGAGCAACATCCTCATGTGCCAATAACAAACATTCAATCTCTCCTGCTTCTTCCTTTCATACCTTGTCTTTGCAGATCATGCACAGCATTAGTATTTCCTTTTCCTGAGGGAACTCTCATATCTTGAAAAGCTAAACTTAAAGGGAGCTACTCAACTAAACATTTTGCTTTCTTCAGCAATGAAATCCCACTGCTACGTGTCACAGATTTTTTCACCTGAGGTACAGAAATGCCAGGTAATGCTGTGATCTCACTCACCTGTTACAAAACCTCTTAGCAAGCACTCTGAGACACCCCCACCAAATGCACCCAGAACATCTGATGCTTTGTTCTGGCCATGAATATAGAGAAAGGAAAGGGAAAAAAAGCCTGCAGAACAATTTATCCTGGATGTCTTTACATCAAAACCCACCCATCATACTTCTTCAGGTAATCCCTCCACCTTTATATCAAGTTGTATTTAGGTGCTCACATGCAGCTGAACAACTGAAAGCCTGAAACACAAAAGCTCAAGAACATAAGAAGTGCACGAGGACACGTAAGGAGCACGACAGGGCTGAGGAATTGCAGCCCTACCTCCTGACTCCCAGCCTGGGGCTCTCAGGTTCCCACCTGACGCACCGGTCAGGGCACCCACCAGCCACAGCCATGTGGAACAGCCCAGCTGTGATTCTGGCCATGACCAAGCCAGGTACAACATTCCAGCAGCTATGATTAATCAAGGGCTCTGACACGAGCTCTTTTAACTACACTGTGGGGACATTTCTGCCACAAGAAGTATTACGCCACGGGACCAGCTTGGACACCTCCAAGCCGAGTTTCTCCCAGCAGAGCCCACCTGTCCACGAGCCAGGACCCAGCTGCAGTGGAGACATTTGTGGTTTACCTACCTTCCACCTGTCTCCCCCCAACATCAATGCAGAGCTTCAAAGTCCAAAGGGACACTCAAAAGAAAGCTGGAGGGACAGAGAGGAATCAATGGCAAAACAAAACCAAAGAGCTTTCAAGTGTTTTGGGACTCCAGAAATGAGGAGGTTGTATTTTTAGCATGCATACAAGCAGCTCAAGGTGCTTTTTCTTTGTCCCCATGACAGTAGGTAAGTGAATATACCTGCCTCACCTCACTCCCTGCTGATGGTAAACACGAGGTCTTGCATTCAGGTTACAACATGGAGTTACTTCAGAGCAGCCCTGTGCCAAAATAGCACATTTCTGAGGGATGCAAAGGTATTCAATAAAAAGCTTTTAAAGGCATATTTTTAAACTTGCAGCAGGAAAGCTTTTCTGTGTCAAGACAGTAATTCTTTTAACAGCATTGATCAAAATGTCATTCTTTTATGAGTGTACAATACCTTTTAATGGCATACAACAAGCCATTAGGGTTCTACACCTCTGTGCAGCACACGCTTACTGGAAAATCAGGAACACTGGCCAAGAGACAGCCACTGGCTTTTATGCCTCTGTAAGGCAGAGTTTCTTCCATTCTCCCCAGCTCTGCTACACCCAAATACATACACATGAAGGGACCCAAAAATTAAGCCAAACTTCTCATCACTCCTACCAGAGCTATTTTCCCACATATTTTCCCCAAGAAATACCTCCCATAAACACAACAAGTATTCTGGCTTTCCAAAGTGGGATTCTATCACCAGGGTCTGATGGGGCTCTTTGTTTTCCACAGCAGTGATCACGCTTACCCCAAATCAGCACTGACTGAGGAATCAGAGGGGGCTGAATTGCACAAAATGGGTTTGATTTTCAGAATCGGGGAGAAGTGCCACCTGCCCTTTCCTAACACCGAGGCCTGGGTCAGAATCCATCTACAAATCGTCCAATTCTTTTCAAGTGCTCCAAGCCTTCAGAGGGTGACAGCACTGGTGATTGCATTTGCTCTGCTTGAATGGAACACCAGCATAGGCTTTCTGGATGCATTCAGCACTTTACAGCCTGATTTCAGTTACAAATACCAACAGGAAAGGGAACGATTCTGTCAACCCACCTTCAAGGCTTTTCCAGTCAAGGGTAAGAAAATATTTGTAGGATTTAACCATCACTGTTAACTGAGCAGTGGCAGCAGCAAAAAGACTTTGTTTCACTATCTGAAATACTTCAGGATAATAGCAAGGTCTTCCAGCTACTTCTGAAAGTGTAAAGGCATCGGGATAAACAAATAAGACTGCAATTCCAATAAAACATAAGATAAAACTGTAAATCAAAGAACTGACTAGAAAGAGGAGACAGAAAAAGCAGGTTCTAAAATCAAAAGCTGGCATGAAATCAATTACAGTTAAGAAAAGTTGAAGGGGCTGCTTGTCTCTTACCTGCTCAGAAGCAGAAGCCTTGTCGCTCTGATTTCCAGTTATAAGATGCTGCTGAGTCTCCTTAGTCACATCTGGAAATTAAAAACAACATTAGTTTTTGTCTTTTACACAACTTTTATAAGCGTACATAAATTCAACTCAAACAGGACAATTTGTGCTCCAGAAGGATTGTCTCAGTCAGAACATCACAAAGGCACATCACAAAGGCAACGGTGCTCACATCTGCCCTGCATTCATTAGTAACATACAGTCAGACACAGAGAGGTCACCCCCAGAGGCCAGAGCTGTGCCACATGGTCCAACTGGTAACCCAGAGCAAAACCTGGTAGAGTCAGAACTTCATAGTTCTCAGGGAATGATTTCACATCCCAGAGAGCTCAGAGTTGCTTCTTCGCAGTTGTTGCAGTCAAGAGAGTGAATATACATTCAAGCACATGTTTGCAGATTTTTAAACAAGCATGTGATTTTCCAGGTTACCTGAAGTATATCAACTAAGAAAACCTGGATTTTGCAATAGCAGCTAATTTCTTTTTGACCTATACTAAATTCTGTGCAATAAACGTTGTGGCAGATAGGAGAGCTGTTCCTGTCCTTTTTTCCCTTAGAGCTTGGTTCAGGAAAAGCAACTCCCTATTTCTCTATGTCATCAGTGATGTAGAAATAAACTAAGGTTTTGAATTAAGGAGGTCAAAAAACACCAACATAAACAGGAAACTGATACATGGAGCATTTCAGCTTCTCTCAGTTGGGTGTTTCACTTTAAATCTCCATCCCCGAAGGCTTCTGATAACAGGTTTGCCATAGTTTGCCAGAAGCTAGACAGACGCATTTGATCCCCCTTTTCAGCAAGGAATCGGACGGATCACATTTCCTAATGTTTTTGCAGCACAACCCGCGTAGACAAAGTTTGTCACCGAGCTGTTCAACTCAGTGACCGCCGTGAGGATCCCCGAGGTGCCTGGCTGGGCTTTGCCCCTCAGCCGAGCGGTGCCCCGCACAAAGAGCTCAGGGAACTGCTCGGACTTAGGGGATGCTCCCCAGCACCGGGCTGTCCCGGGGGAAGGGCAGGGAGCTCTGCCCTCCCGCACCTCCCGGGGCAGGGAGCCCGTGGGGACCGGCAGGCACAGCCGGGGCTGCACCAGGGGCACGGCAGCCTGCAGGAGCCCGGGGTGAGCCCGGGGAGAGCCCGGGGATGAACCCGGGGATGAGCCCGGGGATGAGCCCGGGGATGAGGCCGGGCCCCGCGGCGCCCGGAGCCACCAGAAACGTGGGCGACCGGCGGCGCGGCGGGAATGGCACCGCATGCTGCACAGCATCCCGCACTGCACCGCATCCCGCTCCGCACCACATCCCGCACCGCTCCGCACTCCGCACCGCACCCCGCTCCGCTCCGCCCCCCATCCCGCATCCCGCTCCGCACCACATCCCGCACCGCTCCGCACCCCTCACCTCACCCTCACCCTCACCTCACCCTCACCCTCACCTCACCCTCACCCTCACCTCACCCTCACCCTCACCCTCACCTCACCCTCACC
>JAWWEW010000020.1:20114318-20129318 GCA_035583185.1 Anabacerthia variegaticeps | reverse complement strand
GCGCGCATGGACAGTAATCCTCTGCTAACCTTGCTCGCCTCAGGCATATGAGATGCTTAGGAAATAACAAAGCAGTGCCTACTGTGGGAGAAACTTCTAATTTGTTTTTGTCTAGCTCAGCATAAGGACAAGGCCCAGGTGCAATGGACCATCACATGAAAAATGCAACAGAGCTCAAATGTAAAATGCTCTCGCAGCCATGTATATTCATCAAATACCAGATGGCACGAATGGAGTAACTGTGGACGGTGTTGGGAATGGAAGTCCAGTTCCAGATTCTTTTTCCAGAACCAGTTATCATTTAAATGTGTGAAATCCAGGGACACAGCAAGTAAGCCAGGGTTCTGTGGGGGTCAGAGCCCAGTTGTGGTCACTGCTGGGCACATTACAACCATATTTCCTCAAGCTGTTTCCACTACAGCTCTTTCCCCATTTCGCATAACTTAGTAACAATTTTCTAACCAGAAACTTTTCTAGCTTGAAAAACAAATTTAGAACTTTTTTCTCCTAGTATTCCTTCAGCTGAAATCCACACGGGTCAAAAATTCGAAATTAGGAACAGTGATTCTCACCAACACATGCCTTTATGTAATTGGGCTTTGATTCATCACTCATGGGTCTATGAAATTGGGACTGTTTTTACTGAGCTTACAGTTAGGGACATCTACAGGGGCGTGAGGTACCCTCAGAGGCCAACTCCCGAGTTTATTCTATTATGGCTAATAGCCTAAGACCCATCCTAGTTTGGAATTGAGCCAAGGCCTGGATCTGAAATTGCTTCCTTGTAAGTTGATTTGCTCCAGTCAGTGAATTGAAGAAAGAGTTCCCTTCCCATCCTGCTGGACCCGCTGTCTTGGCAATGTTAATAAAATAAGACCCCAACCAAGGAGAGGTAGCAGGATGCCAGGACAAGGCATCAAAAGTATCTTTCCTGGAGAGTCATCCAGCAGGTTGTCAGCAGGAGTTATGACTCCACCAGCCTGCCAGGGACTCATCTGGAAGAGTGCTGGGTGCACAAACTCACTGGTGGTGTTCATCCAGCTGTGGGAAGGTGCATAGATGTGCTGCAGCTGAGCAGTCCTTTAAGAGGTTACAGGTGGAGCCCATTTGTGCCACCTGTGCTCACAGCTGAGACAGATTAGAGTCCCAGAATTGTTAAGGCTGGAAAAGGCCTTTCACGTCACCAAGTCCAACTAAGTGCCAGCCCAGCACCACCACTGTGTTCAGCACTAAACCATGCCCCCAAGTGCCACTTCCATGGATGGTGATTCCACAACTCCCCTGAGCAGAGCATGACAGGGCTTTTCAACCCTTCCTGCAAAAAAAATGCCTAATATCCAGCTGAACCTCCCCAGGCTCAACTTGAGGCCATTTCCTCTTGTCCTGTCGCTTGTTAGCAGGGAGAAGAAACCAACCTCCACCTGGCTCCAACCTCCTGTCAGGTAGTTGTAGAGCGTGAGAAGGTGCCTCCTCCAGTGCTCCTGCATTTGGGGTGAGACTAAAATTGTAATGTCAACTATTAGAATGTTAGCATGATCTTTTCACTTTCCTTCTGCTTCCTGAGGACCAGTGGCACATTGGAAAAAAGTTTGCAGTGATTCCTCTGAGGTGTGAGACAGTAACTAATTACTGGAGAAGACGAGATACAGTCCTGTGATTCCCTGGAATATCTGCTAAGCTTCAGGATAGTTTGTGTATGTTGGAGCCCCTCCTCTCCAAAGAAAAGATAAACAGAGTGAAAGAGTGCTGGAGCAAGCAGCAGCTCTGGATAGTCACTAGTCTCAGAGTTAATCCAGAACCTGGTAAATAAAGCTGCAGACAGTTAATTAGTTAGAGGAATAAAGCCTAGAAATAATATTTTATGGTAAGATTAGTTCATCTAGAGGGTACCTGGTGAACTCATAGGAAGTGTGGGGAGAGAGGTAAAGAAGATACTAAATTGCCTCCAGCTCTTTAAATCATTTCTGCAGATCCTATTACAGAAGAGAAAGGGAAATGGCTACAGAACAAATCATGAGAGTTCCTGTTTCCAGTGGTCTGACAGCCCCTCTAAAAGAGAGAGAGAAAATGCCTGTGTGCACTGGAAGCAATAAAAGACACATTTGTTCCCCATTCATCACCGCGTCATCCTTGGGTGCACACAGACACTGCCGAGCCTGCTGGGACGGGGGATTAGCACAGCCCCTGGCTCTGGAACATCTCCCCCAGTGCTCCCTGCCCTGTTTTTGGGCTCAGCCCCTGGCTCTGCCCCAGCCTGGTGCGGGACGGACAGGACGGTGCCTGGCGGGCACAGAGCAGGGCAGCAGGCACAGACTGTGGTGTGCTCTGGGATGGCATCTCTGATCCTAAACGTGGGCACCACAACTACCGTCTTGGGCACAAAAATGGCAAGTCCCGAGCTACAGCATGCCCTCATCACCTGTCTGAAGGAGTAGCCCTGGCAGCTCAGGTACACATCGTGTCCCATGGTTATCCCTCTGTGGGCTGGACAGTTTGTCCAGAAGGATGCTGTGAGAGACAGTATCAAAAGCTTTGCTGAAGGCTAAAAAGATTCCACCTTCTGGCTCTCCTGGATCAGTCAGGTGGGTTATAGAAGGAAATCAGGTTCAACAAACATGACTTTTCCTCTCATGAAGCCGTGCTGGCTGTGACTGGTGCCTGTGTTGTCCTCTAGGTGTTTTTCAATACCTCTCAGAATAATTTTTTTCCATGATTTTACCAGGCTGAAGTGAGACTGACAGGCCTGTAGTTTCTGGGGTCCTCCTTGCCCTTGAAAATTGGGAAAACATTCACCAGCTTCCAGTCAGATGAGGCCTCTCCAGATGCCCAAGAGCATTCAAAAGTCATTGAGAGAGGTTTTGCAATGACATCAGCAGCTTTTTGAGGATTCTTGGATAAATCTCATCAAACTCCATAGATTTGCAGGGGTCCAACTGGAGCAGCAGACCCTACACAGTTTCAGGGTTGACATGGAGTTGATCATTCTCAAGTCATGGTCCTGCAGCTCAGGGCACTGAGACCCCCTTTGTCTATCATCTGTGTTGAAGACAGAGGCAAAGAAAGCATTAAACACCTCTGCCTTGTCACTGTCCCTGTTTGGGAGGTGAGCAGCCTCATCCTGTAATGGGCTGATGTTATTTCTAAACTGTCTATTTCCATTAATATATTTGAAAAAAAAACCCACACTTTTTATTCTCCCCCACATTTCTGGCAGCTTTGGCCGCACAAATTTTCTCCCTACAGTGGTGAGCAGCATCTTGGTATTCTTCCCATGTTGCTTGACCTTGCTTCCACTGGGCATACGCCTTCCTTTTTTTGCCTTATTTCCAAGAGAAGTTTCCTGCTCAGCCAAGTTGGCCTTTGCCTCACCTGCTTGACTTCTGACATTTACTAAGTGCCCTTAGGAGGTGATGTTTAAAAAGTAGGAGGAGGAAGTGAAGGTTTCACACAAGCTCCTCAGGAGTGGTTGCTTCAGCAATGGTGGCAAGTTTGGAGACCGTGTCCTGCTCCTCCTCACCTGCATTTTGCCTGGCAGGGCTGAGCCCCATGCTGCTCCTGAGCCATGGTGGCATGGCTGGCACTGCCCCCACGGGGCATTACTCGGGACTGAGAGTGTGGGAACCTGCACATCTTCTTGGGGGTCAGTGGCTGTTACCTGGGAACAGGGACGAGCCGTGCCTGCCCTGCAGCCTGCCCAGTTCCACTGCTCTGAGGGCTGACATCAGCCTGTAACTACAGCCAGTGGTTAGCCCCAAGGGGGACAGGTGACAGTGCCCCTGCCCCAGCTGTTGGCTAACACTGCTGCTCTGACACAGGAGCATGCAAGTACCGCATTTGAATCCTGAAATACCACACTCAAAGCCTCAGAGCTGTGGATTCAAAGCTGCCTGCATCAGCCATGGTCCCTCTGCCCACCCGCAGGACATGGCAGTCTGGTGGGAAGCCAGGTCTGTGGACAGGGCTTCAAGGCTGTTGCCATAAGTTCCATAAGCTTATAGAAAAAGGATCAGCTCTGTGGCCCCATTTCTTCCAGCCCACACATTGCCAGCCGTAATTGTTGATTATTTTCAGGTGCTGCCAGGGCCTTTCTGTAAATTGGTTTATTGGGTTAATTTACGGCACCTGGCAATTTTGGTATTTCTCAATGTCATGTCCTGCTTCACGGGACAGTGATGTCCTGCTTCATGCCTGCTGTGATCTCTTCAGTCCTCGGCAGCTGAACTGCATGTCCAGTGCAACAGACAAAGTGATCCACCTTCACCTGCAGTGCTCACACACGCTCACACCATCGCCTTTGGAAAATAATTACAGCATGGAGGCCGATTCTGTTAGATTAAGACAAATTAAGAATCTAATATATAGGTTTGCTGTCAGGCTCCCAGGGTCAGGGGTCGATACAGTATATTGCAGGGAGGCTATAGGTTACCCTTGCCCCAATATTTTATCATAATAAACCAAATGGGGATGAAACACCCAGCAGCAGCCCATAAATCTATTAGCAGTGAACTGTCAATGTCCCACATACCCGGGTAATTTGTTAATTCAGAGCTGGGGCTGTTTTTTCACTAGACCTTGTAAACTCCTTTCTGAAACATCAATAAACCATCTGCTTTGACTTGTTAATCAAACGACTTTATTCAGTCCAAAGCAATTTTTTCCTAATAAAAACAGAGTATTTATCTCCATGGCTATAAAAGAGGATTGTTTTCAACTGTTCACTTATAGTTAAGAAGCACATTTAGTTTGGATTGATTTCCAATGCTTCGGTCATATCTTGTCACTTCCCATTTCTTACACACAGCATCTCAGTTTAGCTCCTTAGCAGGGAAAACACAAACTGCCCCAGTCAGTGCTGGGAGTGGCACTGGGGGAGCAGCAGCTGGCAGTAGAAAGGTCATGGAAATCAAACTTTAAAGAGCTGAACACATTCCTGCCGGCTCCCGGGCTGTTCCAGCTTTCTCACAGTCTTCCCCACAGCTGCACCTCCTCCCAAGCCAGCCCAGGATTCCACCTGGGACATCTTCCCCGGGTGCCCTGTTCCCTTACTGTGGGTCCTGCCAAGGCTCTCCCAGCAAAACCTCGGCACAATTCCCTCCAGCCACGTTGTCAGTAGCAGGTGGTGGTTAGTGGTGCAGTGGATGGCGGGATGTGGGGCTGTGGTGGGCCCTTAGTGCTGTGGATCAGGGGCCTGGGGCTGGGGGGGACAGGCACAGGGCTGTGGTGAGTGGGCATGGGGCTGCGGTGGGCTCTCAGTGCATACTGCCCCCCCGAGCACTGGCTGTCTGGTGTGGCCACTGCCACTGGCAAGGTGACATGTGCCACATTCCTTCCCACTCTACAGAGCACAGGGAGGGGGTTGGGAAGATCCATTAGGACACAATTCCTGAAGGATGCAATTTCGCGGTGCAGCACAGAGGGGGAGATGCCGGGCAGAGGACCTGGGAAATGCATTAGGGAAAGAAAGTGTGTGTTCAGTCTAGCTGGTCGTTTTTCTCCAGCGATTTATCACATTTTCAGTGGGAGGGGATGAGCTGGAGCAGCCCCTGGCACCCCCCAGCACGGCCAGAGCAGCTCACACCGCTGGACCGACAGCCAAGCCCTGAGCCTGTCCCCTCCAGCAGGGCAGAGCCAGTCCCGAGTCCTCCTGGACACCAGCACGACACAGGCAGGCTCTGCTGTGCCCACAGGACTCGGAGAGCCATTTGCTCTGTCCTCTCGTGTCTGCCTTGGCTCGAGTGGGTGTTCCACAGGCAGTGGCCATGACACACAGGGTGACACCGGGATCACAGAGGTGGGACAGGCGTCAGGGACAGCCACGTGCCTGCTGTGCACAGGCCTTGCAGCTGTGGACAGCCGGGGGCTGCACCAGGACACGGGGACATCCCGGCCATACCCATCACTCAGGCACATCGTGCAGGGCTGTCTCTGCACCACCAAGGTGTGTCAGTGCCCACCCGTGCAGAAACACTGTCCGTGGAGCAGGGCCCAGCTCTCTGCAGCAGCCTCGAGGAGCCCGCGTGTGAAATGGTCTGATCCTAACCAGATCCCACCCTTGTCAAGCACCTTCCGTTGCAGACTGAGGAATCGCAGCCCTTCTGCCCGAAGCCTCCGTGACGAACACCTTTCCCCGCAGACAAGGGCCGGTCCTGCGGGCGGGGAGCGGACCCGCAGCCCCCGCGGGTGCGGAGCTTCCCCCGCCGCCGCCCCGCTCCGGCGCTGCTTCCCTGCGGGCACGTCGGGGCAGCCGGGGCGGCCTCTCCTCTGTCCTCGCCCGGGGCTGCGGAGGGTGCAGTCGGGGGATGTGCCACCAAATGCCTGAGCAGCGTTCCCCCTGTGCCACCGTGGGGTGATGGCAGCTCCCCTGAAACCCACCGGGGCAGGAGCCGGGGGTCGGGCTCGCCGCAGCCGCCTGCTCTCCCCGGGGTGTGGAATCAGCAGCCCCCAGCTCCGTCCGAGCCCCCGTGGGGGGGAAGGGGCAGAGAAACAAAGTCATTTATATAATGTGTCTCCCCGCTGAGCCCCTAATGGCTGGCGCTTTTGTTCTGCAGTGGCTGCCTGGCTGTGATGGGCAGGAAGCCGCAGTCTCCCTTTGTTCCACGGCCTTATTCAGCAATTTAGATCCATCATAAAAATCAAATATGCATGTTGCAATCGCCTTGCGTACAACAGCTTCAATTTTCGCCTTTCTTTAATTGAACTCCATGGGAGAAAGAGGCAGGGCCGGGGAGCAAGGGGCAGCGGGAGAAGCGCTTTGTGTTTTTGTTCAGCAGGCTGTGAAAATGGGGAGTAATGAAAATACAGAATTTTTATATTTGCCTCATTATTAAAAAAAAAAAAAAAGGGCAAAAAAACCCCATCAAAAACCAAAAAACCCCAACCGGACAGAAATCCTTGATGAAGCCTCCCCGGCAGAGGACAGCCTGTGTGGGAGCAGCCTGGTTTTCCCCGCACCGTGGGGACGACCGGCTCAGCAGGGCTGGGGACGAGGGGTGGCTGGGGCAGGGCTGGGGCAGGGACCGGCGGGGCCGGCTCTGCTCCTTCATCCCTGCCCAACGCCAAGGGATGTCCCTGTCGCCGACAGCAAGCGTGTATCCCGACACATCGTGTATCCCGACACATCGTGCCGTCGCGTCCCTTCGCGGCTGCCCCGGGGCGGATGGAGCGCAGGTCCCCGGCCGGGGGTGCCGGGGCCGCTTTGGGGCCGCCTTGGGGCGGCTTTGGGGCCACTGACCCCGCGCCGTCCCCGCGGGCACTGCGAGGGAAGAGCCACATCCCGGGTTCGGAGCGCGCTGGCGGCAGCGAGAGGACACGGGCTCCACCTCGTCTCCACCTCTCCCTGGGAAGGGAACGCGCCTCCCCGGAGCAGAGCCCCCACATCTTTGCCCTGCGCTGGCTGGGCAGGAAGGCCACAAGGAGATGGGGGTGACCCGCTGGGGGTGTGCCAGGGACCTCTCCGTGTCCCAGCCAACCTGCCCTGGAACGGAGGACCTTTGCAGATGTCCTTCCAGGAGCTTGCCCAGAACTAATTCCCAGCCCCACAAAGCCCGGCAAGAATGGGGCAAGGCAGTCCATGGTCCTGCTCCTTGTGTGTCCCCATGGCCCTTCCCGGCCTCAGGCTCACAGGAGGCCTTTCCACCTGCCCCTCACTGGAGCCCAGCAGGGCCAAAGGGTGGGTGACAAGGCTGGTCTCGTCCCGTGTCCCTCTCTCCTGATCGTGGGCACTGCCGGAGCAGGAAGGACATGATGTCACACACAGACACCCAATTGCTGCTTGAAGAAGAACAGGTGCTGCTCTGCCAGAACGCTCCACATTCCACACCACATCAACCTGATTGTGGGGGCAAGAGAGGCTTTGCCCTCTCTCTCCCCTGATGACAATTTTCTGTCCATTCTGATTTGGCGTTGACCTCCCTTGACCCGCTGGCATGCCCAGTTCCGTGCCTTGGCTGTGGCAGGGGCCAACCCCACTGACCCACCACTGTAGCCAAAAGCCATGCTGGGGTGGCACTGGTGGCTCAGGGAAGGTGGGAATGCTGGGGGGGGGAAGTGTGGGCACCGTGCATGTGCACACGTGTATGTACGCTGCACATGTGTGTGTGTACACGTGGGTGTACATGTGTGTGTGTGTGTGTGCACGTGTGCCCATCATGGCCAGCAGTGGTTTGGCAGAGAGCTCCCCTCCCCCACGCTGAGAAGAGACCCTTTTTCACTGTGACAATTCAATATAATTGAAAGTTTGCTTAGGAAAGAGAGTCTTTTTAACTGAACATGCTCACAGCTGAATCGATATGAATTATACGGCACAGAAGATGCCTAGGGTATTAAAACATTAATTAAGTAACATCATGCTCCCATCTAAACCAACAGCACAATACCATTTATAGGTACCACTATCTGTTCTCCGGGGCGCGGCGTGAAGTCTCTCCTCCATCACTGCGGAGGCCGTGGGAGACCCAGAGCTCTGCTGTCTGTGGCTCCTTCATGGCTCGGGTGGGTGCCGTCCCTTGGGGCGGGACAGGGGGCACAGCCCGCTGCCCTCAGCCCTGAGGTCCCACGTGGAAGGGCGCCCACGGCCACGGGGCTGTGTCTGCCATTTCTGTGGTGCTGCTGCCAGCCCCCTGCCACCTGCGGCCTGCCAGCAGGTTGGGGACAACCAGCCGGGTCCTGCTGGGGACGAGGCACCAGAGACAGCCCCACACAGCCCTGCCGAGGGGCCACAACCTTGACCCGTGGATGGTGCTGAGCCGTCCTCACAGAGCTGAGCCGTGGCCGTGCCCACGCAGTGGCGGCTGGATTAGCTCACGTCAGCCCGGGGACTAACACACCGAATCTGCAATACACCAGAATAGAAAGTCATTGGAGTGAAATCAGTGTCTTCACCACATCCCCTCTGGCAGAGCGTTAATTAAAATGACTCTCTAGTGCTTTAGATCATCAGGTGTACCTTGTTAACGAGCTCTGAGGAGAGAACGGCACCACATCTGAGTTTAAGCGCTGATGGATTTAACCCTTTGCCACTGTTGGCACAGCCTGGGCCCAGTGGCAGTTTCCCAGCACATCCATCCGAGTCAGAGGTGTTGGCTCTCAGCAGCCTCCCGACACCTCAGCCAAGGTGTGAGTGTGGGACCCTGCCCGGAGCGACGTCGCTGCAGCTGCCATACTGTACCAGGGCCAAGCTCCCCTGGACCCTCCAGCTGGAAACAGTCTCCAAATCCATTGGCAACGCAGGTCCTTCTCTGGTTCCATAAATACACGTTTTTTTTGTCTGTATGAGTGTGCACTAGTGAAAGCTGAATCGTTTTGAGATGATGGCAATGCAAGGTCATTAAAAATGACTCCCAGCCTCCTCTTACCAGAATCACAGCATGGAAAAACCTTTTTATTCCTGTCAGAGGTTTGCACAATTCCCACGGATGGGCTGCTCCGAGCAGGAGGCTCATGCAGAGGTTTTGAGTTTGCAGTTTGTGCAGCTACTCGAGCCCATTTACACCTTCCTGAGCATTAACAAGGCACTTCCTCAAGCGTGGCTGTTTTACACTGGAATTCAACCCAGGAATAAATAGCCATGTTATATAATAAACTTCCAAAACGTCTGGTCTGGGAACAGCAGTGACGTTAATGCAGTGCAGTGGAAACACCGGTGGCGGGAGGGTCACACCACCGACCCCGTTACCACTGCAGTCCCATCCACCTGTGGAAAAGGCAGGATGGAGTCTTCCCATAAAAAAAAACAAAAAGAAAAAAAAAAAACCCAATCAGCTGAGAGACAATCCAGATCCCAGTCTGTTTAGGCTCATGCCAGAAGAACAGTGCCCAAGCCGGGGACCGGACCGGGTGGTCTGGCCAGAGGTGTTTTGGAGGCCGGAGCCACAGTGAGTCCGGGTGCACTTGGCCCCTCCACCCTGGCTGGCTGCAGCACAGGGTCTCCCCTTTCGTGGCTGCTCCTGGGCAGGAGCTGGGTTGGGTATGTCTGAGCATCTGCAATCATGGGGGGCTTGGCAATTTTGACCCACTTTACTTTGTAATTCATGGTTTGTGGAGGCTGAGGCAGTGTGAGTGTTAACCAAGGAACACTCTTCACCCTCAGGATCTGCCAGACTTCCTCCCCGTGCCCTCTGCTCTGCTTGGACATTGTGGAGCTCAGCCCCTGTCCCGTGGAGGGGGAGGAAGCCCCTTGCTGTCCTGGTGGTGGCACTGAGGACACTCACACCGGGCAGACATTCACCTCACCTGCAATGGTGGGTGTAAATTATTTATTGCTGCAGTTATAAATTAGAGATGAGTGGTGGCCCGTGTGACTCCTTTTGGATGGATGTGGTCCCTGTTAAAGAATTTCAAGCATTTTCTGCTGCAAGGGGCAATTTTTGTCAAGAGAATCATGTACTGAACACTCAGCAGTTCCTGTGGGTTCCCTCCCTGCTGCAGAAGGAGAGCAGTGGGACACCACCGGCCTACTTACCTGGATCTGCTTTCCATTTACCGGCAGAAGGAAAGAGATGCGATTTTAGTTTACAGGTTTCATAATGACCGTGAAGGTATCACGCTTTCCCTTGACCCACTCATTACAGCACCATGCCCAGAATCCTTTTACAATAATTTCATAACACGAACTTCACTTACAATGTCCTTTTCACATGCAAAGCATCCCAAAGCCGCAGTACAGATGGCTCATTGCTTTGGCTGCTCTGGGGATTGGCAGCACCAGCCCGGACACGCCACCCCGACGGGCACCTGGACACCCGCATGGGGAGGGACGCAGACACGCGTGTGCACGAGGACACGTGTGTGCTCACACAGCTCTGGGGTGGCACCGCACGTGCCCCGCCGAGCCATGTCACGCCACGTCACGCCGGGCCACGTGGCACACCCACCCGACACGGACCCGGCACCGCACACGCGGGACATCGAGACGAGAGCTTTTGCTCATTTTTTTTTAATGTATCACAATGAGCAGGAAACATACGTGATGAAATAGTTCCAAAGGAGTATATTCAATTACCATCTACAGTCAACTCAACTATGACAACAAAGTCTTTTGTGACAGTTTTTTAAAGTTCTGAAAGTTCCATGTCGTTTGTTTCTGTCAGTCTCATGTATTTTGGTACAGTTCGAGATCAGCATTGTTACAGTAACAAAAAAGCTAACAAGACTACAGTATAGAAAAACACCAAGAACATCATTTTTGGTTTCACTTGCTCTAGTTTTTGTACATTGCAAAGGCTGTTCATAACCCTCTTCACCTCATTTATGCTTTCTGTTCTACCCAAACTTGCCCCCCCAAATAAAAACAAAAAATAGTCAAAGCTTTGTTTCACAGTGGGCAGTATCAGCGCCGACCAAGTAACCGACTGACCGACCGACCGACCAACCAACCAACCCCAATTTCTGCTTCTATTTAAAAGTTTAATTTTTTCTTAAAGCAAAATATATTTCAGCGAGCGTGCTGGCTGTGTCCGCCCTCCTTGTCCCCTGCCAGCCCTGGGCGGCCCCACACACCCCTGACGCCTCTCTTTATTCTCAATTGTATGAAACTTTGGCCATCTTCACCACTTAAAAAAGCTTTTTATTAAAAATAAAAAAGAAACCTGCTCAATGCTAAGTTTGAAGTGTTTCCCTCAGGCCCAGCCCGGTCCCGCTCTGCTGCTCGCTGGAAAGGCCACGTGTGGGCTGGGGTGGCGCGGGGGCTCCCCGGGCCGGGCGGGGTGTTCGGGCTCTGCGGGGCGAGGCCGGGGCTGGCAGGACCGGGGGGGCCCAGCGGGGCCATGGGGTGCCCTCGCCGGCCCCAGGCAGCCAGACTGCGAGGGGAGGAGGCAACCTCGCACTGAAAATCTTCTAGAAATATTTAGAAAAAATACAAGAAAATGAATTTATAAAACCTTTTAGTGGGCGGGAAGGAGAAGGGGGAAGGAGGAGAGAGAAATTGCACTATGACCAAACAATATAATTAAAAAACTGAAACAAGACAAAACAAAAGGATTTCCAAAAGAGACCTTGCGGAATTGGACAGATAAAGCTCATGTTAAACTGGGAACTGGCATCACAGAGAATCCAAAACAAAACAAACAAAAAAATTTCTATATGATACAGACAGAGTAACATACAACAGTTAAATGGCAAAAAATATATATATATTTTATAGAATTACAAACAAGATAAAATAATGGAAAACAAAAAACTGTACAACTTTAGAATTTAAAAAATGTTCATCTCAAACACGGGGAGGAATACAAGAACTTCTGTTAAAGGAAACAGTTTGTTAAAACAGCAAATGCTCCGTGGGTATGTGGTTCCGGTTTTGACACCTTGTGCTACAGCTGGGTCCTGGGAGGAACATCCGGTGGTTCGCGCTTCAGTATCGACTACTTAAAAAACAATTAAAAAAGGAATATGCACTGTGCATTACCCTAGAAATATGTACAACTGTTCAGGATCTAGTCTTTCATCGAACTAAAACCAAAATTCCATAAAAATATAAGTGTCCCGCTAGAAACCGAACCCGTGCTCGTCTCTCAGATGCTCCAGTCTCTCGTGGAGGCAGCGAGTGGCTTTGGCCTGGGCAGGAGCGGCCGGAGGTGGCGGGAGGAACCTGCATTCACAGTCTTCCAAGTTCCCTTTTAGAGGAGGAGGAGGACGATGACGGTGGGGAGAAGGCTCTCGCGCTTTCGGGGGCAGAGGAAACGAGGGGGAGAAGAAGGTGGTTTCTGTTGGCATTTGGCTACAGAAGGGAATAGCAAAGCATCTACATCTCCAAACCCTATGTTTTAGCAGCACAAAGTTTTCCTTTCAAAGTCGGGCCGGCCGAGGTGCGCGTGGGCGCCCGGAGGGGGCTGGAGGGCTCTGGGCACCCCGAGCCCGGCACCTGCTGCTGCCACGGAGAGACCTCGGAAAGAGAAACCTGCCTGGGGTGCGCTGGGTGCTCGCTAAGAGTTGTCTCTCTGCTTGCAGAAGAAGCACAGATAACAACCTGGGTACTTTTTTTATTCTTTATTTAAACTTAGACTTGTTTGTTTAAATCAGAAACAAATTCTCAAGTAAAAAGAATCCTTTTTGCTCATTCTGCACCAGTGGTGAAGGGTATGTCTTTGGATTTTTATTTAAAGCATGAATTTTCTTTAGAGAAAAAAAATGTAACAAAACCTTTTTTTTTTTTTTTTTTCTTTCAAAAGAAGGAACAGAGTGCAGCCTAATTACACAAACAGAACTGATGCTCAGAGGTCAGGAACAGAGTCTTTGAAGCATTTACAAAATGAGGAAAGGAAGAGGGGAAGAAAAGAGAAAAAAAAAAGAGAAATGGAAAATAAGAACAAAATAAGTGCACAAGGGTAACAGACATAGGTAAATCGTATGTATACGTCTTAAAAAGTTTCAAACCCCCAACAAAAAATATTCTGCAAGGGATCCTACTGACCCCCAAAACCCTTTGAACCTCTTTCTTTAGTTTTTATAAAATAATTATGCAACCACCCTCTAAGAAATGAAGGTAGCGACCATAAGTGGAAGATTACAGGATGGGGACAGGGATAAAGGTACAAAGGGGAGAAAAGCTCAGGCGAGTCGATGGATCGCAATCTATCTGGCTAGGAATGAACAAGACAACATCAAATGAGAAGCCGTCAGCTGGACCATACAAAAGCTAAATGTACACAAAAGGGTTTTTTCTTTTAAATCTACCATACTGCTTCAGTTAATTTCCAATGCAACAATCTACTCAACACCAAAAATGGTCATATCTATCATAAATACAGAAAGTCAGTTGTTTTAAAACTTTTTTTTTTTTAAGCTCCGAGTCCTCAACACTCTTTGTGTGGGGGTTTTTTTGTGTTTTTTTTTTTTTTTTTCTGAAAAGTGGGAGTGCTTAACTTTTCCCCTTGGAATTGGCTTCAGCAGAAAAGCTACCCTCAAAATCCCCGAAAAGCTAAAGCAGTTCACATTGTTTTTCTCATGAATACTTTCTGCCCATTTTAAGTTAACAAAAAAAAAAAAACCAAAACAAAACAAAAAACCAAAGGAAAAAACCCCAAAAGAACAAAAAAACCCAAACAAACAGAAAATCCTTTTCTGGAACAAAACCAAACCAAAACAAAAACCCCAAAACAAATGAAAGAAATTTTATATATATATATATATATATATATATATATATATATAAAACAATGATTCTGAAAACAGAACAAAGTGTGAGTGATTGACCTGAGAATAAAAAGACATTACATTTCTTTTTTCTTTTAGCAAGCCATTGGTATCTGAATGCTAAGATAGCAAGAAATTTAAAACTGTCTCCAGGTGGGCTGCTTTCCCATACAGCGCTGCCGGGCTCTGCTGTGCTATCGACGGGGGATCGGACGGGGCAATGTACAGGGGCGCGAGCTCCGCAGGCGCGGGGAGGCAGCACGGCCTTCGTCTCCCAGACCAACAGTACCTTCGAGAGGACAAATGTAACAGATTTTTTTTTTCTTTTTTAAAGTTTTATTTTATTAAAAGGAAAGGAAAAAGAAATGTAAAACCCACCGGCATCGTTATATGGGAAAACAACCCACGCTTTTTCTTTTTTTCTTTTTTCTTTTTTTTGGTTAGAAGCTTTGGAATTGCAGTTAGTCTATTTTTTGAAATTGGTTTGTTATTAACTTTTTTATTTAAATTTTCATTGTTCATCTTCAAAGCTTACAATCTGAAGGTGTCCATTCCTACGCTAGCTAGACCACTGTCCTTAGGGCAGCCGGGGTCCCGGGGCCCCTCCGCCGGGCTCGCCGGTCCATCTGACTTTTGGCTAAGATCCGTGTCAGACTCCTCCGAATAGTCGTCTGTTGGCATCGAGGGCTGAACCCCTGAGGTGCTGCATGAACTTGAGGTAACCGTTGAAGATGAGGAGAGAGGAGGGAAAGGCGGTGGTGGCGGCTTCCCCGGCGGGGCACGGGGGGCTGCCGGGGGCCAGGGCTTTCTGGAGGCGTGGGGGGAAGCCGGGGGGGGCCGGGGGGGCGGGGGGCTGTCGTGTGAGTGAGC
>JAWWEW010000020.1:20097168-20114218 GCA_035583185.1 Anabacerthia variegaticeps | reverse complement strand
CGGGGGGGGCCGGGGGGGCGGGGGGCTGTCGTTTGAGTGAGCGGCCGACTGCGAGGTAGATGCGGTGCTGGGGTCGGGGGGGCAGGCAGAGTGAGGTAATAGACTGGGGTGCTCTTTGGCGTTTCTTGCTGCTCTTGTGATTGTTCGGTGTTTGTGCGGGGCTGACTCGAGATGCTGACTGAGGGCTTCGTCCCCACACACCGTGCTCTCGCACGCCACGCACTGGTACGAGCCGCTGCCCTGGCCGCTGCCGGTGGGCACGTGAAGCACCATCTCATGCAGGTTCGCCACGGACTGGCCGAAGAAGCAGAGGGACTTCAGGTGGTTGCTGGCCGCCTCCTGGTCACCGAAGCACGCCTGGCACTTGCGGCAGACCAGCTTGTACTGCACCTTCGGGATGATGAAAGGGTCGCAGAGGGAGTCCACGCCCTTGCCTTCTGCTTCAGGCTCTTCTTGGGGTTTGGGCAGGAGGGGGGACACCTCGCGGGGTGCGTTCTTCTGCTCTTCTTGCTTGGGGGGTTCTTTGGCAGGGTCTTTGTCCGGGGTGGCAGCCCCCGTGGGGACAGGGGTTTGGCTTCCTTTGGGCTGCTGCGCTTTCTGCTGCTGCTGCTGCTGCTGCTGCTGCTGCCGCTGCTGCTGCTGCAATGCCTCCTGCAGACTCTGCTGGTATTGCTGGTACTGCTGCAGCAGCGAGCCGGGCGACAGCCCCAGCAGCGCCTGCGACAGCGCGGGGCTGTAGGGGAACAGCCCCTCCATCCCGTACATGGGCTGCAGGTACCCACTCTGCAGGGCGCCAGGGATCTGTGGGGCGTAGTAGGGGGAAAAGCCGGGGACAAAGTAGGGAAGGAACTGGCTCGTCAGCAAGGTGGTGGGGTCTGAATTCAGGGCAGCCTGCAGCGCCTGGAGCTGGGTGGGCTCCACCGCGTACTCCATGGTGGGCAGTGGGGCCGCCAGGGCACCCGCCGGTGCCTCCCCCTTCTCCTTCTTGGGCCCTGGCAGGGGGTCCCCCTTCCCCTTGGGTGTCTTCTCCTTCTCTTTTGCCTTCTCGCTCTCCTTCTCCTTGCGCGGCGGCGGGGGCGGCTGCTGCGGCTGTGGCTGGGGCGTCGTCGCCGGTGGCTGCTGCGGGGCCACGGCTGCCGTGGCTTGTGCTGGGGTGGGCGAGCTGAGCGCGGTCGGGGGCTGCTTATTTGGTAATCCAGAGGTGGGGAGGCCAGGCGAAGGGACGCTTGTGCTGGGCAGGCCCATCAGGTTGGGTTTGGGAGAAGTTAAAGCTGCAAGAGAGGGAGAGAGAGACACAGGTGAGGAGTCACTCAGCACTGGGCAGGCTGAAAGCATGAGGAGGGTGACCCCAGGCCACCCACATCTGCTCCAGAGCCTCTGCACGAGGACAGGCCCAAGGCGGTGTGCTGCCACAGCACGGGTCAGAGAGCCTGCCCCTGCTCCTGCCCGCTCTGAAGAATGGCTTCTGTCCCCCTCCACGGGCCCTGTGCCATGGGGGCGTGCCCCCTCAACACCCACCCCTGCGGCTGCCTTGGCTGCTCTACCCCATGGCACTGACTGTGGTGCCTCTGGCAGGGACACCCACCAGCACCCAGAATGCCCAGCACAGCTGATGTTTTACTGTCTCCTCTGAAATTCCCAAATGATTAACGCTGGTGTCGGAATCTGCTCCAATGTGTCCGTGGACCAAAAGGCTCCAGCAGCAGGACGGTGCTACACCAAATGGTGGCAATGCTCAGTACTGCAAATCTTGTTAAAACCTCCACAGACTGGGAAGTCCCGGTCATGGCAACTGGGAACTGAAAGGCTACACCAGAGTTATTCTGTCCTTATTAGGCTGGTGTTCATGAACCCACAAATCTCTTCCAGTGTCAGAGACTGGGCACTCAGCTTCTGAGCAATTCCACAGTTTATGTGGTGTTCAGACATTTCCCCTGGGCACAAGCGCTGTGTTTTGGGTGAAATTAGAAGCACTGTGATGCTTCCTCATTGAGATGGATTAATGGTGGAACGTGAAGCCTGTCCCTCTTCCCAATAGCAGGAACAGCCAGTAACAACTCTGTCCCTGGTGTCTATTCCTAATCTCACAGCTGACAGTGGTTGGGGGCAAGATGAGTGTGGCTCCCAGAGTAACCTCCATTAGTCACGGCTGCTGCAGCTGGCAAACGTCCTTCTGAAAAGGAAAGTTTTGCTTGGGAAGTCCCTCAATGCCATTTGGGAGAAAATATCCCAGAAACAAAGCTCTAAAGTCCTGCTGGCACAGCCTCGTATGCTCCTGGCTCTGGAGCAGGAACCTGCTGCAGGATCCACCTGCTGCAGTGAGCGAAAACCAACACGTCCCTGATGAACCTGAGTCCCACCACTGGTGGGGGCTGCCGGGGGAACAGCCCGAGCAGGAACAGCAACAGAGCCTGGAACCAGCTGTGGAGGCACAGTGACTTTCATTTTAGCTTGTACGGCCAAGGAGCCACAGGAGGTCTGGGAGCAGGGCGGCCAGAGCCAGGAGGGCTCAGCCACGTCTGATCCAACCCCTTCTGAAACCTGAATCTGCTCCTGATGTGGTGCTGAGACTGCAGTGATTTGTGACGGCAGGACAGGTACAGAGTAAGGCTCCACACAGCAGACCCAGAGCTCGCGGATAAGGGAACATTATGAATGGGCACCCTTGAAATGGATGTTCCCCAGCTGAATGTTCCTCAGAGGTTCAAGTGCAGGAGCAGCAGGTAATTCACAGCGTTCCTGGATGCATGGCCTTATCTGCTCTGACAGGCCTGGAGCTGCTGTGGCCTGACCTTTGGAGCTTTATCTAAAGGCCACAAATAGTCTGTTTGACTTTCTAAAGAGCTCAGTCCTGTCTAGGCAGTCACTGACACCGTTTAAGATTCATGAGATGCAGTCCCATCTCCTCAGGACACATCCTGTGCTTCGGAGAAAAAGAAATGCAACAGCATAGACTGAAGTGCAAAAAAGTAATTTTAGTTGTTGTTATAAATTTGGGGCACTAAGAAAACAGTGCAGAGTGACCTGCAATAGGGTGACAGTATGATTTATCAAAGAGATGCTCCTGGCCAAGTGCTCTGAAATGAGATCTGGGGTGAGAACAGAAGGGTGGCATTGTTAAGAAAAATCTTCTTAAAATACAAGCTAGATTTGTGTCACAACTACACTGTTGTTTGTTGAGAAGGTACCTTCAGGTCATGCCCACTCATCACTCAAACCCCATCCTCAGCTGCACTGAGATTTGTCCTGGGGCTCATCACAGAGACACAGAAAGATGCTCCATGTGTCTGTCACCAGTGCTACCAGGCACACCATACCTCTCCCTAGAAAGAGTTTGGATTTTTGAACACCTGGGATGGTACCACATAAAGCTAATTTAATATCAAAAGGAAAGGAATAACAAACAATGTATTCAGCACATTAGTCCTTCTGTTCCATTGGATAAATCCTCCATTTTCCACTTCCTTGAAGGTGTCTCATGATTTCTAGTCTGTGATAACACACAGAGATATGCAGCATGTCCAGACATTGCTCTAGTTCAGACTTCTGCTAGAAAACCTGAGTTGTGGAATTAAAATTCATACTGCCACTTATTCACTGTGAAGTCAACATGCTTTGACTAACGGGCCAGGAATTCTGTTACCAGTTATTCTGAGGGAACCACTGCTTGTGCTAGAGATGTGTCAAGTGAAGGTGTGCCTAAGCAGGACAACATTTGTACCCACCTGTGTTGGATGGAGTGAAGCTGGGTAAGGATGGGCTGTTGAGGCCTGGAAGTAAGACTGGAGGGATGCCCTGGAGCGCTGGGTACGCAGCAGGAAGGTTCAGAGCCTGCAGGGGGGTGTTGTCAAACATGCCCTGCTGTTGAGCTGCCAGACCAAGAACCTCATTGGCTTTTTTGATCCGGTCCAGCTCCTGCTGAGCCATCAACTGACGTACAGTAGCTGGGTCGAAATACTCCTTTTCCTTATCCAACTGGCTTCCAATGGTTTCTTTAACTTTGGAGATATGCTGTTGAGAGAAGATATGGTCACGTACAGACAGCCGAGCGCTGTACTTGATGCCACACAAAGTGCACTCTGTTTTGGGTCCCTCGTAATTTGTTTGGTTTATACCAAAATGCTTGGCCATGCTGAGTTTTGACTTCTTCTCCTTTGCCCTCGCATTCTGGAACCAGACCTGAACAACTCTCTTTGGCAGTCCAATGTCATTGCCCAGAACCTCACACTCCAGCATGGTTGGGGTCCTGTAGTCATTGAAGCACGACTTAAGAACCTTGAGCTGGAGATTAGTCATCTGAGTGCGGAAGCGTTTCTGTCCGGGCCGGTCCCCACTCTCGCCAGACTTGCTGGCTGAACCGCTTGCGCCAGGGCTGGGTGAGCAGGGGTCTGCAAGGCTGGAGGTTTCACTGTAGTCCACGGTACCTTCATTGTCGTACTCTTTGCTGTAAAAGCTGGGAGCTGGGCTGACCAGGCCAGAAGACAGCCGATCTTCATATTCAGACATCGCTATCATGGCAGCTTTTGTCAGACCTTCGCTGGGTCCCGATGCGGATTTGGTTTCGGTTGCAATGCCTGTCGCGCTATCGTTGTCTGCGTTGCCTTCGTCTCCTGTGGTGGTGTCTGTGATCGCCGTGTTGACAGAAGAGCAGTCATCGTTGTCCAGCTTTGTCTGGTCAAAGCTCAGGTTGACTGAAGACATGGAGGGACTCTCGAAGTCTTCAATCCCTTCCACCTTAATCGAGGATGGACTCAGCAGAGTTCGAGGTGACAGTTCCATGCTCTTGTTCACTGGGGAGAGGGGAACACTCTGTCCATCACTGCTCGTCGGTGGCATGTGGGAAAAGCTGGCGCCATCAAAGATGTCTCCCTTCATCTGGAGTCCCCCGTCACAGTCCAGAAGCATAGCAGACAGCGTCAGGTTGTACCCAGCCCGCTTGGCCTCGTGCCAGTGACGGGATCGGATATGAGCTTCCAGAGCTGTCTTTGCTTTAAAGAGAGCTCGGCAGAAGGGACACCTCCTGTGGGCTTGGGCCGGCCCCACAGCTCGGAACTGCCCCTTCCTCTCCCGTGCACGGGTGTTCTGGAACCAAACCTGCACCACACGCTTCTTCAAGCCCACTTCATGTGCAATGTGATCCAGCATCTTCCGTGTAGGGTTGGAGTCAAGCAGGTATTTCTGGTACAGAATTTCCAGCTGCTCGGGAGTAATGGTTGTTCTTAGACGTTTATCCCTTTGGGGTTCTTCTCCCCCAGTCCCACTGTCATTCTCTCCAGGGCTTGCACTGGCCTTTTCCTCCAGCTTTCTCTTCAGCGTGTTCATGGTGGACGTTGGAGTTGATGGTGAGGTGGCCGAGCTTGCTGGAATCTGTGGTAATGTTCCAGACAGCAGCTGGCTCGCCAGCAGTGGGTTACTGGGATCAAAAAGCATGAACGGCATATCCAGTGTTCTGTCCAGGAACGGGGGATGGATAAACTGGTTCTGTGCACTCAGGAAATGGAGCTGCTGATGCTCCTGCCAATGCTCAAAGGAAGGAAATGCCAGTTTACACTGGTCGCACTGGTATGGGATTAGTTGAGGAGGTAGGTTTGCCAGCTGCTGTGGGGTAGAGGTGTGAATGGGTTTGAGGGAGAGGTGTGAGAGCTGAGACGGACTTGGGCTTGACTGTGACAAGGAGCACTGAGGGGGCTGAGGAGGAGGAGGAGGTGGCTGTTGTAGTGAAGAGGGGGAGGATAACTGTGAAATCTTTTGGTGTGCTGAACTTGTCTTTTGTTCTCCTTGGTCCTGTTGCTGCTGAGACTCTTGCTTTGGTTGCACTTGCTTCTCTTGGGTTTGGTTTTGCTGTGTACTTGGAGGTTCAGACTGCTTTGGTTTCTCATCTGTAGCTTCTACTTTAGAACTAAAGGTGGAGGAATCGTCTGCCTCTGCTGTGAGCTGCAGAAAAGCTGAGGAGGTTGTGTTGGCTGAAGATGTAGGTGTGCTGTAAGCTTGTGAGGGCATTGGTGTGCTGCAGGAGGAACTGGTTGGAGTCAAGAGCTCCATTGCATCCATAGAGTCTTCATTCTGGCTGTCATCCTGCCCATCCTCATCCTCATCTTTGTAACAAAGCTTTTTCTGGTGTTTAATGAGATCAAAAATGCGCTGGAAGACCAGACTGCACTTTTTGCACTGGTAGTTCAAGTTGCTTGTTCTAATGTACCTGTCGTTTGTGAGCTCGCGTCGCTCCCCATCTTTGCCTTCTCCCTGATTTTCGTAATTCTTCCTCGCTTTCTGACGGGCATTCTGGAACCACACCACTATAACACGCGTTGGGAGGTTCAGCAAGTTAGAAAGCTGCTCAAATTCATCGTCTTTTGGGTAAGCATTGGCATCAAAGAAGTCCTGCAAGACTCTGAGCTGGTAGTCAGTAAAGCGTGTCCGAGAGGACCGCTTGCTTCCCCAGTATTCCTGCTTTTGAGGCTCTGGAGAAGGAGGCCGGGAGTCTATCTTCAGCTCTTCCAGGCTGGTGATGGGAGGGTTGCTGAAGTTGTACGGGGAGTCCTTGTTGCGCTGGCGCTCCTTGAACAGGGTGTTTCTGAACCAGTGCTTGATCACTTTCTGGGGCAATCCGGATTTGTCTGCCATCTCTTTGATCTGTTCCTCACTTGGGGAATTGTTAATGTCAAAGTACTGCCGGAGGACTCTCAGCTGGTCATCGGTGATCCGTGTCCGTGGCCGCTTGTTCTGCTGCTGCTGGAGAAGGCTGGGGTTGAGCTGATGCTGGTACAACTGGGCCAAGTCAGCGGGCAGGGGTTCTACAGGGCCCAGCTGGGGCGGCAGCTGCGCAGGTAACGTCTGCAGGGGCATGGTTTGCATCATGAGTGGTGAGAAGATGGGGAGCTCCATGGGCATGGAGAGCTGGGTGAGTGGCACAGATGGCTGGGCTGGTGCGATCGTGGGAGAGGTAATCGGTGGGGCAGAAGTAGGGATGGCAGGAGCAGCAGCCGGCTGAGGAGGAGCTGGAGGGAGCGGAGGAGGGGGCGGTGGAGGTGGCGGTGGTGGCTCGGGGGTCTGAGGCCGCAGTGGGTACAGTTTGTCGTAGTGTTCTCTGTACTGTTTGGCAAATCTCTCTAGCTGCTTAAAGGGAAAGTAATGTTGGTGAACGTGCTCTTGGTGGCTCTTCAGAATGAGGATGTTTGAGAAGAACTTGCCACACGTATTGCACTCCAGCTTTTCCAAGTTCTCACCTTGCTCGGTCTTCCCATTTTTCTTCTGCACCTTCTGCTTGTTCTCGTTGTACTGAATGACGAGCTCAAAGCCAAAGTTTTCCAGCAAGGCTTTGGTGGCGTTGCCCCTTGCGTCAGAGGCAATCCGTGGGGGCAGGATGGAGGGCTCTGAACTGCTGCCTGGCACAAAGTCCTTCTTCTCCTTGGGCTTTAAGTTATCAGGCAGAGACTCCTTCAGTGTTACATTATTGTCTCCCCTCTCTGTGCTTTCCCTTTCCCGTGGGGTTTCTTTATCTTTCTCCTTCACTACGGATTTATTCTTCTTCTCTGTGTGCTGGCTCTGCTGTAACAGGACGGAGTGGGGTTGTGATAAGGACAGCTGACCTTGCTGCTGCTGCAAGAGCTGTGGATGGCTCTGCTGAGGAAGCTGAACTTGTGCCTTCAGGTCCTCCAGCAAACTTGGACCTGTCCCAGTCAATGTCAGTGCACCGCTGGTGACAGGCAAGCTGACTTCTGGATTGAGCTGAAACTCAGCACTAGGGATATAGAATGGGAACAGAAGATGCTGCTGCTGCTGCAGCTGCAGAAGGGTCTCGGTGGTCATTGGAAAGTGCGGCAAAAGTGCTGGGTTGAAGAGCTGGGACTGCAGGAGAGCAGCTTGCTGCTGCAGCTCTTGCTGCAGGTGGGCCTGGACCTGGGCCTGTGCCTGCGCCAAGGTTTGGGCTTGTTGCTGTTGCTGCTGTTGCTGCTGCTGCTGCTGCTGCCTGGATGCAATCATGTCTGCCAGCTTCTTGCGGTTCACCTCTTTGGGCTCCGAAGGGGAGGAGATGTTAGTGCTTACAGGGTTACTCAGGGGAGGAATTCCCACGCTGTCACTGGACACCTGGTTGAGCAGGCTGGGAATGGGAGTGGTGCCCGAAGTGCTTGTGCTGGTGGTTGCAAAAGCATTGCTGTTGCTGGCACTCACAGGGCTCGGCGTGGATGAACCCAAGGAGAGGCTGCTACCGCTGCTGTTGCCAGCCCCGTTGCTGCTGCCGCCCGCCGCCTCCAGCTTGGCCGCACGAGCCTTGGTCTGGTGCAGGACGGACCTCATGTGGATCTCCAGGGTCGAGCTCTGGCTGTAGGCCACATTGCAGGTGTTACACTTGAAAGGTTTGTTGTCTGGGCTGCTCGTGGGCTCAGGTTGCCCGGTAGCAGACTCTTGGAGGGCTCGTTTCAGTTTATGCAGATGAGAAACGGAATTGTAATGGACCAGGAGAATGTTCTTCTGCGTGAAGGACTCCTTGCAGACTGTGCACTTGTACGGGCGAGACGGATCTAGGAATTTCTCCATGGTGAAGTTAGGGCCCTTCCTGAAGGGTAAGGCCCTTTTTGGTTCTGAGCCAGAGTCCTCCTGCACTGAACCAGAATCGCTGCCTGTCGGGCTCTGCTTATCTTCCAGGTCGCTCTCCTCCTCCTTATCTTCCTCAACTATTATTGTGTGGTCCTCTGCAAGGGAAGGGTCACCCATAGCGAGGAGGTCTCCATTGACCAAGAGACCACCATACAGCTGCTGAATGTCGGCCTCACTCAGCTCCAGGTGGCTGGTTTCCAGGTGCTTCTTCAGGGCCTGGAAGGTTCGGAAGCTGCGCTGACAGAGGCAGCACATGGTGGCTGCCCGGATGACGTGGTACTGGGAGTGGAGCTGCAGCTTCTCAATGGTTTTGAAGGCAAGGCTGCATTGGTTGCAGCGGTACTTGTAGACGTGGCGGTCGGAGACCGGCAACTGAGGCCGCTTGGCGTGGACGTCATTGAAGTGTGTCTGCAGGGCTGCTGAGCTCTTGAACACCTGGCTGCAGCCCTTCTTCCAGCACAGGAAGCCAGAGTCCTCCCGGGCAGCACTTGGATCAGCCGGAGCAGGCTTGGGGTCCCCGCTGTGCTCTGCACTGTCTGATGGCAAAAGGCTCTTCCCCGCGTCCTCAGAGATCTCTGTGAAAACAGAATTAGAGCAAACCTGCAAATCACACCAGCACACCAGGGTGGATCAACACTCCCCTTCAGCCCTGAATATGTCCACGTTTTTTTCTCTCCAAGACAATGAGTACTTCCAGCATTTCTCCCCTATCTTCGCTCATTTATTTCAATACCAGCCCATTACCCTCATCATGGCCCATTGCATAAACCTACACAATTTACTTCCTTGTACACTTTGACTATCTCTAAATTATTCACCCCCCCCTCCACACCCCCTCCCCCTTAGTGCATTTATCACCTTCAATTCTCCCTTTCAAGTGAAGGCCATTCAGCCACCTCTGTCTTTACTGTTCTTTCGGATGTCCTGCCTATTTTCAAAAAAGAAAATTCATCAAACTGGACACAGTATTTGAGTCTCGGCCCTACCAAAGCTAGGATCAACAAGAATGAAACTGGTCCCTCCCCAGGTGATGAAGCTGGGGGACTGGTGGGACCAGGGACCTCACTGATGTGCACTCACCAGGCTGCTTCCCCAGCTCCTCTGTGCCTGAGTTCCCATCCTTCTCCGGAGCGGCTGCTGGAAGGAACATGCTGCTGGGCATCATGACCTCAGGGGTTGTCACCTGGAGACAGCGGGAAAAGACATGGGGAGAAGAAGAACACAGGAAAATATTTTAAACATCTTCGGTGGCAAAACTAGACATGGGTATTGTGAAGTCAGAAGTGTCACTTTTCACAGCTCACTGAAGACTCATATTTATTAGACAAAGCTCACATCAGTCAAAAGTGTTTCTACAGTTACATTTTGGACATAATTAGCAGTGCACACTTGAAGAATAATCTTATTATTAATATTTTTCCTTTATGTAGAATTCAGACTTTGATCACTGACAATGTTTTGTCATGGGCTGTGAAACTTCTTGTGCAACCAATTAGGTAGATAAGTTGAAAGGCCCACCTTAAGCTGCTGAAAACATAATAAGGCCCCTAATTAAATCATACCTCGTAAAGTACACTGTAATCTTGAACCAGGGAGCATTGCAGCACTGTTTTCAAAGTGTATCGATGCAGGGAAAGGAGGGGCATGAGAAAGAAAAGTACAAATACAGAGAAAGGTGACAAAGGAAAGGATGAATAAGGAAGGACTAAAAAGAAAGCAAATTGCAAAGTGAAAAGCTTTTGGTAACCCTTTCCTTGCTTGGACTTAGGTGTTCCCTTTGCCCCTCTTCAAGTGTTTGGCTAGATCCTGCACCAGTGAAACCAGTGCAGTGCTGGGACACTGACACTTCTGAAGTGCTGGAGAGTCTACATGGCTCATGTGGAGAGGCCTTTTGGAAGAGCCAAATGCACACGCTCATCCTGTTGTGGAAAACCATTTCCTTGGACACACCTGGTCACACACAGGCACACAAACCTCCTTGCCAGCAGCCCGCACGTGGCTGGCATCAGACACAGAACAAATACCCTTCTGAATGTCCAGAGCCAACAACTCACACCACTGGAATGCTGCGTCACAGCACCTGGACAGACAGACCTGTGTCCCCACCGCTGTCCACGTGTGTCCCCACCACACAGCTGCCATTGCTGGTCAATGCCTGTGGCAAGTGAAGACACCTCTATAGCCTCGAGCTGCTGCTCACACTGCCCTGCTGACACCCAGGGAATGCTGCCCTTTCACCAGGTGCTCCTGGCAATAATGCCTGTGGTGCTCCTGCTCCCAGCCTCCCGCTGCTGGGAAGGTGAGGCACAACTAAACACTCCCAGACAGGTGTGTTTCCTGGCAAAACAAGCCCCTCCATCTTTCTGCTAGACACGGAGAGGGCATCTGAACCCTGGATTTCAGGAGAGAGCCTGCATGAGGCAGCTGCATGCCATGTACCTGGCTTTCTGCACAGCCAAAGACCATGGGGCTCCAGCTGAACTGCAGGAGATGGGAGCACACCTGTGATGAAGCTGAAGCTGGAAAATCTCAGGATGAAATGGTGGCACAGGAATGGCTGTAGAGCCTTGACCTGAGCCATTAGGGACGTGGAGCCCCCTTCCATTCCTAGGATAGCTGGTGCATGGAGGTGAGGGCCGGGTCCCACGAATGCTGGCAGGGAAGGCAGCTGACACATCCCAGGAGGGAAGCTGAACACACCAAACTCATTCCACTTTTTACTCTAAGCAGGAGTGTCTGATGGCTGTGGGTGGTGGGTTGGGAGATGTGAAAGGTCACTGGTTAATTCCCAGTAGCTGGGCTTGGAGGAGGGGGACAAGCAGGGAGCCCGAGGAGGGGAGGCAAGAAGAAACTGTCCCTCTCAGCTTTAGCAGCAGGGAGAGCACTTTCCTAGGATCTTTAGGAATTATGAAAAATAAATCATGAGAAATTAAAAAAAACCCCAACAGAGTAGAAAAAGAATAAAATTATCTAACACCTCAGCTGTACATCATTATAGAGCTGTGGCTTTTCATAGGCGTTACAGTACGGCAGCCATCCCCACCACCATGCTCAGTACGACGGATCAGTAATTGTTTTCATACACTTTAATTAGAAAAACTCAGATGGCTATGAATAATAATGGAAAAGAGAGACTTTTGCACTTGAAAGGTTGAAGTCAATCAAGTGTGAATGACGGCAAAAAAGAAAAAAAAAAGACACCAATTCATCAGGCCTCTGTTGTCTCGCCGCGTCTTTAATCATAATTCCTGATTGGGATTCAAGAAGGCAGTAAGCAGCGGTTCTTTGTCTGCCTTCACCTTCCGTCAATTAACTCTCCCCGAAATATAATCATCAACCTCACATGCTCCTCTGCATCTTAATCTGGGGCTCCAAACCACTAAGTCCTGCCCTATATGTGTTTATGTAATTACCTTTATCTACCTGCATCTCCACAGCCACCATTCCTTCCCTTCCTTCCACTCTCCCTCCACCACAGAAAAAAAAAAGGGAAAAAAAAAGGTGGGAAGGAAAAAAAAAGCTGTGGTACATTAAATTGCTACAGGCACAAAATCCCCAAAGGCAAACAGAAAAAAGCTTGGGAAAAAGTGCAAGGCAATGAGAAATTATGGATATAGATGTGGGGAACTGCAGCGGTGCAGTCACAGTGGCTGGCCCTGGGGAGCAAACCCCTGGAAACAAGGCATCGGCCAGCAACTGGATCCATCCAGGCTGCTCCTGCCCCTTTCCTACACCTTTATCCAGGGCAGGACCTTCCATCCCTTCGGCCCCACAGACCAGCCCTGAGCAGGTGGCAAAGATATAAGGAGTGCAAATGGGCTGCATGTCCCAAATTATTTTGCACTCACACAGAATTCCAGACTGCCCCTTTTGCAGGGTTTGTCCTTTTGCACTGCAAAGCCATCCAAGGACACCACATTTCCCTGGACCTGCAAAACTCGCCTTGCATGCTGGGGCTGCTTTTCCCATAAACCAAGAGCAGGGTTACGACAGGGCAGGAAGGGGCAGTGACCCCGGCAGGTGAGGCAGGAGTGGTGCTCTGTGACATGGCCTTTTGTACTGCAGATGTATTTTACCACACTACCTGTTCCAGTGATCGAGAGGACTGTGTTTATCTGGAGCACAGCCCGTGTTAGCACATGTGGCTGTCAAATGCTCTCCACCTCCCTCTCACCTGCACAGGTGATATGTGGCATATCATGTTGGCATCATTCCTCAGTTCAGCATCCCTCCCCCTCCTCGATTCCTGTCTCGCTGTTTAAATGTCTCCTCAACACCGTTTCGCGATGGCAACACATCTGTCAGTGTGAGCCATTACTAAAACACAACCCTACAGCTGTGAGTTCAGCAAATGTCACATTTGTCTCCTCCCTTCCTTTCTCCTGCACATACCTGCTCTTCTCTGTCTAACACCAAACCAGACTCACTGTGCAGCTGCAGCCATCACCTCCTGGCCCACAAGCCACCAGCAAAGCCCCTTCCAGCATGGCACCCCCATCTCAGTCACCCCGGATCCACCTTTGTGCACAGCCTGAGTTCACCATTACCTGTGGTTCTGACAGCTGAGTTCCCTCTTGGTTCTCCCACTGTTAGCACACAAAAGGTCCTTAGAGGACGAAAAGCTGTCGGACAAGCCTCTCTATTTCCAAGGACCTTTCCTTTTGGGTGAAATTCAGACCCCTTCAGCAGACAATATTTTTTTAAGATGACCAAGATGCAGGGACAGGCAGGGGCACCCCACTTTAGTGTCTGTTTCTATGGAAATGGGCGAGGTGGCCCAGGGAGGACTGTTACAGAGCACCTGAGGACTGATGGACCACATCTCCTGTCTCCCTCCCCTTCCAGTATCCTCAGTAGATGGCACACGCCCTGATACCTACAGACCTGTCATCATGCTGGAGAATGACCAGCTGGCCCATTCCTCACCAGAGACAAACTCCAGCAGTGACAAGTGCAGCTCCTGCCACCACTGGCTCTACTGGATTTTTAACGACTGAGCTGCTTTGTTGGCAGGGTTGGAGGCTCAGAGCACAACACCCACCTATACGACACCCACATATTGCTGGCACATCCAAAACATTGCTCTTGGCCAGCAAGAGCAGCCAGCTCCCCTTACACTGCACCTGCCTGTCCTGTCTGTGGACTGAGGCATCAAATGCAGGGACAGTTCCTCCAAAAATGCCCCAAAATGCTGAAACTGTGTGGCTCTGCAAAGAAAACCTTTAGAAGGGGTCTGAGGAGATACATCACTGTCCCCATGTCCGTGCAACCAGGGGAAATACAGACAGGAGGCAAGGTTCCCCACCAGACAAAGGAGGTAATTTCCATTACAAAGAGAGAGAGAGGGTGCTGGAGTGAAAAGCTTCATTAGACTCCGAGAGGCAAAGCGATGGCAGTATACCAAGGTCACTTCTAATTTAGACCATCTAATTGGCAAACATGGCTCCAAATGGCTATCATCTCACAGGGCTCAGAATTAATGAAGCCCGATTATTTTCATTACCTTCATCCGAGATGGAGAATGAGACACAGAGTGAGAGGGAAAGGGGGGAGAGGGAGGGGGCGAGAAGGAGGGAGAGAGAAAAATTGAATGACAGCAGAAGGGAGAGAGCAATAAGAAAAGACAATGGGAATGAGGGGAAAAATGTAAAGATAGCAAGAGGGGGAAGTGAGATGGCAGGGATGGGCAGGAATGACTCCTGAAGCGAGGGAGAAAAGAAAAAGACAGAAAGATGGCTGGAACACTGGGAAGATGCCCTAAACTGAGGAAGACAAAGCTGAGAGCAGAGATGATGGGAAGGAATGTGCAGAAGGATAAAGCCGGCTGTGGGAGGAGGGAGAGCTCCCGCTCCTGGAGGCTCTCGGGAAGCCGTCCTCTCTCCCAGCTCCAGCCCATCAGTCTTGTCAATCGCCGGCGCGGGCGAACTGCACTTCACCCTCATTAAGGGGCCCTGCAGAGCCGAGTGGGCCCAAGAAGAGGCTGCGATGGCAAAGATGGTGCCTGGCCCCGCTCAGGGTGGCTGAGATGCCATGGAGAGTGAACTTGGCCACGTTCATCCACCAGCTGTGTGGAAGGGAAGCTGCAGGAGATGGGGGGACGGCGTGAGCCCCAGCCTCTGTCCCTGTGTGGCACTGGAGCACGGTGTGCTCTGTCCCCCTCAGCCAGCCCTGCCAGGCCCTGTCCCTGCACCGGGGCTGGCGGGAGGACGTGGGGTCCTGTGGGACAGCCAGCCCGGCTGCTTGCTGATATGAGAAGGAGGGAGCACGACCAGGCAGCTCCGAGATGCGAGCAGGAGCCGTTCCCATGGCAACAGACATATTAGACACTGCAGGTTCCTGAACGGCGTCTGATAAGGTGTTATTAACTGGAGCCTCCTCCAACGCCGAGCGCAGCGACACTGCGTCGAGAGGGACCCAGCTCCCACTTACAGAGATGCCATTCCCTTGCAGTGGCACCAAGACCCGACTCGCGTGTCAAACCCAGATGGGATCTCCACGAGAATGAGCAAAATTAGGACCCTCCAGTGCCGCCATGTTCTGCACAAACCGTACTAATCGCTCAAAATATTTGTCACTGAATACAGAAAGACCCACCTTCTTGGCCCTGCACTGTGAGACCCAGAGCAGGAGAGGCAATCCTCCTCCCCAGATGTGTCTCTTGGTGCCAAAGGAAAGAACCACATGGCCAGTGGCAATGGAAGGTGGGGAAACCAGAAACAAGTAGGAAGATGAGCATCGTGGCTGGGCTAGTCTCCACTGACCACAGCAGTGCCACAGCCCTGCTCCAGCACAGTAGCTGCGCTCACCTAAGGGACTGTGCCTGTCCCTGGTCTCCTCTGCACAGTGTCCTGAGCTCCTTAACGAGGGGCTCCTGCTAGTCCCCACTACCCTGGAGGACACAGGCTTGCCTGAGGATGGACCAGCCCAATGCTTCTGCTCCAGACCATGTGTCCTTGCCCACAGCCTGGCTCAAAACCAACCACTCCACACCAGCAAAACAGCAACCCTGGGCAAACTGGTTATACTCACTGGCCTAAGGAAGGGGCTCAGTTTTTGCTCACTGCTCTTAAAAGGCCAAAACATCTGCCACCAATGTAGTTAGAGGCGAGTTTTTCATGCCCTCAGAAGGTATTTACACACTTGAGCAGCACCAGTGAAAGGGTCACAGGCTGCAGAGGCTGCGGTCTCTGTGACAGGACAGCTCCGTACCCAGGCACATGGGCGGCTGGCAGAGCAAAGCCACATCCTGCACAGGCCACAGGGGACAGGCAGCTGGTAAAGCAAAGCAGGAAGATAAAGAGCATAAGGTACTTATGGAGCAGGAACTGGAACAGGCTGCCCAGAAAGACTTCTCCTTTCCTGGAGATATTCAAATGCTGCCTGGACACAATCCTGAGCAATGTGCTCAGGGGACCCTGTCTGAACTGGGAGACTGGACTGGAAGAGCTCCAATGGTCCCTCCCAGCATTACCCATCCTATGATTCTATGACTCTGTCTTTGAGAAGGAGTCACAAGAGGAATCACAGAATGATTAAAGTTGGAAAAGACCCTTAAGATCAAGTCCAACCATCAACCTAGCACCACCACCAGGTTAAATTCCGTTCTCAAGTGCTGCATCCACACGTTTTCTGAACGCCTCCAGGGATGGTGACTACACAGCTTCCCTGGGCAGCTTGAGCCAGAGCTTTACAACCCTTTCTGTGAAGACATTTTCCCTAATACCCAATTCTAAACCTCCCCTGGTGCAGCTTGAGGCCACTGCCTCTCACCACTTGTTACCTGGGAGAAGAGACTGACCCCACCTGGCTCCAGCCTCCTTTCAGAGAGTTGTAGAGAGGAAGAGTGACAGAAAGAAAAGATGAAAGAAGTGTAAGAGAACAGCTGAGCCATGCTGTGTGTGCTTGCTCAGAAGATGTCACAGAAGGGAGCTAATAAAGAACATGAGTATTACAGCAAACACAGTGTTGTTCACCTCCACTGCCAGGAATCAGCAAAGACGGGAGAAAACAAGCAGAAACAGAGTGCAAGAAAAAAAAAATAGAAAGGGAAGCAACTGGCAAAATAAACACTTATTCTATATACTTGGTGAAGACTTCTTAAATGCAGACATGACCTTGCCTTAAAGATTATGCTGAAAAAAAGAGCATAGAACGTGACAATACATCCCATCAGCTGCTGCATCTTCCAGAAGCTTCTGTGTAATCTGCCATCCCATGCACTTTATCCTGACTTCTTCACAGGGAAATCACTCAACATATTGGCTTCACAGGGCTCAAGCAGAGACAACAACATGTCGGGATGGAATGTTTATGGCAGAGCCCTGACAGGTGAAGGAGCTGCCCACCACAGCAACCCATGGCTTCTCCCCTTTGTGGGGATGGCAGCAGACACACTGGGATGGCAGCGGACACACTGGGAGGCAGCAGACACACTGGGATGGCAGCGGACACA
>JAWWEW010000020.1:20023216-20097068 GCA_035583185.1 Anabacerthia variegaticeps | reverse complement strand
GCAGCGGACACACTGGGAGGCAGCAGACACACTGGGATGGCAGCGGACACACTGGGATGGCAGCAGACACACTGGGAGGGCAGCGGACACACTGGGAGGCAGCAGACACACTGGGATGGCAGCAGACACACTGGGATGGCAGCGGACACACTGGGATGGCAGTGGATACACTGGGATGGCAGCGGACACACCGGGAGGCAGCAGACACACCTGCCTATGCAGCCACTTACCGTCATGATGAGTTTCTCGACACAGTCGGGTGACACACTGTGCAGGTGGGTGAGGTGCAGCTGCAGGTGGATCTTGTTATTCAGCATGTCCTGGCAGAGCGGGCACCGCAGCATGGGCTGCACCGAGTGCTGGGTCATGGCGTGCACACGCAGCCGGTTCACGTCTGTGTTGCTGTACTTGCAGTATGGACACTGGTACATCTACGGAGCAGACAAATGAATCACACAGCTGTTCCAACTGCTGCTTTCCTCTTACAGCCAGGCTTTAATAATTTGATGCCTTATCCTACCACCAGTTATTGCCTTTCATACTCCTTCTCCCATTTTGTTCTTTTCTTTTGGCACATTGGAAACAAATTACCTGCACAGAAAGCTGGGTTCTTCCGCCTTACCTGCTCTGATTTGGTCTCCTCTGAAGTTTTTGACCATTTAAAGGAGAGAGGCGACTCAGAGCTGCTGGGAAACGATATCCGCTTAGAGGACGCCGGAGACTCTGTCAAGTCCTTCTCTGCCTGGCTGGCTGGTGCTGCAACAAAAAGTGATTTACATCAGAACATCTCCAAGGAGGTCAAGGTTGGACAGTGCTTCCATTCACTGCTTCACACCCCCCCCAAGAACTTGGAGGAGGATGAGTCTGAGGACTGACCTAAGTCCTACAGTGCACACTTGGCCAAAACCAGTTCATTCTTGCTGATGATCTCCCACAGCAAAGGAACCGTGTGACTGGTGACCAGAAGCAGAGAGATCTCAGCTGTGTCTGAGGGCTGCTTAAAACCTGGGCCTGTGGCTATGTCCAACACACAAATTCTTGCTCAAACATGAAGGCCCATCAGGAGCAGCTGGACTGACTCGAAGAGGTAGAACTCATACCTCGGCTCACCCAGGACATTTTACACGTGGATACTCTGGAATAAAGTCTGCCCCACAAAGGGCTGGTGGCTGTGAGCCCAGCCAATGGCACCTGTGCTGGCAGCAGTGGTGCTGCTGGACGGCTCCAGAGAGCTCAGCCTGTGCCTGCAGAGGAGTGTGTATCTCTGGCCAGCATGTGAGCCTGCCAAAATCCTGATTTTGGTGGGATCCAGCCTATGGGACCAAGATGCTCCCACCGTAACAAGCTGAGGAAAGGTCATTTTATTCCAGCCAAACAGAGAAAGGCAAACAAGTCCTGAAGTCAACAGCAAAACACTCTGTGAGCTGCGGCACTGGGAGAAGCACATCCCTGACCTTTCCCCTCCCCCGAACCCTGGCCACCTGCAGTACATAAATTTGTGGGGCATCTATTATTTAAAAACTGTAAGGACAAGTATATTATACACAGCCCCCGTCTCCTCCTCCCTGAACACACATTCATAACAGTACTTTAATCTGTCTCGAATCGACTTCAAACCCATTTCGTCCTTAATGGGAGTTATTCATTTTCACTTGAAAGGTAATATCTGACAGCTGGATATTTAATATGATGGATTGGCTGCCGATTAACAAGGCACTGTAGCAGTCTCAGGCCGGTCCCCCATACTCTTCCCCCTGTCTCCTACTCTCTTTATGAATCTGCTGGTACCCACTCCTTGTTTCAGATGCTGTCAAGTGTCAGGTCCCAGCAAACTGCTTCCTTTACAAAGACTCTTCTGTGCACTGGCATGAGCTGTATTTCCAAAGGTACCACACCACAGTGGGGAATAAAATCCCCATTTCTAACTGCCTTCCCTGCCAGTCCCCACCTCTGGGCATTCAGTTCAATAAAGGCAAAATAAGTTCCAGGAGAGGGAAAACAGGTATTGCAAATAGGGAATGGTAGTGTCAGAGGGAGGCAGGGACTGGAGGAACTCTGCGACTGCTGAATTCCTCCAGGTAGGCTTGGAGGTGATCTCATTCCCTGCAGTGCTGCCAGCTGCACACCTGGTGCTTCAGGCCTGGCTGGGCATCAGCCTCCACACACGGATGTACAGTCCTGGCTGTATCTGAAACCCAAACCACAGGACCCTGCTGTGCTGCCAACTCCACGAAAATGTCCAAATTAGGCGTTTCCTTGTGTAAAACAAGTCTGCATTATCAGTGCCGACTAACAGACACCAAGGCAGATCCTGTTCTGCCCCCGGTGGAAGGACTGGCTGTTCTGCTCAGTCCCCTGCTTGAACTGAGACCCTCCCCGGACTTCAGAAGTGGAAAGGGGTTAAAGATGTCTGCAGGGCCAGAACTGGCCTTCCTCGCTTCCTATAATAAGCATGCTTGGAGCATTAGGAACATGGCACCACCTCCCTGCTCCTCTGCTGAGGAATGCAGTCCCTCCTGAGGGTTCAGGCAGGCAGAGATCATCACAGACAGCCAGCACTGTGGCGGGCGAAGGACAACCCCGCCTTAAAATGCCCTACCCGAGCCCCATGTGAAGTGAGTGGCCCTGGTCAGGAGCCTGACCACGGCTGACACGGTCCACTCCTCAGTGTGACCTCAGACACCACAGTGCCAGCCCCGATCAGGCAGTTGGACATTGGGAGCTGCAGCTGGAGATCCCAGGTCTGCCAGGGCGGTCTGGCAGCCATGTGAGCCCCACTCCAGTCCTGCACCAGGCTGGGATGACAGCGACAGTCAAGGCTTCGGGTCCCCTTAGACTTCTCCACCCCAGGTGGTGACTGTGGCTCCCTTGTGGTCCAGACTCCTTCTGCACTGGGCACTGACCACTGCCAGCTGTTCACCAGTGGGATGTTTTTGGATGCAGTGACTGAATTCAGCCCAACCATCAGCTACCCACAGGCTGCTTAACACCAGCTGCAACCTTGGGAGTCACAACAGGGTATTTTCTCATCTCCTTTCTACTGAGAAGCAGCCTGTTCAGAATTAGTAACAAGTAATTAAATGTACTTTTCCTCACCATCTCCAAAGTACCCAATTTTAATCAATGCACTTGATCCAACCCATAACTTTAATCCTTCAGAACCAGAATTACTGATGATTGTCCAGATCCCAGAATAACTGATTTGGTGCAGGGTTCTGAAAAACACACATGGAATATTTGTTCTAAGTATTTTCAGTTGACAGCTCAAGTGGGAATTTTAACACTGAGACCAAAGTTTACTGCTGATAAACAAGCAAATGCATGAAGTGACACATTCAGTCCACATCACAGATCAGAGGAATTAATATCTCTCTGCTGCCTGGAAAAACGAGGATGCAGCTCAGCACCTGCCTGCAAAGCTCCCAGCATGGCATGGGACCTTCTGTCCGTGCACAGAAGACAGGACAGAACATCCTGGGCTCAGAACAAATAACAAGCCACAGCCTTGAAGGGCCATGAGGCACCGGAGCACATGGAGACACCCCCTGTACTGTGACCATGGCCAGCACCTCGCCTCCAGGTCCAGGCCTTGCAGGGAAGGAAAAGCAACACGGTTTAAACTATGACGTACACCTACGTATTGGATAGTACAGTTATACACTAGATTTGATGATTTAGAGGAAAATTCAGACCTAAAATCTAAGTAAAATTTCTCAAGAGATGTTCCCTGCAGCCAAGTGTGACTGGATGGTGCTGCTACAGCAGTTCTGGAGACCTACTGATCCTCTCACTCTTCTCAGCAGCTTCTGCTTTTCAGAGGAGGAGGACAGATCCTGCCCAGCATTATTTCAGAGGTGAGATGGGCACTTCTTTTGAAGTGGGGACTTTTCCTTAGTGGGGACCTTTCCAGAGGGAAAGCCAGCATGGGTCCCCCAAGCTTCTGCTCTCCATCCTGGTGGGAAAGGAGCTACCACCCACCTCCCAGCCATCAGGATCTTTTAGCTAAAGTACCACTGACAGCCCCTTCATCTAAACTTCCATCTCCCAACCCAGCAACATAATGGAAAAGCCAATTAAATGATTATTAATTCATGCTGCTTTCCGTAAGCCAGAGGTTCTCATCTCCCTGAATTCCGTAAACCAGCTTGCCACTTGCCCTAGAAATTTACAGTGGGGTTTCTGCTATTGTCATTAATTTAAACACCACCCTACCCTTCAGCCTCAGAAAAATTCCCTGCCACAAAGTCCAGCCACTGGTCTGGGAAACTTCTCAGTGGGACCAGGGAACTGTGCTTTCACTGTGTGATGGAAAATAACATTCTGCATTTGGTGGTGCTGCCTTCCTCAAACCGCCTGGATGTGCTGGCAGATGTGTTCAGCACCAGGAGCCCTCAGACCAGCTGGAGTCACCACCGTGTCGCACAGGCTGTGCCAGCAGTGCCCGTGGCCATGGCAGTGCCCTTACAGCACCTGTGGCTCTCCCGATAGCCAGGGCTGGTTTATCCATGTCATCCATTCTCCGGGAACTGCCATGACCCAGAGCACCCAGAGCTCCCTGGGACCCCTGGAGAAGGGTACAGGGCACCAGCGGTGCCACAGTGCTGCCGTCTCTTCAGCAGCACAGGGGCCAACGCTTCCTCCTCAAATCCTGTCTAAGTCCTTGCTCCCTGCACATACCTTCCGCTCTAACCAGCTGCTGCAGCCACACTACCAGGCCTGTGCACTGCCTGTTGCTCTACAACATTTCTCATCTCTGTATCTGACAGTAACATGATCGACAGGTAAACGCCCTGCGCTCGGCACACGCACTCTGCACCCGCCCTCGCTGCCGCCTCGCGTGCCTCCGGCCCTGAAAATGGCCGAATAATTTGTTTTTCTAATGCTGTGTCATACCTTCCTGCCTGCAGCGAGTACCCACAGCCGAATTGCTATGAAATATTCATATCACAGTACCCGGCCGCCACCAGACTTCCCTGCCTTCCTCCGAACGAACACAGAGCACCCGGCAGACGCTGCAGTGAGACGCCAGACAGCACAGGGGCACGTGGAGGCAGCACTCTGCTTGGCACCATGGGCACCACGGACCTTCCCCGTGGCCCCACAGCCCAGTTCAGCTCCCCCAGCACTCACAGACCAGTGTGCCCCCAGCCAGCTGCCACACGGAGCCAACTGGCCCGCCCGTGCTGCTGGGCTGGGGCTGCCACCCAGGAACCTTTTGCATATTCTTGGACAAACACAGTTAGAGGCAGCTCCCCGCGCCCTCCTCCAGGTTCCCCTTGCGTGTGCGCCAGTGCTGAAAGCAGCTTCCATCGTGCCCCTCGTCCCCTTCCTCCCAGCCTCTCAGGCCCCCAGAACATCCCGGCCATTAAGTGCTCCACAAATGCCAGATATTAAAAAAGCAGCAAAAAGCAGCCGGGGGGAGGGGCAGGAATAGATTTCTGTCAGGATGTGCCTGACCTGTTTTTTTCAATTTCAGTAATTAGAAAGGCAGTCGGCCTGTAGGAATTATTCATAAACTGCAGGAGCTGTGCAGTATACATTTATGTTAAACATGTCAAAGCCGATTGAAATCATGCCTGCCAGCACCATAGTCCATAAACACACTTTTCTGCGACAATTTCCCAGCTCTCGGCAGCCCATTAATACCTCCTTTAATAGCAATCTACCCCGGATTTGAATCAGGGACGCTCCATTGCACTAATTGCTCTGTTAGGTGAGCATCATGGATTAAAAAAAAAAAATCATTAACAAAAATAAAAGCTCTTCAGGCCAGTCCTCCAGAAAGATTTCATTTCAATCTATATTTTAAGTAGATTTTGTTTCTTGTTTTTGTGGAAAAACCCCTGATATTCTCCAAGTACCCAACAGACAGTGCATTAAGGAAGTCTCTGGTAGCCAGGCCACTGCTGGTGATGGGCTTCTCCATCAGAGACATGAACCAGCACCACCCTGAACCTCAGAGGCCTGGTACTGTTCTGTGCTGGCCTGATCCTGGCTTCAGCTGAGTATCCATCAGCTACATCTCGCCTTAAAAATGGAGTCGGGATCAGCCACGATTCCTTTCACCCTTGCTGGTTTGCTTGTGGTAAATCTCACGCTAGTCATGCCAAGATAATGTCTAATGCTGAGCCATCAGGCACAGAGCATCTCCCTGCTCCAGCACAGGGGTGGGCACAGAGTGTCTGCTTTAATGTGGAGGCACTGCCATCTCCCAGAACCTTCTAGGAGCTACAGAGAAGTCTGGGAAAATCAAGATCCAGGGAGTCCTTATTTGGGATGGAGTTTTCCACATGTATACTCAACTGGAAAGTATCACCTTAAGAAATGTTTCTGCTTCACATTATTCCATTTTAAAATAAACACCAAGAATGAATTGATACATTTATTTTGCAGCTGAGACATTTTGACTAATTCGCAATGAAACCAGAATTCTTCCCCTAGTGCTGTCGCTGATCCCAGTGCAGGCTGCACCTGGGCCGTACCCACCATGGTGCAGCCTCTCACCTGGGCACTGGGGCAGGGAGCCTGCCAGGGGAACCTGGCATTTCATTACAGATCTCACAAACCTTTAAGAAAGCGGAAGAAATAAACCCCCTGTGTGCAGTGAGGAAACCTAGGCACAAAAGGGAGCAAATTGCTGAGGAACGTAATGATCAAGTTGAAGGTGATGAGCAGCAAACGGGTCTGTCCCCCTCCCCTTCCACACGCCAGTCACTGGCTTTGAGCCTGCACCTCTCCCGCCCTCATCTGCACCTTCACAGAGTCGCCTGGCTCAGAGGCTCCTCCGAAGGTCAGCCAGTCCATCCAAAGCAGGATAGAGTGTGCCTGCCTCATTCCCGACAGCAGCTCCTCTAATCTTCTTGAAAGACCTCTGAGGAACCTTCCCAGAAAACCCACTCCAGTGCTTCACAGGCTGTACAGGATGATTTTTTTTTTATTTATTATCTAACCTCAATCTTTCTCCCTTCAATTTAAGCCCATTGTGTTTTGTTGTCTGTATCCTGAACATGAAGAACAAATTATTTCCTTCCTTTCAGAAGCATTTCATGCACAAGTAGACTTATCTTGTTTGGTCTTTTTTTGGGTCAAATAAGCCTGTTCATTCCATTTTCTCCTCCCAGCTGATGTTGCTCTGTTCTGGGTCACTCCTGCTGTTTCAGCTCTCTGAAATTGCTCCCCACATTCCCCAGCACCCCAGCTCAGGAATGGAGGGCTTTCCAGTGCTGATGAAACCCACCCATGGCACAACATTGTCACCTACACCACAACGTCTGTGCTTCGTTTGAGCCTGTCCTGAAAAGCAGCGTCGAAAGCCTTCCCAAGGAGACACTGCAAACAGGACCTTCTTCACACAGAGGGAAATTGGGTCGTGTTGACATGATTTGTTCTTGACAAATCCGTGTCGACTGTTCCTCATCTCATTATCTTCCCATGAGCACTTACAAACAGTTGTCTGGTCAATCCCCAGGAAAATCTGGGGCAAATGGAGCTGGCAGGTGTGTGGTTCCCCAGCCACTCCTTTGGCCAGGGACAAGCCCTGTGTCTGTCCCTCGCTGCATCTCCCCTCTCTTCTGCACAGCACAACAGAGCAGCTGGCAGGTCTGAGATGCTCCAGGCACTGTCTCCCAACACCCAGGTATGATGCAGAAGGTCAGGGACAACGTCCAGTGTCACCAAGTGCTCTGCAGCCCATTCCCTGGCACGGGGGGACGGGCTCTCTCTGCCGTGCCGCTGACATGGCCTGTGCTGCTCTGCTCAGTGAAAGTGAATGCAAAGAAGTCTTTGTGCTTTTCAGCCTTATGACACCATGGTCACAGCCCTCCCCTGCTGCTGAGAGCAGACTGGCTCAGTACTGGCAGCCTCCTCCTCCTCCAGCGAGAGCTTCCCAGTATTGCCCACTCCCCTCCCTGCTCACAGCCCCACTGGTACTGGGGCGTTTTCATGTCCCTATACTGGCTCTTCTGCAGCTGTCAGGAATAACCTGATGCAGTTCCCATTCATTCCCGTATCTGAGGTCCAGAAGGACCCAGCAACACAGTCATGTTCCTGAAAGGAGCCTTGAAACCAGAAAATGAGCTGCTCTGCACACCCACTGGACAGCAATGCTGGGTAACATTACAATGCTTTGAAGTTCAGCACCAGCACATCACACACCATGCTGAGGCTGAGCTCCAGACAAGGTTGGTCTCATGCTCTGTGGGCTCACATGCCCACTCCTCACACAGTTCCCTTTGCAGACCCGATGGAGCCATTCCACTTCTGATCTGCTCCTTGGCTGACAAAACACTGGGTTAGGAATTTCACTAGCATGATGAAGAAATAAACACATCCAAATTCAGAGTTTCTGGACAGCAAAGGGTTTAAAAAGTCAGCTCCTGATTTTCCTTACATATTTTGAGAGATACAAGTATTTTCTCATAGAACAGCCTTTTTAAGCACTTCACGTTTGGGCGAAGGGCCCTACTTACCCCTGAAGAGATGTAATCAATAAATAATACTTACCTGTGATACTTCACTAAATGCTTGTGCTCAGGATTGCACAATCCCTTACGAGACTGAAAACCAACTAGAACCAAGCAAAATCTGCATTTCTGGGTTAAGAATGGTTCTGTGACAAGGAGGAACAACAGAGCTACCTAATTGAGTGCAGCCCATACTATCAGCATGATCTTCAACAAGCAGTAAGGCCCAGTTTGCTCCCTCTGACTGTTAGGACACACCTTCCATTGACTGAGATTGAGAGGGGCTGAGATTAGAACTGTAGACATGAAACACCATATTCTATCCTTATGAAGACCATGTAAGACAAAATCCCTTTGTCTGGGGCTCACCAAGAAACAAACATGAAAGCAGCAGGAGAAGGCTCCCTGGAGGAAGAAGGGCCTCGTGCAGACTGGGGTGTCGCATCGAGAAACCCCGAGACTGCCACCCAAGCAGGTCAGCACACAGAAATGGGGCCCAGGAGTCAGAACTGCTCCGTCCCGGGCTCCGGTGCCTCGGGTTCTGCACACACTCTGAAGCAGACAGCAAGGGCCAGCTGAGGGGAGAGATGACCCTCTCCACAGGGGGACAATCATAGAATCACCAAATTATATGCCTAACCCCACCTCATGCTGACTGCTGTCACAAGGGGCTGTCCCCTTCTCCCTCCTCCTCCCCCAGCTGCCGATCCCCACTGCCTGGGTCCGGTTCTGGAGCTCACGAAGCACCAGCCTAGGGCTGGGGGGGAGGATGCACGATTCACCAGGACTCAAACTATTGATTACGTTATGAAGCCAAACCCAAGGCCCTCACAGAGTACCTCACACACTGACACTGACACTGCCATGTTCTGGTCAGTCAAAGAGGGTTTTGTGGAACGCTGCTCTTCCTACCTCCCTTTTCTGGATTTTAAAAAAAGAGGGACCAAACACCACCTCTGCTATATCACAGAATCATACCTGTCCATTTACTCTGGTCTTTGTCCCCTCCACTCTCTTGCTCCTTGGGAGGCTCCTCAGCATCACCGGTTGTTTCATTGGGCCCTTCCACATCTTCACTGGGTTCTTCTGAAACAAGAGAAGCAGAAAGTGTAACACAGACATCGAAGGCAGAACAGGAGAGTAAGTAGCTGTCACTGAGTAAGAGCAACAGCCAAGGCTGTGCACAAGTGTTGCGTGGCAGGTATCAACATCACTGAGTGTTCTCCCAACACGCCTGCTCGCTCTGGTCAAGACAGACACCACAGAAGAAAGAAGTGAGATGAAGGCAAAATGAAGAATCTCATCCATTTGTGCCAGCGGCTGACATCCTGAGGTACAGTGACACAGTTGTCTCTGCACAAAGGCTTTAGCCAGGCACACCATGAATTAGAGAAGCAGGAGAGACTCACTGAAGCCTCCAGCACATTCGGCATCATCCTTCCTCCTCATCCTCATCGCGAGCTCTTTGGCCCCAGTGAGGCAGTGCAGCATTGACTCTGGCCACCAAGACATCTGAGTTCACCACAGACACATCACATCCCTCCTGCTCCAAGCTTGGTCTGCTGCAACTATGGCCTGGACACGAGGCACGGGAGGAACCTGCTAGTGGTTTGGCCTTCATCCCAGTCAGGGGAAGAGTTTACCAACACCTGTAGCACCATGTAGATGCAAAAGCACAGAGGGGAGACAACACTTAGTGAAGTGATGAATGCTCAGAACAAAATGCAGAGCACCTTGGCCCTGCCCGTAAGAACAGCAAGGCGGGGCACAGAGTGTGTCCAGCCACTTTGGTCCAGCTCCACGCTGAGGCACCTCACCAGGTGGTAACAGCCACATCAGCATCTGCTATCGTGGGTATTTACGTACGGTCCCTAGAGCTGACAGGGTTACCCCACCTCCGGGCTAAGGAGCACTTCTAGGACACTGTATCAATTTTTAGGCAGGACAGTTTGTAATTTTAACTTGCATTATCTGGTCACAGTAAATCCCAGGATATCCTGAGGTTTACCCGAACCACCGAACAAGTTCAAGCACCATCCCCACCTTCACACTAACAAAGACAGGGCTAGAAATTCAGATTTAAAATATGTGTTTGGAGCTTGCAGATACTCAGCAGTGCCCTTTGAGGATGTGCCAGCCTGAACTGAGGAGGAACTTGTAAAAGCATTCAGAGATCAGCTGATACTAGGTGGAAGCACTGTGATTTATACTCTACCCCTTTCACTCTTAAAAGCTGGGAACTCTTGAGAGCTGTAGGGATCCCCTGGGCTTTCCCTGAGAAAACAGGACCCTGGAGTGAGAGGGGTGGCAGTGCTGACAAAGGCACTCAACATGTAGAAAGACACTAATTACTGATGGAGGGGTGAGACAGGCAGTCTGCCATGTGAGCCGAGTGCTCGAGTTTGCTGGGAGAAGGGCTGTGAAACCAGCAGCTGGGTTCACGTTTCAGAAATTAAAATTCCAATCTTTTTTCCACTCTAGGGAAAAACCACAACAAACCACCCCCACCCCAACGCCACCACTCTGGTGCCTTCAAACCACTTCAAGTAGGGCAAGAGCATCCCCTCTGTTGAGGCAGTTGCTCTGGAAGCAGGTTTTAGCTGGTTTTATTAAAAACCTTCTTTAATGGGTTTCTGTATTTTATTTAAACCATCATTTTAACCTCTCTCGAGACATGCAGTGCTCTCTGTTGGCTCAGATGCTCCCTGGCTGCCCTGGACGGGATCAGGAGAAGGCTCCCACCACCCATCACCTGTGGCCCATGGCCCATACCCCGCTGCCCATTGCTCATCACCCGTGGCCATCGCTCAGTCCTGGCCCCCATCCCAGGCCCTCCAGCCCAGAGCTCCTGGCCAAGCTGAACAACAAAGGGCACCCGGTGCAGCGGCACTGCCGGCTGCGACCCGGAGGTGTCAGCATCGGCATGGGAGGAAGAGGAAGAGGAAGGGTGAGCCGCGCTCAGCCACTGTCTGGGCTCTAACCTGAGCATGTGGAAATAATACACATCTTCCAGTGCGCTGTCTGGTTCGAGGGGAATAAAATAGGACATTCATAAGCAGTTACACCATCTGTCTTTATACCACCATCATCATCATCAAGGGAAAAAAATAGCTCTTTAAAATGGACGAAAGCCCAGGCTGACAGTAACCGGAAAAATGCAAGCTATGAATACCAATAACGGGAGAAAATCATTAAAAAACAATGCTACAAATGCAACTCCCCCGCAGGGTCAGGGCTGCAGCACCCCCTACCAGGCTAGGATGAGCCCCCACATCCCTGGCACCAAGCACTCCCCAGCCCCAGCCCCACGAATGCTCCTCTCTGAGGACTTGACCTGCTCCCTGTGCTGGGCAAGGGGGCAGGGAGCAGATCCAAATCTGAACCCTCATCCTGCTCCACTCTGAGCTATTTTTTTTTCTGAAGAGTAATTTTTTTAAAGTAGGATGGGGAGAGAGCGGAGTCCAACATATCTGCCCAGGGAGCCTCTGAACCACAGGGGAAAGGCCCTGGTACCACCCCTGCTCAGGACCTTGTTCCCAGGGCCTCTGGCACAGAGCCCCAGGGAATGTCTGGCTCGTGATCCCCTTCCAGCAGACTTCTCTGGAAGGTTGAGGCAGCTCTGCTCACCATGCTGAGCCTGGCCCGTGCTGCAGCCACCGGTGTCCCCACTGAGTGCAGGGATAGTGAGGAGACCAGCCCTCCTCTGGCTCCATGCACTGTGCTGGGCTCTGACCTGCTGAGAACTCGCCTTCAGCATAAGTGGGCTCACACCTGTGCCTGAGCCAGCTTCTGGCACGGAGACCTCAACACGGATGGCACAAACAGTGAAGCTGCTGCTCCCGAGGGGCCTGTGCCCACGCTCTCCCCTCAGCCAGCCCCACGGCTGCTCACCTGAGCAGCAGCTCTGTGGTGCCGTGCAGGTCTGAGTAGCGAACACCTCTGTGAAGGCACCCAACCATCTGGCCCTGCGTTCCTCTAGGGCAACCCTCTGCGAGGACAAGGCCAGCAGCACATCTGGCAGGGAAAGGTCTGCTCTTCCCTCAATCCACTGGACACCACAAGGAACATCCACTGTCATTGTCTGCAAAACCTGGCGTTGCCCTGTCCCCACACTGCACATGAGCAGAGCCCACAGCTGTCCTCACATAGCAGTCCACAGGACCCACCTGCAGCCGAGTGTGCAGACCATGCCACAATCAGCTCCCAAGGCTGAACGAGCCATGGTCAGTGAGACACGGGGAATTTACTTCCAAATCACCACAACCCTTTCGTTACCACCTGAAACCCCTGCCCTCCAAAGCTGCACACGCTGCTGGGACTTCAGAGGTGCAAGGGCTGTTGCTGTGATACTTGTACGGGGAATGATGTCCCCCTGAAATCCAAACAACACACCCTTATGTATGCGTCCCCGTGCCAGAGCTCCATCCCTGAGTTCGTGATGCTTTATTAATAACTTCTAAAAGGAATTTTCCAACTGCCAGGGCTGAGGTCAATACCGAGAACGAGCAAGTGCAGCCCCTGGAGCCCGAGGAGCTGCTTTTCCATCACATCCCACCTGCCCCATGCAAAATCCTAGGAAGAGTCTTTGCTTTCTTCATGAATAAATCATTTTAGAAAGCAGTATTTCCTTTTAATTTAAAATTAAACCATTGACTGCGGAGGAGTGGGGGGAGAGCAGGAGAAGAGTCTGGAAAATCACGAGTATCTGATTTCTGCGGAGGTCAGGGAACCTCTGACTCAGTTCCACCCCGACATGTGCCCGAATCGCTGTGCGCTGCTGCACAGGACCACACTGCTGCCATCTGCCCCTGCCAAACTCAGGAACTGTGAGGGTGGAGAAGCCAGCCAATGCTGATGGGATCCAGACTAGCTTTAATAGCCCAAGACCTCTCACCTCCCATTCTCTCAGTCAGGTTTTCCTTAACAAACCCAGACCTCTTATCTGAAGGGATAAGGGGCATTTCAGGGGTGGCAGAAATGCAGGGATGGGAGAGAAAGAGCGTGCGCTGCCTCTCCACCCTCCGGCAGGCTCGAGAGCTGAGAAACATTAGCTGTCATGAACCACAATCAAATCAGGTTTGAAATATTTAGCAGTGGCTTGGAAAATGCGGCAGTGCAGCTCTGACAGGCGAGATGTGCAGACACCCATTTTCCATTATAATGGAAATATCAAGCCTGTTCTGAATATGTATAACCTAGAAAAATGTATTGATTTTTCATTTGGCATTAAAAAAATGAAATACCCTGCAGCTGTCAAAAGCCTTTTGTTAAAAGCTCATCTTTCCTGGAATGAGGTTTACCAGAAACAAGTTTTAATTGTACACAGGGTCTCTCCTTTGGAACAAAAAGAATCCCTGACGCTCCCATTTTCAGGATAAATAGCCAAAAAAGCCCACAGAAAGACAGGACTGAGACCTGGCTGACTGCTGCACTCTGCAGCTGTTAGGAAGGTGACGGTGACGGATGCACAGCACGAACACCGTGCTGGCACTGCCATGTGCCACCATCTGGTGAGGGGCAGCCCCACCATGGGGTCCCACCACCCAGCCTGTTTCACAAGTTCAGCTGCTTTAAACTAGTTTAAACGTGAGTCCCCCAGAGCCCCGGGAGGAGAGGCGCTGTGGTTTGGGTCCGTAGGGAGGAATAGGGTGGTCCACAGTGGGTTGATGCCTTCCCAGGCCCTGGAAGCCCAGGAGGAGCTTGGCAGTCCCCAAGCTGTGCCAGGGGACATGCAGGGTTTGGTGCTGCTGACTCAGAAAGGGTCCCCAAAAGGCAAAGGGAGAGAGTGGTCCCACCTCAAACCGTGCTCATAGGCCTGGCACACTCAGCTGTGGGAACAGAGCAGAGGCAGAGCTCAGGATGGGGGTCTGACCTCAGCTCCCACTCCAGATGCATATATATGCTCCAATACCCTCCATGTTAGCTCCTTACAGGATTAACTCTACATCAACCTGTTCATTCCTACTGTTTTCCTGCAAGGAAAAGAAGGACTTCAAGCAGTACGAAGGCAGTCCTAGGCACAGGTTCTGAGAGAAATGCCACAGAGCTTCAGCCTGGATGTAAAGGTGGTGAGTGAGTCCCACCTGACAAAGAGCTGCAGGAAAACAATACAATCCTGTATGTACTTTGGATTAATGACACTGTTTCCCAGACAGTTTCATTTCAGAGCATGGCTGGAGCATCTCTGCTGCTTTCACTGACAAACAGAAACTGCTGACTATGCTTAGCTCAGCTGACAGAGACATCAGAGAGTCACCAAACAGTTTGGGTTGGGAGGGACCTTAAAGCTCATCTTGTTCCAACCCCCGTCATAGGCAGGGACACAATCCACTAGCCCAGGTTGCTCCAAGCCCCACCCAACCTGGCCTTGGACACTCTCAGGGATGGGGCAGCCGCAACCAAGGATCCCCTCCCTGGGACAGCACTACCTTCTCCCTGTTCCTGGCAACACGGCTGTCCATCGTTTTTGCAAACTGGGCTAGATTTTAAGCCAATGCAATCCAACAGGGACTTGTTCCCTTGAATTTCAGCAGGACTAGAACAGTTGCTGTTATTTTCACACATGAAATATAAAAAAAAAGGCAAATTCCTTGAGCTTGTTTGTAGTGGAGCGTGATGTGATTGTGTTGTCATTTACGGGAAATAATCGCAAGCCCATCTCTCCCTTTCCCCCCATTTTCCAGCCCAAATAACCATGAAAAATTACACTTCAATGTCAGGAGGACAACAAAGGAGGGGCTTTCTCCTGCGGCTCGACGGCTTTTCTGCCTCCCCTTCCTTGGACAAAAACTACCTTCAATTCTGTTTCATTTTAAACGTGATCTAACAAATGCATCTTGACAAGTTCCTTTCTCTTTTTCTTTTAAACAGTATTTTGCACAGTTTAACCTAGCTCCAAACTGGAATCAGCTGGAAAGAAGGCACATGCGGTAACACAAACACAGATCAAACAGCAAAACAAAAGAGTCCATCTCCAGCTTCAGGTCTGCGGGGAGAGGACAGAGTGGTCTCCAGTGTGTTTTACAGAATCATGGAATCATTTGGGTTGGAAATGCCCTCTAAGATCACAACTGTTCCCCCAGCGCTGCCAAGGCCACCACTAACACATGTCCCCAAGTGCCGCATCCACAAGGCTTTTAAATCCTGCCAGAGATGGGAACTGCACCACTGCCCTGGGCAGGCTGTGCCAGGGCTTGACAATCCTTACTAGGAAAGAATTTTCCCAATATTCAACCTAAACCTCCTCTGGCACAATTTGGGGCTGTTTCACCTTGCCCTGTTGCTTGTTCCTTGGGAGAAGAGCACTGGAGGCCCTCAGTGGGCTGCGCCAGCAGAGCAAGGTGCTCCAGGTAAGAAAGAGGTGCTTTGTGTTCACTGGAAATGGGCTCACTCCAGAAAAACTTTGAAGATCCACAAACAAAACCAGTGCCAAGGCCAAACTGAAGTTAAAAGCCAACTTTAACAACTCTGCAACAAGGTACATCTTGAGAACACTGTAACTATAACAAAAATGACCTATAATTAATTCATGCTTAGCCTTAAGGGCTGAATATGCACAGGAGAGCTCTGAAAAAACCTTAACCCACCATCATCACAAACCACATTTAAATCAAGCACTAAAATGTTCTCTTTCTGCTTAGTTTTTTTAAAATATACAACTTCTATGGCTCCTATTCTGTTCTCCCTCTCCATGGTATCGCTCCAAGGAAAAGTTAATTAATGTCTTGCTGACCCTCTTTCTCCCCCTACCCAACCATTTCCCAGCCTCAGCATGTTTGGAGTCTTTTAAGCTCAGCTAAAAACTTGGGAAAGCCATAATTGCAGTGCCCTGGTTTAGGGACAATTAAAATATCCCCACAGCCCATGGTACCACAAGGTCCCGAGGGAGGCACAGGGCACTGGAGGGGAGCGGCGGGGCTGACCTGGGGAAGGGGAGCAGAGTTGGTCCACACCTGGGCACAGGGCACATGGCAAATCACCTCTTCTTGTTGCCAGTGAGGAAAGTTTTTTTGTTACAAAGAACTTAGAAAAACAACCAACAGTTCTAAGTGAATGTCCCTACGGATGGGTTATACACAGGGTGAGTCCCAGTGGGTCTGACACACACGGTCTGCTCTGTTTATTCTTGACTAGATTCCAGTGCCGTGTTGCTGGACTTTTCCCAGAGCGTATTTATAGGAAGTAACAATATCCATGAATATGGGAAAGCATAAATGGCCATAAATAATATGCATAATAGAAAAACAAAAGGATCATCCTGGGGCGTGCTGCCCCAGGGCAGGCTGGGTTGAGGAAACACCTCTATGTGGTACTCAGGAGCTCTGAGAAGGACAGGGCAAACAGAGCCATCAGTCTGCACAGAGACAAGGCAGACTTCAGCCAGACAAGGGCTTCCTGACACTCCAGTGCCAGAAGGGCGATACCTGCTCAGGTTCACCAGGCAGAAGAACCAGCCCCAAAGAACTGCAGTACCAAAGCTCTCGGTGTGAGCAGCTGTGGTCTCACTTTGCTGCTGAAGGACAGAGGCCGTGGCCGTGATGCAGTCCCTTGAATGCAGAGTCCCACTTCCAGCCCTGTCAGCCGACAGCCCACAAGCCACATCCCCACACTGTCACCCCTTCATCAGCCCCTCTGCCAGGGGGCCCAGAGCTCTCACACCAAACCCCACTTGGGTTGGTGCAGAAGAGGGAACAGGTAACACAGGTGAGCTCTCACATGCACAGCAAACACCTGCTGAGGAGAACAGGGAGGGGAGACACCCCATGGTTCTGCAGCCCTGCAGCTGTCCTTCAGGACAAGCTCGAGGGGTCCCACATCACCTGCCACAGCAGGGATGGCCATGGCCTGGGCTGGGCTGTCCCTCCCCAGGTTTGGGTTAGTGGCACTGGCAGAATGTCAGTAATTGCTTTTCCCCTTGTACTAACGAGCTTTCAGCAGCAGCGACTTCAGCTTCCTGGAGCCAACAGCTCCTTTTTCTCCACCTCTCTTGGCTTTGGGTAATTGAAAGCGACTGCAATCTCAGCGCTGGCTCTCCAGCACTCAGCTGCACCAGGAGGTCAGGGAATGTCAAGTGAAGCCTTTCCACTCGTCTCCCCACTGCTGCAAGCACTGGTGGAGGTAGCTCCATGGCCCCGAGGAATGGGTGGAATTTGGAGGCAGTGAGCAGCCGAGCAAACTCGAGCACAGCCCTGCTGGAACAGGGAAGGGGCTGCCCCCATGGCCCTGTGCCACAACGTGCTGCAGGGCCCTGCCAACCCCGGGCTTCTTTGTTTCCTTTGACTTCAAAACAGCAGATGGGCTTCTTTTTGGAGAAACTATACCCTCATATTTATTTTTTTGTAGCATCACAAAACCCTTTCCCCTATGATGCCCATGTCCCCTGTCACACATCAGGAAAGGATCTTGCACTCACCACCAAATCTCAGGTAATGAAGGGAGATGAACGGCTGCTCCAGCTCCCAAGTGAAACACAACGGATCAAGAAAAAGGGAACAGCACAGAAGAGCTCCCAAGGAAACGCTGAGGGCACCCACGGCTCTCAAGTTGCCAGGCTGTGGCCAAGCAGGGAGGTAGCGCTGGGGGGACCATGTCACTGGACTGGGTAGACAGAGACTTTGGGCCACTCTGGGAGGCTGCTCGGCGCCTGCAGCCCCTGAGCCTGGCTCCTTCCCACTAGCAAAGGCACGATGGGTGCTCTGGGGGCTGGATCTGCTCCTGCAACGAGGCGCATGCACAGGTGGTAGCTCCAGCAGAGGCCTGTGATAAGAATTTATTTCTCTCAATTATGGGTGCTTGTCCCCAGCCTCAGTTCATCAGCGCAGCACGGCCGAGTCAATGAAAGCCCCGTAATGTGCTAATCAGATGCACAGCGACTTCCTGGAGCTGCTGGCTGCTCCTAAAACATGTGGGTTTCCAGCCCAGCCCTCCCTCTGCTCCCAAGTGCCCCTGGTCTGTGGCCAGGCCAGAGGCACTTTCCCTGCACGGTTTGAGGCACTGCCCTGCACCACGCGCTGCACGTGTGTGTGGAGTGACCAGGAACACAGTGCCTCTCCACACTGCCTGCGGGAGTCCCTCCATGCCAGAAGCTTCCAAGGGTGTGTTAGATTTTCAGACCAAGTTTTTTGGTTTTTAACTGGAATTTGATCTAAAATATTTGTTCCCATCAGCTCAAGACTATTCTGAAATAACCCGAGCAGCCAGAGAAGGATCTAAATACTGCCTTCAGAGAGCAAATGTAAGGCTAACATGCCAGGGAAAAATCACTGCTGGGATCCCTTCTGGTGCCCTCAGAAAAACAAAATCCCTACTTTTGAAAAATTCTATTTGAAACCAGTGCATCAGGCTGCACACGACAGGAGAGAAGGGAGGCAGAGACGGTGGGATGGGGAGAGGGAGGGATGATGCTGAGCGTGGCTCTGAGGTCCCTCAGCCTGTGTGCCCAGGACATGGTGACACCACCTGCTCCATGGGGTGCCTGAGGATTGCGGCTTGGTTTAAAAGCAAACAGCCCTTACCCTTGTTCCCCTTCCAAAGGGAGCCACAGGAAAAGGCTACCAACTCCATGCTGCGGCTCTGGTCTGGCACAAACCATCCCTGTCCCTACACTGCTGGCATCCTGCTCCCCTCCCCAGCACAGGGGACTCACCAAAGTCCTGTGGCACGCACCTCTGGGGCGCGCGGTGCGGGGACGCTCTCCCTGCAGCCTGCTTGACAGCACTATTGATCCAGCACACACTTGGTGCCTTCAAAGTTGTTTATGATCAATATGCAAATTGCCCATGGCATTGATCTGGTATTAATTTTCAATTAGAGAATCCACAAGGGGTCTCCCAGGGTCAATATCCAACAATCCAAGGTAACCCCACAGTGGAGCCATGGGACTGATGCTGCCCAGGGCCTGGGGCTGTTCCCACACCTGCCGCCTCAGTGCCTAGGGACAGTCCAAGCACCATGATGGTGCTGGCACGCGAGGAAAGCCCCTGGCAACTGGATTTCGGCAGCAGCCTTCAGCCCTCACACCATGTTACCTGCGCTGCCATTGCTATTGGTAGTGGTGGTGCTGGGGAAGCCCAGCGCAGGGCTGTGCACTGCAGCACCTACAGCCTGCCAGGGGCTGCAGGTACCTCAGGGTGTGCGGGGTGCCAGCAGCTTCCCAGTGACAGAGCAGGGACACAAATGCTGCCTTCCACCACGGAACACAAGCTAGGGAAACCTGCACATCTCCAAAAACAGGTCAGAAGTGGGAAAGGCCCTCGTGTGCTACACCAAGGTTCCAAAAAGTGAAAGAAATCATTGAAACTGCCTTGAAAATCTAGAGGAAGTGTCCTTTTCCAGCAGTGTGACCCATGCCACCAGCCGCCCTCCCAGCTCCCTTCCTTTGGGAGGCCTAGAGGAGGACAGCTGTTGCTTCAAGCCCCACGATTGCACTGGAGAGGGGATGTCCCTTCCACACTGGGGAGGTGACAATGTCCCCATTGTACCGGGGAGGTGATGTCCCCTTCACACTGCCGCCTGTGCCCACCCACAGCTCCGTCACTTGCTGTGCTAACCAGCACATTAGCTACCCAGGCTAATTGGTTTATGGATAACATTAATTACCATGTTGCTCATTAATGGATGAAATCTTTATTGGTTCCATTGATCAGCGGGACTTGTTAGCCGGCCTCCTAACCAATGGCGGATGTAACAAGCTCTCTTATTGGCATATCAATTAATGCAATCAATTTCTGGCCAGCGGCTGCCATTCGCTTCTCTGCTTGTTAGACTGGGGGAGACAGAGTCATGTCAAGTAAGCATTTATTTAAAGGGTTTCTAATTCTTCTTGAGCTGACTTCCCAGCAGGCTTTCTGCCACACAAGGGTTTTCTGCCTTCAGAGACCTTCCCCTTTCCTCCACTACAGAATCAGATCTATGACAGTCCCTCCAAACCGAATAATTTGTGTGAAATTATTTATTGAGTCTGGTGAGTGGGATCAGCCACAGCCAGAGGTGTGGGATTGAGAAGTCAGACTCTGTGACTACCTCAGTTTAGCACACTGGGGAGATGGGCAGAAGCACAAACACGCTCCCCAGGGACAGGCAGGGCCTCACAAGCCATGCCACAAAGCCTGATTAATGCATGCCACACACAGATTAATGCTAATTCTAGGGTCAGTTCCCCAACATTTTGTCAGGGAACAACAGGCCCCGGGTACTTCTGCCCTATCCCACCTTCCAGAGCAAACCCAGACCATGTCGTATGGGGCTGCACCCATATCCCAAGTGGTGCTTGCAGCGCTTCCTCAGCCTCAGCCTGGAGAAGGAGAGCAGGATCACACTGCTCACAGGGAAAATTACCAGAGAATAGAGAAATGCCATGGGCTTTCATGAGTCCAGGAGGCCTGGCAGACCTGTCCTGCTTTCCTGAGGAAGGTGGCACAGCAGATGGCCCGACAAAACAGCACAGAGCTGGTCATGGTCTCATAAAGACTGAGAGATTTTCTGAGCCATTTTCTCCATAAGCAAGAAGAAGGGACTTGCAGATAACTGGACAGGAGGCCAATGCCCTTCCCGTGGAGTAAGAGCCTCTGTTCTGATTCACAGAGATTTTGTCTGCTCAGTTTTCATTTGGTCTATTGGCTCATTCACAAAGAGCTAAAACCCCATCCTATCTGGGCTGAGTTTCCCCTGCCAGCAAGACGGCCCATGTGCCCACTGCAATCCTTCCCAGCCTGATCCACACTCCAGATCTTCATCCAGGTGACTCTGTAGGAAGGATCTTCCCCACCAAACACAGTAATAAAACAAACCTTATCAGAGTTGAACTAAAAATCTGTGAAGACGACGATAATTTCTAGCCATGGGAATACCACCACAAAAGTACTTTTTAAACTAATTACTCGGATTCCGAAGTGCTGCCCTAATGAGCTTTCCTTCTGCCCAGAACTTGCTAAGAGAAAAAAATCTACCTTCAGTGCAGTAATTACTGCTTTCCCCTTCAAACTTCTAACTGGAGATCAATGCTGCATTTTAAGACTCATTGATTTACAATTAGCCTGGCTTTCCTGCTAAAGTGTTTTTAAAGCAGAGTTTACTTTTATTTTATTTTGAAATCTCAAAGATCTGGTTCTTGGATTTTACATCCTCATGAGAGGTGTGCTGAGAGCTCACAGGGAGGCAGACACATGTCAGAATGAGAAAAGAAATGGGGCTTTGTTAGGCTGAGCCTAGAAATAAGAGAAACAAAACTACAGGAAAGGAAGAAAAAGTGGAAAAAAGGAAATGTAAAGGCAAAGAGAAGTAAAAATGAATTGCAGGCTAAGGAAGGAAAGTCACTGCCGAGTGGCTTGGAGCTCTCACTGCTCTGCTATTCATCAGTATCCTCGGGAAAACCTGGCAGCAGCTTTGTGTGCCTGTGCAAAACAAAGCATTGCTTAAAAACAGTGTGTGCAGCAGGGACAGCACTCGCGTGGCCCGGGCAGCCCTGGCCGCCGTGCAGCCCGTCCCCTGAGGAGAGCAGGAGGAAGTGAAGTCATTAAGAATTCCATGCTGACTGCCTCAAACGTTTCCTCCATGCCATAAAGATGATAGCCTCATGGGTACATGTGCCTGCTCTCTCCTGCCTCCTGCCATCCCAACATCATGTGCTTGGCACCCCCTGCCATGGACTGGCACCGGAGCAGCTGGACACTGGGACCCACAGAGGCTGGGGGTCTTCATCCCTGAAGGCTCTTCAGACCCCAGCAGAGACAGCCCCAGTAGGCCTGGCTCTAAGCAGGGCCTGGGCTTGGTGGCTTCCAGAGGCCCTGCCAACTACCCCTGCTCTGGGAGCTCTGACCATTCCGCAGTGTCACAGCACTGCTCAGTTCTGACTCATTTTTTTGTCACTTGCAGAAAATGAGCTACACTGGACAAGCCACTTCAGCGCTCTTCAACCTTCCTTTGCCACCTACTTCTTCCTTCAAAACCAATGGTAGGAAGGTCTTCCAGGATTGGCATGAAGAACCACCCAATGGGAGCCAGTCAGAGGAGCTGGGAGGCAAAGGGAACCATTGGAAAAGGGGTTCCAGTTTTAGAGCTGCCATAAAGGTCCAGCCTTGCCCTTTGCCCTCACAAATTCTGTTCTTTACTACTGTGGGATCCCAGTAGCCAGTGGCAGATGATGATCCTAGAGCAATGAAAACCAAGCAGGAAAATAGGGAAGCATCTCTTTCTGTGTTGTGTTTTACAGAAAGCTGCTTAGCCCCATTTTAAAGACTAATATAAAAAAAGTGCAATTAAATCCTCGAAAAACTGACAGATCAGCAAAACAAAACCACCCGGAGGAGAGCACGATTGAGCCTCATTAAGGAAGAGTTCAGTCTGTTTTTAAAACCTTTCTTAACACTTAGCTGGTACCGCTCAGCAGCCACCGTTCCCAATGCGCCTGGCGCAATTAGTGTCAGAACGGAAAGGAAAAAAATCAGCCTAGGAAACAGGAATTTAAACCACCAGATCCATGCGAGAGGAGATTTGGCTCTAGTGAAAGCACCTGAATTTGGACAATAACCCCTCCTGGGCCTCTGTGGGAGCGCTCAGCCCCGCTCCCTGCACACACACACACACGTGCCAGTCACAAAGCACGGCGTTGGGGCAAATCTGGGCTGTACAATTCCCATCCCCAAACGCTCTGCATGCCAGTCACATCCCCCACGAGGGCAGGTTAATGACAGATGGACAGTAAATTACACTGACCTCAACAGCAATTACAGCCATCGCCTTGGACAATAAAGAAATGGAGACACAGGGACAAATCCTGTGCTGTCCTGGCAGGACCCTCGGGCAGGAGAAGTGTGCCGGTGCTGACCGGCCCCACACACCACATCGCCAGCCCCACAGAGGACCCGCCACAGCCGAGAGCTGTGATTTTGCAGTGGGGGCGGGGATGAAACGCATGGGAGATAGAAAAGATGGCAGAGAGATGAAGCCATTTTATTAAATCAGGCAAATTCTAATTTATTCTGGGGAGATGGAGGAGAGAAAATGGATTCACTCTCAGCATGCACACTCTGAATCGTCTGATCCAATCCCCACCGCCTTGCCAGAGGGGGAGGGGGCCTTGGCCGGCTGCAGTGCTCCCACAATTGGAGAAAAAGATTAAAACCCAGGATGATTCTCCTTTTGGACTGTGCAGCAGTCACAAGCGAAAAGGCTTTTCCTGGGAATGTGAGGTGCCAACTCCTCAACCCCTGCTGTCAGCCGTGCTGGGATTTGGGGGTTGTCCCCTGGGTGATGTGAAAGGGGCAGCACAAGGCCCAGGGCTCACCGCAGTGCATGCACCACAGGGGCAAACATGGGGGCAGAGACACTCATGGGAGGAACATCCTGTGGGGGTCCTGCACGCTGCCATTTCTGGTGTTCACCCCAGCACACACCCTCACGGCTGGCACCGTTATCACCACAATTCTTCTTCACCGGGTAAGAGACACTGCAATAAAAATGTCACATGGGCAGTACTGAGGAGGTTGGTGGGACCTCAGGTACCCCCAGGCTCACACGCTAGTGCAGAGCATCACCACAACATCAACCATAACACCACTGGTACATGAGAGCACGGGCCCTTCACACGCCATGCTGCAGCCAGCACTGCGCTTCCACAGTCCCCAGCAGAACCTGGGAGCTGAGCTCCCTCCCCAGCTCCAGCCAGCACTTCAGGAGCTGAGGAGCCCACCAAGCACAGCCAGGCTGGAAGCCACAGGCCAGGGCACTGCTTGCAGCAGGACAGCTTGGGTTGTCTGAAATGACACGGAGACACCAGGGGACTGAACAGTTCTGGAACAGGGACCGAACAAAAACACAAAGGTTTGGTTAAACAGCATTGACAAAAAGCAACAAGGCTCCTGCTGCACAGGACAGTGATCTCTCGGACTCACAGGCCAGCCATCACAGGAAAAGAACAGACACCTGTAGCCCCGATGCTGCCCACACTGGGGGTGAGGGCACTTTGGGATGGGTGGTACCAGCGCAGTTGGAGAGAGGACGGTGAGATTACGCTGCACACAACTCCATGGCCACCAGGTTATCTACCACTTCAGAATTAACCATGAGGACATGAGAACAACATGCCATTCATTACCAGTGGCCAAATAAGTTCAGAAAAACAAACAAGACCTTGGATGAACGAGAAGGATGCCAACCCTGGCCAGGGCAGAACACCTTGGGACTCACTATCCTGTTTAGAAATCATTCTAGCTATGCTTGCAATGATTAAATCAACATTTTATACAACATCCTTCCAAAAACACCCTCCTGCAGGAACCCTGCTTCCCTGAAACCATCAACACCTGTCCCAGCTCAGACCAGAACCTTGGGGGAACAGCTTTGCAGGAGGAAAAAGGCTGAGAGCCTGGGGAGAGGGGCCAAGCTGCAGCACCTGGAGCACAAATTCCTAACAGCAGAAATTCCTGTTTTGCATCCAACTCCAGCGTGGGCAGTGAAGCTGATTTTATGACTTATTTATTTATTTCGTCTTTGATGAACAGAAGGTTAATATAAGAACAACTCCTTGGCAAACCTTTAAGGGTAATTCAAGCGACACTGATGTGAATCAATGTTCCCTTTGTGAACGCATTACTTGGCAGAAACTGGCTTTTTGTAACCCCCTTAAACCTAGCTGGCAAAACAAAAAGAGGGAAAAAAAAACGTCCTTCAAACAAAAGGATGAGGTGAAAATAAAGAGAGAGTCGACTGCACTTTATTCTCTTTCATAGAAGCAAATGGATTTGGTGCTTTTTATACATTAATCAATCAATATCACTGACTGTACATCAGCGGCGCAGCCAAGTTATGAATGACCTTTCTGGCAAAGAGGACACTTTTAATGCTCATAAGACTGCTCATAGCTTAGCAACTTTCCGAATTTATGCCTGCATGATTACCCCTTGGAGGCAGGCGCCCGTGAGCGCTGCGCTAGATATGACAAGGTTAGTCCTTGCCAATTTGTGCAGAAGGAAGGGGCTCTGCCCGTGCCCTGGGTGGCTGTGGCCGGCGGGGGACAGGCTCGCCTGGCAACGGGTGGTCACCTCGCCTGACACGGTCCTTTGGAGCTGGAGGAGACCAGTGGGTCCGACCCTGGCTGTGGGCCAGCAGGTGAGAGGCATCCTGTGCAAAGCCCTCAGCCAAGCGCAGCAGAAAGAGCTCTCCCGAGGGCCGAAAGCCCGGAGGCAGCGACAGGCACACGTCGCGTGCCGGGGCTGGAGGCCAGGCCGTGGAGAACATCCCCCATTCATTGTGTCCCTGGCTATGGCAAGCTGCAACTGCTGCTCGGGGCAGAGCCAGGGCAGGCACCGCCTCACACCACACCAGGCTGGGAAACTGCGTCCGGCTCCTCTGCTCCTCTACACATTGTTTAAAAGAAAACAAAAGAGATCCAGGGCTCAGACCACAGCGGGGTCACCGCTCCCCCAGGAGCTGTGCCTCAGCTCTAGCAGGAGCATGGCAGCTGCTGAGGCACTTCCACGCACCAGGCTTCATTTCACAGCTCTGACCTTTCCCAGCACACACTCAGCTCTGTAAGAATTCTGCTGAGATCCAAGCTTGGCTCCGCTGGCCTCAGTACCACACTGTTCCTCCCCACCACAGCTCCCAAGTGCATGGGGTTGCCATCCCATCCACGGTAAGGAACAGCACAAACAACCCCCTGCTCATTTCAGACCATCCTTCCTTTCTGAAAAGCATTATGCTCTTTCACTTGATTTTAATCTTGTCATATGTTTCATGAATCCTCACCTCCAAAACTTGCACCACTTGGAGCAGCCTGCAATCCGATGGGAGCTCTACATGCCCTTTATTTTGCATTAATTAACTTCTGTGCTAGAATCAGTTTTCCCTTGCTCCAGTTCTCAATCCTTCCTCTCCAGTTGTACCCAGTTTTGGAGGCCTTTCCAGCATTTTCCTACTTCTGCCATTTTAGGATGATCCTGGTGATTGTGGTGAAACCTCTTTTCCTCCCTTCCCTTTCACCCCTGCTGCTCCCCGCCATGAGACAGTCCGAATGCAGCACTGATCCTGGCCCTGCAGCCCTGTGGCTGGGGCTGCCACACAGAGCTCTGGGCTGGCTGAGTGGGATCACTTCCACTAGGGCATCCCCCTTCAAGGGGCTCCTCCTGCCAAAGGGCCTGGAACAGGGACTGACTGGGGAGGTAGCAGGGGGGCAGGACCTATTTCCCACCCTCTGAATCCCACGGGAGCTCCGCGGGGACCGGACGTGGGCTCAAGGACTGTGGCTCGGCCGGGGAAGTCCGCGCTGCACATCGCCCACATGCCTGTGCTCCACAGCCAGGCTGGCCTCTGGTCCTGCCAGGGCGACACAAAACAAACCCCTAGCAACCCTCCACACCACACACCCCCAGAAGGAGAACAGGAGGAGCCAGCGAGGAGGTGATGTGGAAAGCAGAGGTGGCTGTGCAAGTGAAGTGGAAGGGCCGGGCGCTGAGCATGGCCAGCCTGCAGCCAGCAAAGGCCAAATTAATGCCATTGTTTGGCCACAAAGGAGGCAGCAAAGTAGCAGCGGAGGCTGGGGAACAATCCCAAACACCCAGCCTTAATTCACCCTTCATCACCATGAAAGGGGAATGAAAAAGGCCAGAACGCTTCAGCTTAATTGGTAACCAAATGTGAGAGCGTTCCCAGAGAAGGGGAGCAATGTCTGCCTGCCTGAACACACAGATCAGAGAGGAAAGAGATAGGGAGGCCGCACTTCGTGCTTGGGCTGTGCCCCTCCGTCCCTGCAAGCCTGGGCAGTGGTGGCAGGGGCAATGCAAGGCTCCCCCCACACCATCCCAGGGGAATGTTGGGATTTAAGGGCTTGGGGCCCCAGGCTGGAGCAGGGAGGGCACTGAGCAGGGTGTTGCTTCGGAGAGGCCATAACGTTCCCGCAGGCCCACAGAAACCTACACCTGACACGCTGATAGGGGACAAACCATGTCAGGATGGGTGGACCACAACAAAACACCCAAACCACTGCTATTGATTTAATGAAATGGTCAGAGATGAGTAAAAAGGCTGAAAAGGGGCAGGAGGAGGTGCCCACACAGAGGAGAGGGCTCAGGCTGAAGGTGGCCTTGGCAGGAGCCTCCAAATGAAGGCTGGCTCACTGTACTTGGACCAAGTCTGCTCCTCTCACCTGCCACTCTTGGGAGGACTCACAAGGAACACAGAAAAAAATCCAAACTGGAAGCAAACACGGATAATAACTTCTCATACAGCTCCCAATTAACCTTTGGAACTTTTGGCCTCAAGAAATCACTGAGGTCAAACCAAAATATATGGTGAGGGCATCGAGATGTACAACTTAGAGAAGCAAACTGAGTATTTGGAAGAAAATAGAAACGCTCTTGCTTAAGGGCATGAACTGAATTTTAGCAGGAATAAGGATGAGACCTTGATTTGAGGTAGGTTATTATTTGTTTATGGGTCCCCCAGATTTCACTCTGAAGCAGCCAGAGCAGGACACTGGTACTAGCAGACATGTTATTAGCCAATCTCAGGGTTTTAGTGGAAAAATAAATGCATGTGCTAGCTCCTTCCCAGGCAGTTCAGAGGATCAATAGGCCTTGCAGAAGGGAAAGGAAGCAAGTGCATTTCAGAAGTACAAAGAGGGGATGAGGAGCAGGGACAGAGGAGAGTGCTCTGAGGAGCATGCCACAGATGGGAACACTACAGTGGGTCAGGCCAGGGGTCACTGCCAGCCTATGCCAGCTGCTGTAATGCCTTGTTTCACAAATCATCCCCCTGATAACATATGAAATCTTATTTTGTCTATGGCTTTTAGAGGAAACCAGAATTCACTTCAGAACCCAAACTCTCTGTCTCTCACAACTAAGTCCATAAACCTAGAGATGAGTGGAGGAGGAGAGCACTTCCATTCCAAAGTGCCTCCTCTGAAAATCGGTCTCCAAGCACTTTTTCATTTCGGACAGTGCATTGGGTTTGCGTGACAAGGTTTGGGTAGCAGGGGAGCTCCTCTTTCAGTTCTGCTAGTTAAAGACCATCTGACATGTGCTCCTGCAGCAGAATGAACTACGAGAAAACCAGGGCAGGGAAAAGACAGGAACAACCAGGAAAGGAATATCCCTGTGGGGATATTCCCTGAAGGGTGGAAGGTGCGGGAGGTTCTCTTACAGTGCTGACCCTGACCCTGTGGACTTGCATCAGCTTTTATAAACAAATGGATCTCTTACACAGGGCAACAAAGCCTGTAACCCAAAACGGGCATGTTCAGTGGCAGCAAGCTTCCAATTCACTTTCCAAAGAGGACGGCACATCGGCGTGTTGCTACAGGTCTCACCCTACCCCACTGTTTACTTACAAACCAGTCCAACATCCTCACTGCCTCTGAACACAAAGCCTGTGCCCAGCTGAACATGACTGACCTTTTCTTTCTGCACTCTGCCCGTCCAGGGTGTTACTGGACACGTCAGCAGGGAAGAAGGTAGTGAGGTACCATCAATTCTCTGTGCTGGAGTTCCAGCCCCTCTCAGCTCAGGTTAACAGCAGAACAGGAGAACAGACTGAGCTAACACACCAACAACAGCATGGCAGCAAGGCACCTCCCTAACCTCATTAACCTGGGAACACAGGAGGAGGCATTTTCATTCCAGAGATAGTTAATGTGATGCCCAGTAGCACAGGAAGGGAGAAAACAGCAGCACAGCAATGGTTACAAGTGTCAGACCTTTGGAAAGGTGCTGGAGATGAGCTGCTGCCACACAGTCTACGAGAGGAATGTTGTAAATCAGGGCTGACAATGGAGGAGCAGTTGCTGGAGCACGCGTCTCTAGGGTTTTGGAGGGTTTCTTTTTCTCCTTGCCACCACAATGTCAAGGCAGGCAGTTGGGTTGGACACGGCACCCGAGCAAGATCGAGGTTGGAACAGAAGCAGCACAGCTCCACTGATGGGACCTTCACCATGAGCGGAGTTTGCTACCAGTGTGAATCTGGTGTCACTTACATGGACATCTAACCCTCTCCAACACATCTTGAGACCAGGCTGCAGTACCTGCAATATCTTCAAGGCCCTACTGATTCACACAAGGGAGAGCTCCTGAGTCTTGAATTTAACCTGGACTACTGCAACAACCACATACAAGTCCTACTATTCTAAACCTGAATGGCAGAGAAGGGAAAAGAGAAACAGGGAAGAGAAGCAGAAGGTGCCGCAGGGATCATGCACTGGGCACTGGCAGCAGAGCTTCAGGGATGCAGTACCAAGGGGCAGGGATGCCACCCTTTGGTCCCAAAGGAAACAAAGCCTACGGAGACACTGTGCTCTGACAGCTGGGCTTCAGCCTGGTTCTGGACTTTGTTTGGATGTGGAGAAAAAAGCAGAGCAGAAGAGGCACTGGGAGCCTCGCAGTGTTGTACTGCAGCATCTGGTGATGTTTCCCCCTTTACTCTTCCTAACTGGAAAGGGCTTTAAGATGCAGCCAAACAAGAAAAACATTCTGGAACAAGTCAGCTGTCAGAGCTTCCTCTCTTTCTGCTTAATGAAAGCCATGAGCTCTGCAGGACAAGCTGTGGTTGGAGCGGGACGGAGGTTATGAGATTCCTGCCACGTCTGGGTGACGCTGCCGCGTGCTGCTGGCCTGCCCTCCCCAGTCTGACCGCTTCCTCCCGCAGGCGCCTCCCGCTCCACTTTCATTAAGCGGATGCTTGAGGGTTTGAGTAGCTCTCTCCTACCCCTCTTTTATAAGAGGCACAGGAAAAAAGTCCCAATAAACTTTAATAAAAACAAAATTAAAATTATTAAACCTTTCATATCCTTTCAAGATTATCTCTTTGCTGCTGGTTGGTCAAAGCAGAGCTAAGGCACAACTGCTCTTGAAACTCAAAACCAGCCCCAAAAAGTAAATAAAAAAGGAAAACTGTCTCTGCCAGATATTAAAGGGAACCAACTTTATCCTTGTATTCTACAGAGCCAGACCTCAACAGCCCCATGGTGTCCCAAATGCACAAGGACACAGAGATGCTGCTGGGAAGGGAATGCTGTTCTCCAAAATATGGGTGGTGGAAGGACACAAGCAGGGAACAGATAGAAATTACGTTACAGGGTAATAACAGGAAAGAGAAGTCCCCTCAAGGTCTCTCAAAGCATCTGGCTCTCCTCACATCCTCAGGCCTTCTGAAGGAGTCAACTGTGTGCAGCCACCCCAAGCCATGTCTGCCAGAAGCACCTTTGCTGGATTCCAATGACCACAACAGCAATGTGAAACTCAAGCCAATTCAGAAGCTTCCCCCACTTCTCTACCCAGCCACGGAGGAGAGAGAGTGAGTCTGTCATCTGCCCAGCCTTGGGATGGCCTCCAGTGGAGAGACCCTGCCAGAAGTATCACAGAATCACAAGAGTGATTCTCTGATGCTTCTCAGATGGAAGGGATCCACAAGGCTCATCCAGTCCATCTCTTGGTCCTGCACAGGCCCATCCCCAAGAGTCACACCATGTGCTGGAGAGTATCATCCAAATGCTTCTTGAACTCTGTCAGCTTGGTACTCTGACCGCTTCTCTGGGAAGCTTGTTTAATGCAACTGTGTCAGGAACTTGCTGGAAAGGTAAAAGGTCCTGAAGCCATGCAATCCACAAAAAAGAGAAGAAAAAATTCCAAGGTTCAGCACAACAACAAAGGGGAAGGCAACAAGCTGTCCTTTAAATAAGCACACACGACATAAGATCTTGGAAAACAAGAGATAATCCTGCATGCGGGGGGAATTTGTGGGGTTGGCAGGGAGATCAGAACTGCTGCAGTGAAGGCAACTCTGAGTTCAATCAGCCCAACACACACATTGCCCAGGGCTATTTGCCTCTGCTGCTATTCCATGTATGTTACTGCACCACGGCTGAATGTTTTATCTAAACAGGACAATCCCTCGTCTCGCTCCCTGTCTGAAGAGATGACAGAAAGGGATTTCCTCCTCAGACAACAGAGCTGCTGCACACCTGCAGCTGCAGGACACGGCCCCCGCACCTGCCCCGTACCTGCATGGCACCCAGCACCGCACTGACCAAGCAAGTACTGATGCTTTGGTCCCATTCACATGCAGCACTTCGAGGCTCCTGCCCTCGGGGCTGACACATCACCTGTAGGGAAAAGGTAGCACTGGGTTCTGAAGAGAGAGAGGTAAAAAGCCCAGGAGATGTAGATGAAGCTGGGCAGCACTTGGTGTTTGCACACAGGAGCTCAGGCTGTCACCTGTGTCAATGAAGGACAAGCCTGGAAACAGATTCCCCAGCGCTCTGCGAAGGCCACGCATTCCAGCCACGTAAAAGGGTCATGGCCAGCAGAGCCAGAGCTGCAGCATGGTTTTTTGGCTGACAGATGCTGTAGCAGAGACTCTGTGTGCTCTTCTCCTGCAGGCACCGTACAGGTGATCTGCTTTGGGAAGTTTTTAATTGATGTGTGCAATTAAGCTCCACAGAAAAATGGAGAGAGGCTACAAAAGCAAACTAACAATTCCTTTCTGAAACCCTCCATTACCTCCAGCAGATGTTGGAGAGCAACAGGCGTCATTAGCAATGACCACACTGCCTTTAATGGAGACCAAGTGGAAGACATCAGATCCCACTAAATTTGAGTTATTTCAAGCAGGGAGAAATATCATTTAGCACTACCAACCTTCATTTCAAAACTTTTGAAGTTCTACTGGAAGTAGAGAATCTGCTGTTGTGAAAAATTCACACCTCACATCTCTGCTGTAACAATTCCATGAATAATTACTCCACAAATAATTATTCCATGCTTGATGATTATGAAGGAAAAATGCCTTGTGTGGTTGCCCACTCTTTAAAATGGGAAAATAACAGGATGGTTCCTTCATGGGAGTTTTTTGCAGAAGATCCCCTTTCCTTTTCTCCACAGTTTGCTTCACTTCACAGATGGGCTGGTCACAATTCTCAATGCAGGGCACAGCCACTATGGAAAGAGAGGAACTGGAGAGTCTGAACAGAAGGGGGGAAACAGAGAGCAGCATCTCGCTCTCAAGGAAGCGGTTGAGGCATTAGGGCATACTGAGGAACTGCCAGGCCACCAATGGAATGGACAGCCTGGCACTGAGCCTCCCTTCTGCTAGGGAGAAACTTCATGTCTCAGAGAAACCTCCCATGGCAGACCACATCCTGGGTGCTCCCTGACCCAACCTGCTCACCAGCACATGGGACCTGCTCCTGTTCCCCAGACAGCGATGCCTTCACAGCCCTGGCGTGGCCACAAAACTGCTTGTGAGAGGAATATGAGGCAAATCTTTCACACGACTCAGTGCACAGAGGTGCCAGCACCAGAAGAGCACCCTGCTGTCTGCAGGCACCACAGGCACGGCCATGCTGAGGTGTCACTAGGTGATTCCGAGGTGGGAACTGCTATTTTTAAACCACATGGGGTTTTCTCATCTGAACACTGCTCCAGCTATAACCTGGATCTGTTTGCATACTTAGTTTCATTAAAGATTCACATCCTGATTTCAGCCTGCAGCTCGCAGCCCTTCAGAAGGTCGAACACTGAAACACGAGGGAGACGTGGACAGACTGCACCTCTGCCTGCAGGGCAGATGGAGAGGGAGAGTGGGGGCTCTGGGGCATCTCATCCCTCCCAGGGAACCAGCAGCTTTCCAGGGGCTCCCAGGGCAGAGCTTTGCAGAAAAGGTATTCTGTAAAATAACCTCAATCCACATGTTTGGAGAAGGGAGAGTGGCCAGTCCCTTGCTGTGGGCTGGCCGAGGGAGCAGTGCCGGTGCTCCAGCGAGCTCAGATGGGGGGGCAGAGGTGTCCTCCTCCCTAGCCCCCCTTCCTGCCTGGACAAAAGGGCTGTTCATGGTGCTTGGTGTCCAGCAAGGGCTGCCAGAGTGCTGGCCCCGCTCCTCACACGAGGGCCCCTACAAGGAGCCTGTGCTGGAAGGAGATGGCTGCCAGGGATGTGGCAATGATGAGCAGGACTGCTGTGACAATGGGGCCACCACAGAACTGTCCTCTGCGGTGAAAGGGGGAGAGGATGGTGCAGGCGAGAAGTGTGGACACTTGGTGGGCACCCATGGATGTCTGTTCTACACAGTGTGAAGGGCAGGCAAAGCCCCTCTGCTTCTCTTGCACACGGACACCATAGAAAGGGAGAGCAGAGATGGAAAACAGAAGGGGTCAGGAGAACCAGGTAAGGGAGGAAACACAGTAACTGTGATCAGCAGTGCCCAGGAGGACCCAGGCTGAGCAGGGTGGCTGTAACAGCCCCACCTGTAGGGGTGGCACGTGGAGAGCAACACATGGGATGAGCTGGGGCACCAGGTGCCAGACATGGAGCAGCCACCCTGCCCCGACTGGTGACGCTGTGGCAGCTGCCTGAGCCACGGACTGCGCTGCAGTGCTCGATGCCTTCTGGGGGGAAAGAAACACTTCCAAAGTCAGAATGAAAATTCGGTGCAGGTTGTTTCACTCTCGTTTCTGTCATTATCTAATGAGCTGTAAGTGCATCCATCCGACATCTTGAGAACGTTTTGGTTTTTATTATGGGTTTGGGCTTTTTTTTCTCCTCTAAGCTCCCATCATTAAAAATCAATTAGCTTATGGGTAACGTTGCACAGATGCTGCTGCAGAAAGGGGCTGACATCTGCAGCGGCAGCAGCCCAGATACCACAGCAATAGACTTCCAAAAATACCCAGAGAGGACAATACCCCCTCCCCGAAGCTGTGTGCTCTCTGATCAACAAACCAGCTGAACGTCAATCCGCTTCCCCATCTCCTGCATAATGAGCACACTCCTCAGAGCAAGCAGAAAAGTTTAATTGTCTTTAATTATCCAGTTCAAGGAGGATTGGGTTTCCTGCCTGATGTCCATATAATTTCCCTGCCAACGACTTCCTTATCCCTTTACTTGAAGCGGAGGTCAGCTCCTAAAGTTCTTCCCTAAAAGACACCCGAGTTTTGGGGATGGCTGAGCTGCTGGCACGGGCAGGGACAAAGGTCCCTGTGTCCCCGGAGTGGCTGCTCAGGCTGCCTGTGCTTCTGCGAGGTGGGAGGGAGTGAGTTGCAACTAATGTGCAATCAAGAACCATCACAATTACAAATGTAAATGAACAGGCAATTGGCACTGACCTTTGCAGATTGTTAGAGGACTAATTAAGGTGTGATCAAAGCTCTCTTCCAAGAGAATGAGATGCATCTACACAAGCAAATATCTATGCCCCGCCCCCAGACAGCCATGCTTTATCCTACATGCTTGCACACGCCATTGAGCAGGTACACACAGAACAGATACAGACAGGGCTGGTGTTCAACCTTGGCACCTGCGTTCTGTGCAGAGCAATGGGACAGAGCGGGAGGGGAACGGGGTGACTCCTCTCTGTCATGAGGGCCCAGTACAGAACAGACCACTGTACTTGGACTGCATCAAAGCAGCAAAAAAGCCACTGTCCCTTTGGACACTGGCAGATCAGAAAAGCGTCATGGACCAGTGTCTGCTCAAGGTGTCTGAGCCTGTTATCTGATACCACCAGAGACACCTCATCAAAAAGCAACGAAGAAAGTCCACCCAGCCGTCAGAAAACAACACTAGAAACCATGATGGGGACACAGGAGAGATCCCACTGTGTTACAGAGGAGGAGGAGATGCAGAGTGCAGACTCACACCATCCCTGTGCGTGGCCCTGCCACGCAGCCGAGCATCCCCACACTCAAGTTGATGCTCTGATACTGCAATGGGCTCAGAATGGGCAGGAGATGGGATCACCTGTTCTTCCTCTTGGGGGTATGGCAGCTTCTCAGCCAAACCTGACCCCTGTCCCCGTGGGGATGCCTGGCCTTCAAGCACCCGACTCAACAATGGGCTACAGGAGTGTTCGAAATTAAATACCTCAGCACAAAGCAACTTGCAAAACCGACCTGCAGTTCCCCTGCTTTGCTTTCTGCAGCCTTATTCTTGCTTGTATTCTTACCCTATGAAATATGATCAAGAAACTGTCAGTGTCTTGTTCACTATCAGTTTTTGTTGAAGAACCAACAAGCTTAAAGAAAATTGAAGTAAAATATCGGTAAACTGAAATTTCAGTGACTTGTCAAGACTTTTACTTTAAAAATACTACAATTTTTTAAATGGTCACCCAACTGTTTTCCCTCCCAGTCCGTAAGCTTCTGCCCTCCCAGTACCTGCTATGACCTAATCTGGGTGGCCAGACGGGAAAGATAAGGTTTATACAGTAAAAGACAAGGCAAACAGAAATGTCTAAAGTAAACAAGATTTTCAAGGTTGTTCTGTCTGTCACAAAAGGGCACGGACGGTTTCCCCTCTCTGCTCATTTTGCATTTAAGCAGCTCACAACGCAGAGCCCCGCCCAAAGCACCCTTTTGAAATTGGAATGTTTTCCTACGGCAGAGCATGGCAGTGCAGTGGAACGGCTGCCAGAGCTGCTGTCCCCCCCGGGGGACACTGCTGTGGCAGGCACTGCGCGCTCCCGCTGTCACCGTGACCTTTGGGGAAGCGTGTTCCATGCCCTCGACTCTGCTGGGCCACCGAGGTCATGGATAGGGCACTTCTTTCCGTAAGACTGAATATAACTCTTAGGGAAAAAACCTCCTGTTTCACTTTTGGGGTGCTTTGGATGTATTTCAGATACCTATTACTCACAGGTCACAATGTGACCCAGCTAAGAATTTAAGAGAGCTCCACATGTTCTCCCTCAGCTGCTGCTGCTGTCCCTTCTCAACTCTTTAAGCCAAGACCAGCTCCCTCATCTCCACATGCATTCACTACACAATGCCAGTTCCTCAAAGTGCTTTTCCGTAGGATTTACCTATTTTCACAGCAGTCATGCAGGAAAATCCTGCTTGAAGCCAAGAGGAGGGATATGAAGGCTTTTGCTGGCACCCCCCAGCTCCAGAACCTTCACAGCACATGACCCGGCTGACCCAGGCCATCTCTCCTCCTACTCCCTCCAAAGGAGGCTTCAGGAGACCTTGATTTTTCAGAACATTAAGAATTTCTTAGCCCTTTACATGCCTAAGCAAAGTACTATCGCTGTTCCATCCAGCCTAACTGCTCCCCTTAGGCACACTTGCTCTTGCTTGGATTCACAGTTGCAACCTCTTTCCTATGAACTCTGTGAGCAAATGCTTCATCCAAGCCCTTCACTCTATCTACCTTGTCAAGAGGAGACATGGAAAATAGACATGGAACACTTGCCCGTTCTGCCCACCCCTTCTAGCCACTGAATCCTCCCGATTCAGTGTGGATTAAGTACCAGAAATCAGTGCCAAGCTGGTACAGCTCCTGCTGGTGCTCAGAGCACCACTTGACTCATTACAACACAACTACTACTGCACTGGTTTGTCGAGTTGTCCAGATGTGATGGTATCTTTAGATGCTCATACAATATTCCAGTGTTTAAGACAGCAACCTGAACCAACACATACGCTTCCACGTCCCAAACTTCTACATCCCAAATCCCACTCCAGACAGGAGGGATTCCCACAATGGGTTTTGGATAAACCACGTCATCCCAGAGCAGTAAAGAGAAACAGGGATGTCAGCAAGCTTGTCACCAAACAGCTCAGCGGGTCCAGTGTCACTCACCCACCCCTGTGGCCCCGCTCCCGCCAGAGCAGCAGCACTCACCGGCCTCGGCAGCTGGACACTTCCGGATGGTGAAGATCTGCCCCAGATCCTCCTCCTCTTCAGGAAGACCTTTCTGGAGGCGCTGCAGCTTCCGGAGGCTCTCGCTCCGCTGGTGCTTCATGGAGCGCACGTGCTGGATGAGGTTCAGCTTGGCCTTGGTGGAGTAATTACAGAGGACACAGTGGTAGTAGCAGCTTTCACCTTCGACGCCACTCTCGTGGTGCTGCAGGTGCTGTGGAGAACAAAGCAGAGGGATGTGAATGTCCTTTATCACCCCCAGTCTCCCAAGTTAGTCCACTGTAAATTGCTAAAAGCCCCCTGGGAATTAGTTAAGAAACAGCATTTTGACACAGACCCAGTGAGACCAAGTCTATTTGTTCTCAAGATACCATGTGCTTTCCTGCTGAGGAGTAAGAAAACCAAAACACACTGAAATGGGCACAAAGCACAGATGGAGACAGGCAAGACTATCTCTTTCAGTGAGAGAAAGCACCAGACCCAGCACTAACATCTGCTCATGACCCATGCAGGGTTCATTCCTTCACATTCAAAGCTTGTCCTGGGAGAATATCCAAGTGCATGTCATACATGAAATTGAATTTGATAAACTGTCATGGAAAACTAGGAAGAGTAAAACCAAAGCAATTCTAGAACACAACAAACCCATTAGACAGAGAGGTCCTGGATGCAGTGTATGGAAGCAGAGCGTGGAGCCATCCTGCTCATCATTCAGTGCTCTGCTCTCTTGGACTGGGAAGGAAGCAGCAGCCTGGCTGGAAGATGCTTGTAACAGCAACCCAGGCTGAAGAGCCAACGGTGGGTGTGCAGCTGGGTATCACTTGGAACAACTCCGGTCCCCCTCTGGAGCTGTGCTGTCTCAGCCAACACAGCTAATTCCAGAGTACTACGCTGGGATTATTTGACAAAACCTATCAATCCTCTGACACAGAGGTCTGTGCCACCGGGGAAACCAACAGCCATTTCATGTCATGGATCCCATGGGACCCTAAATAATCCACTTATTTCCTGGAACCAGAGGGCCATGCTGACTGCCATGGCACGGCCACTTTCCCTTTGGGCTGGCAGCAGGAGGTCACAGGAACTTTATCAATTTCTACAGTAAGGACCTGTCATAAGCTGAGGCAAAATGGATCCTAAGGTGAAACAACATGAGAGACCTCTCAGTGAAGGCCAGTGGTTTCCATCTCACACCCACCCTTCAGCTGGGCAATAATCCCTGCCAGCTCCTGCCATCCAACCCCGAGACCTCTTTGTGTCATCTCATGGAACTCCTCCCTTACCACACACTTGGCCCAAGGCATGAGTGTGATGATTTGGACACAAGGTTGAGCTTTGTCAATCAAAAATATTGCCTACATGCAGCCAGGACCTTCTGGTAAAAATTCCGACGCATATTATCTCAGTTACAGCTGAGATAAGATTAAAGACACATATTACCCAGCGCTGTGTGCCTCGCTCACACAGAGGAAGGAGAGCCCTCTGAGTGTAGGAATGATTAAAAATAGGATATGAACTGATGCTGAGGCTTCTGATTGGAAGGGCAAGGAAAGAGAATAAATGTATTCTAGATCTGGCTAATTAGACTAGCCTCTTTTGGGATTGCGATGTATTTAATTAAATTCACTGTAATATTTGAAGAATCCACAAGGGCACTAATCCCACTGGTGCCTTCAAAAGATTTTTTGCTGTTTTCCCTCATAAGAACTTCTTCCTCCTCTCATTTCTATTGTTTGCATGCATTACCCTCTTCCTGAGCCAGAAAAAGGGGAACAGCTTAAGGTGTAAAAGGTCAGTGAGCCCATCACAAGACTCACATCCCCAGCTTGCACAGCCCAGCCTCACCAGCCCGGCTCTGTCCCAAACCCTGCCATAACCCCTCCAGCCTGGCTCTGTTCTGACCCCTGCCATAACCCTCCTGGCCCTACCTCGCTGTAGGCTGGGGTCTGGATCCAGGAGCTGCACCAGCCCCATTCTCATCCTCCCCAGCCACAAGGCACGTGGGGGATGCCCCATCCTACAAACCCTGAGCTGGAGCTCAGGAAGTGCCCATGGACTCAGTAGCAGCTTCTGCATGGAGGCAGAGAAAAATCCCCAGTGAGCAATTAGAGAAAAATCTGGTCACAGGTTCAAGGAAATATTAAGGACGTGGTCTCTGTGGAACCAGAGGCACAGTCTGCACTGCCCTCATTTAAAAGGGGATTTTAGGAAAACATTTGTTTTAAACAGTTTAATAAGTGTGTCTTATTTTCTACTCCTCTTTTGCTTCCTCTCCAACATCCCTTGTGCTGGGGTGAGCCTCACCTGCCTGTCCTACTGGAGGAATTACAGGCTGAAGGTGCTGCCACCACCACCAAGTACAGGCTGAGCACGGCACCGCGCGCACCAGGTTCACCCCATCCTCCAGTGGAGGAAAGGAGCAGCCCAGAGAAAGATGACATGAGGGCTGAGGCAGTCCGAGCTGTGAGCTGCTGGAGGCAACGAAACGCTGGCCAAATACGTGTAGTTATTGCCCATCACATTGTTAAACTTCCCTCTTGTGAGAATTTATCCATATCACAGGAAACAAATTCAAAATATTAAACCAGAACCTTGTTAGAAGACAAATCAACTTGAAAATCAAAAGAATATATTGTTCCAAGGAAACCCAACCAACTTCTGTCAGAGAACATTGATTTCTGCGAGTCCAGGGGGGTGTTCGCCCCCTCCCTCTCCATGATCGGAAACTTCCAACATCTGGTTCTTCACGCATGGCATGCGAAATATTGATCAGGGTGAGTCAAAGCTCCACTTTAAATCAGAAACAGAGAAAGGAACGCTCTGATGGAAACCATACGGCTCACAAGTGCGGCTTCCCAGGGGACGCGGCTGTTCCTGTACGTACACCAGCCCCGGCACAACACCGCGCCGCTCCCAGCACCTCCTCCCAGGCACCCCGCACCGAATCCGGCCCGTGTGCCGTGCAGGGACTGTGCGGGTGTCCAAGCAAGGCTGTGCTCTCACACAGAGCCATCAGGGCAGGAGGGTCCCGCTCAAGGCCTCGTCTCCTCCGTGTGCCCCTCACGGCCCCCCAGCCCTGCCAGGGCACAGCGGGCTGTGGCCGTGGTGCAGCCACACGTGGGGCCACGCTCACCCCAACATGCCAACAGACTGACTGCCCAGCCCTCGCACTCCTACATCTGGCTTGGAATTGTTTTCTTGCAATAAATTGTAAATGCTCACAGGGTATGACTAAGGAAATCTAATTTTCAAACCAAGTAAGGAATGATGCTACAGTCAGTACTCATTTCTCTCCATCCATCCTTCGCATACCCTGACCTCTGTTTATTTTACCATCTCTCCTTTCCCCACCTCATGCTGCTTCACCCACAGTACTTTACAATAATCATGAAATGTAACGTGACACTGTATCCCCCTGCCTGACTGGAGGCAGCCCCCCTCATCCCACGCCACGGACCACATCAAGTTCCTCAGAGGTCAGGCTGTAGCACCCAGGACTGAGGCCCTGTGTTGCTGCTGTTACACGAGCTGCAAACTCCCCTGAATGCCTCTGTAGCTCTTCCTGCAGTTCATGCTCTAATCTGATTTCTAAGAACTTTTCTACATCTTTTTAATTTTAAAAGATGTTAAACCTGTATCTGCTCAAAAATCTCTTCTTTCAAAGTTTATTCAGCCACGGTGTAACGAGTCCAATTCCAATGGTGACAGGACAGAAACGCCCTCAAAGCACTGCCAGGGGCAGGGGGTTCTCCGGTCTCTCTTTGCCATGTCTAGAGGCTCAGCTGCCGTTCTGGGGGACATATGACCTGTAACCCCAGTTCACCAGGGAGATGCAACAACACTTTGAACTATCTTGGGCTTTTGATGTTTATTAATCATTAGAAAAAGGCCCAATTTCTATGCAGTCTTAACCTCATCTTGCCCAAATCTTTCCCTTCAGAGGGCCACGGACGCTGCTCAGGACAAGCCCATGCTGACAGCACTGGGAATCTCTCAAGTGCCTGCTCTGCACTGCAAGGGGAAACACCCCACCACCACCCTCAGGAGCTCTTGATGATACAAAAGCAGTAGAACATGTGAGAAAACTCTCCAGGCTCAAGGACAGCTCCTTTGGACCTCAACAGGACAACCAGCAGCAGAAACTTTGCCACTGCCCCATGGACAGGCAGTCAGTGCTCCATGGCTTGGATCCTCTACACATGTCGAGGTCTCTGTGGGCATGGGAACCAGCTGAGGCAGGAGGTCTGGAGGCCAGAACCCAAAGTGGGAAAATAACCCCATGAACATTATGCAACAGAGAACCAGCATGAACAAAAGGAATGGCTTTCCTCACCTCCAGTTGTGACAGACCACCGGCCACAGCCCCCCTGGACTCTCAGCTGACAGCACTCCAGGGCTGCAGAAAGCCTGCTGGGGATGGCCTCAGTGAGTCCTCTGCCCTCCTGCTTGCATAAACATCCTCTTCCTCACCACTCTGACCACTCCTTACAGCCAGGTGGTGTACGGGTCACCGACAAACAGTCTGGAGAAACCTCCTCCACATCACTTCTGAGCACTCTCACATCATAGGACACCCTGCCATGAAACCAGAGGCCACTCCACTACCCAGAGCTTCTTAAAAAACTGTTCTCAGACTTCAACATCTTTAGGAAAGGTTTTCTCCACATGTAACACTCCTCCTACCTCTGAACTCACCACCCAGCTCCGTTAGGATGGGTAAAGTTAGTAGTGATTTCAAGGAATTGACAGATGCAGCTCAGGAGAAAGGTGCCAAAAATCAGCTGGAAGGTCAGAAAAGCCACGGAAAGGATCAGCACTGCAGACATGCACCATACTGGTTTCCTCCTGCAAGCACTGATGTTTGAGCAGTGCCAGTGACCAGAACCAGCACACAGAACCAGGGAGCACCTCAGCAGTTACTCAGAGAGGTCGACCCAAGCTTGGGAGGCGCTGGAGCCACTCCAGCCCCACCAGGACATCCACGGCGCAGGAGGATGCCCATGGACTGACTCTTCCTTGGGGGAAATCAGACAGGGTAATTAGTCACAGGCTTGTAAGGCAACATTTCAGGTGCCAGAGAGGACCGTGCCTGTGACAACACACCCCTGGGGAGAGGGACGGGACACGACCCTTGCAGTGGAGCTGGAGAGGAGCTGTGGGTCACCATGGAAAGGGACTCGACCCCGCCGCAGACCTCAGAGGCCTCATGAGCGTCTCTTGGCCCCTGTGTGCCTCTGATCTGCTGCACAAGATAAATCACACAGCCCTGCAAGAGAAGAATCTGAATTTTTAATGAAAGTCATGTGGATGCAGCTGTCTGATCCTGCTCTGTTCCAAGTACTTCATAAAAGTCAGGGCTGGCCCATCCGTCTTGCTCTCCTTTCACACCTGCAGCCCGGCTGGAATTTCCTGGAGCCGAGGAGCCGCGGGAGGCCACACCACACAGCGGGACACGCACTGCCCCTGCACCGCGGAGGGCTGGGGAGCCGCGGTCACCTCCCGCCCCCCCGAAGGAGGGGAAAATTGATTCTTCATCCAGCAGGTTCAAAAGCTGAACTTCTGCTCTTTTGTATCCACCGACATCCCGAGCTGTTCGCTGCTTCCAAAGGAGCAGTGTTACAAACCCTTCCCTCCTCCAGCCTCCTGGCTCTGCGCGTCACAGCTCTGCTGCGCAGTGCCAGCAGTGGGATTCAGGCTCCTGTGCCCCCAAGTTTCTGCAGCTCAGCTTGTAGAAACTGATCTCTGATCCTCATTTTAATTTCCGAGAGGCTGGAAATGTAGCACTCCCTTCTGCCACAGAGGCTGAGGTACTGATCCAAGTTCCCAGGTCACACAGAAAGGCCCTGAAGAACAGCCCCAGATGCCCCCATTACCAGTCTACCCTTGTATCTCCCTGCATCAGTATTTTCCAAGCCCTCCAGCCCTGCCTGGTGTTAAGTGAATGCCATAGATGCTCTCCTTGTCAGCCGCGAGGCCGGTGCTCGCCATGCTGTGAGACTTTTGGATTCCCCCATAAACAACCCCAAAAGCCACCCAGCACACGGGTTTGCTCCACCACCCTTGAAGTCTCATTAAAAGCCAAATATTGCTCAGCCTAAGGATGGAGAGCTCAGCATGGATTTTACTGAACGTTAAATCAACCAGCAAGCGTAGCCAGCAAACTCTGTGGCACTTTAACTTTAAATAATGCAATAATTATTGAATTTCCTTTTTATAACCGAAGTGCTGGAATGTAAACAATGGGGCTGTAATTGCAGGAAGGGGGGATCAATAGAGGCAATCGTTTTCAGCCATGTTAATTGTAAATACAATTGCTCCAAGATGTCAGCCTCGTTCTTCTCGCTCCCAGAATCATCCTAACGGATGACAGAGTCCAACTTTCCCATTACAGCTGTTCGCTCCTTTAAGAGGTTCTCAATCAGGTCTGATCAATCTGTCAAGATAATGCATGGAGTAAGTAAGACTCTTCCAAACACAAGCTCCCAATCAATAGCCCAGACCTGCTTAATGAGGAGGGGCTAAAGCCCAAGGGGAGGCACAGTCCCAGCTCCTGCTTGGCTCCAGCAGCCAACTTCTTCAAGGGGTCTTGAAGCAGCTCCTAACGAGGACATTGTTTATGCTGCCCGTGATGAGCAGCATCCCCACACACTCACAGGACCCCAGGGTCCGCAGGCAGAGAACGGCAGAGGTTAACAGCAAACACAAGCCAAGAAAGGTTGTACTTGTGTTCACATCCCCCACGTTTTTAATTGTGCAATGGACCTGAAGGCACAAATTAATTATTCCTTAGAAGAGATCCCCAAAGATGCAAAACTGAAAGCCAGGAGCATCACTAAGACTTGTCCAGTGGACTCGAGGAAGGACAAAGTCCACAGTGGAGCTGGTGCTGGCCAAGCTGTGCTGGCCAACCCCTTCCAGCCCTGGGGAAGAACATGCCTGTGCTACAAGAGCTGCCAGCAATAGAGATCAACTCTTGGGCAACTTCAACTTCAGAGAATTTTCCAAATCCCAGAAATCTCCCCTGGGAGACCCCAGTACAAGTGCTGCTGTATATGGAGATGCACACAGGAGTGCGAGTATCGATCCTGCTAATTATAGTGCTAAAACCAAAGCACAACGAGAGTGCATTTCCTATCAGCTGGCCTGGAAAGTGCTGCCCTCAAACCTGTGTGCTCCCGTTGGGCTGTGGCTCTGCTGCAGGACCCGTGACAGCCCTGCAAGGGCACCTCCACTGCTCACCTGGGCACCTCTGACCAACAGGAACAAACAAACTTCGCACAGAGTGACCTCTCCCACTATCAGTGAGGACGGGAGGGATGTCACCCAGGGCCAGCCTCACCCAGCAGCTCCTATGGAGCAGCACAGAGCTTAGGAATGGTGGAGCTGCTCTTGCAACTTAACCTAAACCTGAACTGGGGACACTCTGCTCCTCAGGAAAGTGTACAGTTTCTTCACTTCATATTTCCATGGATGCTGTCATCCCTGAAGAAACCTGTCAGAAAAGATGTACTTTTGCCTGCAAGGCACTGTACAGACAGCCACAGGATGGAGTGATAAAAACTGCAAGTAAATTTGTGCCACAAAGCAGCAACGTCCCCAAGGAAGAGCTTCCAGCCTACTTCCTTCTCAGTGCTGGGACAGCAAAGAGCTGAGGAATTCAGGGAGCTTCATCTTTTCCACGGTTAGGAAAAGAAAGAGGGAAAGAACAGCTGAAGGTGAAGACAAGACAGTAACCACAAACAGGCCCCATGATGCCACTGCCCAGACCTTTTCAATGTATTTTGTACGGCTACTTGAAAATAATCAGTTCAGTGTGAGTTGTTAAGCTGTGAACACTCAGGTGAACTAGAGGAGGCTGGGAATACGGAAAAGCACCAGATAAAAGGCGAATTATGCAATAAAAAGGGCTGGAAAGACAGCGGGATCAAAATCTGTTGTCCATATTGTAATTATATAGCTGCTGAGTGATTGAAAAAGGGTTTTCATAACACAGACCCAGGCTAGGACTCTCCATACCAGGGATGTTTTCTTTCCTCCAGCAGCATGGGAATGATCCCTACATTACACGTGAGGGTTCTCTGAGGAGCTCTGACGCAACGCACATCTGATCTTGTGTTGGCAACGCAGCACAGACTGAACCACCCAAAACCTCTCGACACGTGCACCTGGCTTGAAGAATCTTGACTAAAATGCTACTTTCCCCCCACATTAAGTCTTTTGGAAAAGAACCACTGGTCTCTGAATGAAAATTTTGGGGACTGTCCAACACTGCTGGGCTCTTCCCCATGTCCTGAAGCCAAGGCGCACTCAGGTATGCCAGTCCCTTTCAATCCTGCCTTGGCTCCAGGTGCCCCAGCAACTGCAGGTGGGACCTCAGCAGTGAGTCAGAGAAGCACCGTGAAAGTGAGGTCCTCCTGGAGGCACGGCAGGACTGGGGGGACAGGAGGGGACCCCCATGCACAATGAGGGACCATTGGAATAACGTACCATGAAACCACGTGGGAAACAGAACCAGCCACAGAAACCCACCCTGGGCTCGCATTATTTAATAAAACACTACAGACACAGGTTAACTACCCTCGCCTGGGATTTACTGTTTCATCCAGCTCTGGAGAAACTGTGATGGACTGAAGGACTGATGGACTTAACTTTCTTATTGCCTTTTTTAAACTTTCTACAGTGCTGCACACCCTGACTCCCAGCTGATAACCAACAAAAACACACAAGGTAATTTTTTAATCCTCTCCATAAATCTAAGAATGTCAATATCAAAGAGATAGAGAACGCAGAAGCCAACAGGGATGCACAGAAGAACAACAGACCCAGCTCATCCTCTGCCCACAGTCCACAGCAAGGATTTTCAAGAGCAGTGGATATGAGAGGAGGGAGAACCAAAGAAGGATGTGATAGACTAGTATGACAGAACAGAACCAGAAAGAGGAAATACATATACAAACAAACAAACAAATAAATAAATAAATACAATTTCTCGAGTCTTGAAGGTGAGATTAAAATTGCTAGAGCCAGGGAAGCCCCCCCCTCAGTGGAGCAGCCCTTCTCCTGAGCTGCAGGAGGCAGGGCTGGGCACCAAGCTGGGCAGCCAGGGCACAACTTTTGAGGCAGGTGTTGTGCACCAGCCGACCCCGAACATGGGACAGGAGCACCAGCTGATTTCAGACCCCACTGCGAGGGCGAGTTCATTAAGTGTCTCTCAAACACAAACAGAACACAGAGCACCACGGAAATGCCCATGAGAAAATAAATAATTCTTCATTCAGTGAAAGCTTTGGATTGTATTAGACAAAGCCTGGGGCAATGTAATGAAAGAGGAAGATAAAAAGAAATGGAGTAATTACTCAGAGAATGAGGCAAGAATCCTGCTGCAAAAATATGTATGGGACTACTTATAATTAAGAACTAAAATAGGGTCTGCACACAAAGGGCTGAATTAAGGTAACCTGCTACCTCCTATGTTCTAGTTGGTTGTGAAGGCTTCACGAACCCACCAGACACTAATGTGTCCTAAAAACTGTACAGAAATCCAGGTAATTGCTCCTTGCCCTATATGCCCGAACAACTATTCTGTAAGGAAACCTATCAAGTTCTTGGGCAAGAGAAGCCTTCAAAACGCAGTCTCCTCCAAATTTAACCGTGAGATCTCTCCAGTCCCTGGGCATGCAACTGTTCCCAGCACACCTGGTTTCCACCAGGAAGGACATGTCAGTGGCCCACAGCAATCCACAGCGGCAGAACTGTCTGACTCACGGACTCCCCACGCAGCCTCCAAGCACTTTACAACCTACACACGGTTGGGTTTGCTGCTCTGAATTTTCTTTGTGTATCTAAACCCTAATTCAACTGTAGTATAGTTCTGCAGAGGGATCTACGAGAGACTAAGAATGGCTCTGGGTGTTAGTTGCAGCTATTCCCTCCAAGACAGACTACAACAATGGAAAACCCAGAGTGTGTAGAAAGGGAGGCAAGCAGAGCAAACCTGAGATGATAAATGTCTCTGCGCTTTGGTGCTCCTTTTGTTCACGTGTATCTGCATCTGCCTGCATTTGCCTACACGGATACAAAAACTCCTGGGAAAAGCCAGGCACAGTATTTATTGGTTTTAGCAATTCTGGATTTGCAATCCCAGTGGACAGTCTGCAGAGACATGCACAGGGTAAATGATAAATACCACAGAGGCAGCTTTGATCAGCATTAGGAGCATGTACTGACCACTCCAATTTAGAAATAAAATGGAAGAAGCAAACCTATTTTTTGGGAGCAGCGCCCACTCACAGCAGAGAAGTGTAAGGAGATGACAGACTTCTACAGTACCCTGTTTAATAAATTGCAGGTGTAACTCTGGTTACTCTAGATTCTCCTTTCTTTGACCAAGTGGGATTAACTTCTCTGCAAAATCCCTGCTCAGGGTTAGTGCATGCTACCAGGAGGTCAGTCTGCAGGTTTCATGTCTGGCTAATCCCCCCTGCCCAGCCCAGAGTCAGACACTTCGATAGGCCTATCTGGGCACTGCAGTGCATGCACCAGAAAATCCAGGTAGGTCAGAGACAAGGAGGTGTGAAAACCATAAAAGCAAGGTTCCTGCTTTGTGGGACCATGAGAAACACACAGAAGCAGTCAGAGCTGTCTGCAACGTGGCCCCCACGACAAGGAAACGCCATCTAGAGGACTCCAAAGCCTCTGAATCTCTCCTGCCTAGGGTCATAGCGTGCCCAAGAAGCTGCTCTGGGACAGCTAGTGCCTTCCCCAGGGAGGGAGAAGGGACTTCCAGCATCTGCTCTATTTCCAGCAATGATGCTGGTGGCCAAAAACCAAAGCTAGGTACTGCCTCCTCCCGTGGTGGGTCCTGGACTCAGCAGCAGGTACCACAGCACCTGCAGCCACCCCCAAAAGTACAACCATAGCCCTAAGGTGACACACCTGTGTGTGACGCCCCAGCGTTAGGGAACGGTCCCACAAATGCTGTGGGTGCAGCGATGGAAACCAGAGTTCTCAAACTGGGACACCTTCTGGCTCTGTGCTGGAGAGGAGGTGAGTTTCACCTGAAGGCAGGAAGGCATCACCCCAGGAGAGATCCCTGCCTAGGGACACTCCTTCCTCCGGCACATATGTGAAGATCACAACTCTCTGGACCAGTTTTCAAAAAACCATGATGGAACGCTGATCCAAACTGCCAGGACCTGATGAATTAGGAGTTTCTCTGCAGCACAGGCTGGGGGGCAGGAGGACAACTGGATGGGAACAGGGCTGTGAGGAGATCCAGCAGGAACCAGACAAGGGGACAGACACAACTCCTGCAGCTGGCCTGGAGACACCAGGGTGGGGAGCAGAGAGGTCCCTCAGAGATGCGGGCTGCTCTCTCCCCACGGAGGAGCAGGGAAGCAGCCGCACACACGAGGGACCCGTGGGATGGCGCGGGGGCCCGCGGGGTCTCCGGGGTGCCCCACCGTGCGGCTGGGGGTGCTCAGAGGCGGCGGTGGCTGCGCTGCCCTCGAGTGCCGTGCCGGAGCTGCGCAGCCGTGCCAGGCACGCTCGCTGCCGGGAGACAGGCGCTCTGCTCCCTCCCCACCAAAACCCCCGAGGCCTCCGCGTGCGCGCTAACCACAACCCTTTGAGAGGCTCGTGTATTTACAAAATGAGGCATGTTGAAATCAAAGGGGATACCATATGACATAATTCACATTAAAATGTCAACAGGCTGACAATTTATAGAGTCAATCCACTGGAGGTGGGGAGAACTAAGATGCAGTAATTGTTTAATTCCCGCTTAAACCAACAGTAGCTTCACCTTCAAAGCAGTGCCATGTGCAGGGCCTCTGGCTGCTGTCAGCTCTGGTGCCAGCCTGGCCCTCGGCCAGCACAGAGCCAGTGGCCTCAACCACTCATTGGCACTGGGCACGGGCGGGACACGTGGGATGCTGCTCCGACAAGCGCAGCTCCAGCCCACACCATGGCAAATATTCACCACCAGCACAAAGACAACCCGCTTCTGAGGAAGTCAGAGCCCCTGTGGTCGGGCACTGGTGGCCATTACTGCCCCTGGGCACAGCACACCTTCTCCTCCAGAGGGAGCACACCAGGTGAGCACTCCGAGGGCACCAGTGAAAGAACTGACTCACCCAGTGCCTGGCACCGTCTGGCCCTGACCCCGCTGGGACCTGCAAACACTGAGGTGGGGGAACAAGAGAGGAACAGAGTGTCCCAGACACAAACCTCGTCAGGGCACACGTGAACTTTTTACCCCAGGTAGATGGCAGCAGCTTTGCCTGTCTCAAATATGTTGCAGTGTTTTGTGAGACACAACACTGGCCCCATCAGCATGCTGACATCCCCTGCCCACGGACAGGCTGCTGGCAACGTGTCCTGTAGCGTGCAATAAAGCATAGGGAAGGCAAGAGAGAGAAACATACACCACTGGGAGAAATGTTACCTGGATAAACCACAGCCAATAAATTTTCTATAAATGCCAGCTAATGCTGTCCCTTGGAGAGCGCTGGGCAGGGACTGCCAGGCTCCAGAGCCCTCGGCACAGCCTGGCTGTCTGTACATAAACAGTAACACCTCATTCTCTCTTCTACCTCATTAACTGAAACGCATTAAAACAAGTGTGCACTGGGAGCAGCAAATGAGACTGTTAAACCAAGCTGATATAATCCTCATCAGCTGTGGGAAATGAGCACACATCCATTACGCTGAATCAAGCCGCCAACTGAGATTCACTGAGGATGCTGAGACCCCAAGAAGACGCTCTTCCCCCCTCAGCTGCACCTCTCTGTCTTCCCTAACACGAGGCAGCTCAATCCCTGCCTCCAGCACTGTCTCCCGGGGTATATCCAGAGCGCTGAGGTTGCATTCCTGTTCCAGCAGCTCCCCCCAAGCACAGAGCTGGGGGCCCTGGTCCTGCACTGCAGCTAGTACTGTGTGAGTCCACTGCGTCCAGAAGGAAGCTGCTCAGTGAGAAGACTCTGACTCTGACGTATCAAAGTGGAATAAAAGGCCAAGGCAGCAGAGCAAACACACAGAACATGGGACATTTCCCAATTCTAGTCTCAAACGGGGACATTGCCACACAGTGTGGCAACTGCAGGGTTGGCCTCAGGCGACTGACACTCGTTCACACTCTGCCCAAATGGTACCAGCCCGCAGAAGAGCACAAAGGGGAGAACATACCACAGCACCCATGTATAAAAATCCCAGCGCTGACACCACAGTGGGGTCATGGGTGTTCCCAATGCCCCAGGCTGGTGGCCAGATGCAGATGGATTCTGAATTGGGAGAGTCTCAGCAGAGGTGACCAGAGCTGCCACAGAGTGACCACTGACTTTCAGCACACGGGACCAGCTCCACGTGAGGATATGGAACTGCTCCCTTCTCCTGGGGGCCCACCAGGACACGACCCTGCCCTCATGGGCAAAGACTCGCTCGAGATGGCAAGAAAATGTTTGTTTTGTCTTCCCCTGAGAAGGCAGAGCCGGGAGCAGGGAGTCCTCCTGACACTGCAGGAACCGGCCAGACCACATTCACCTCAGACAGACAAGCAGCAGCTTCATGCCCACTACAGCCTTGGGTTTGAACTACTGACCTCACCAGAGCAGCTCGGGTTTCCAAACTCTCCTTTCTTCGCACCAAGCAGAGCACCAACGAGGCAGAATAGTGTCCCCTCTGCCTCACCCCAGCCCTGTGGTGGGAGGGGGTCCCCTCTGCCTCATCCCTGTACTCACAGCAAGACTGTAAACAACCCTTTCAACCCTCGTAGCTGCTATTTCCGAGTTTTTAACCCAACACAGACACTACACAGCGTTTCTCTCCACATGCAGCCTGTGCACAGCACAGCCCAGACCAGGCTCCCTGGGACTCGCTCCTCCCTACGGAACACGACACCCTGGGGTCTCCCTGGCAGCTCCCAGCAGCCTGTGCAGGCATTTTGAACGGGGTCCATGAAGTCTGTTTAACCAGCATGATGTGTGCAACAGAATCACAAAGAAACAGGCATTTAAAGTGACATCTGTTGGATTAATTAGCTGTGTAATTAGCCTCCCCTCTGTGGAGACAGGCTTTGTTACTGCTGCCTGAAACTTCCCCAGGTGATTCTCTTTGTATCCATCCTCCAAGCATGAGGAGCAGCGAATGGGTGGGACGGGCTGTACTGCATGCTCAGAAAGAAGGGCAGGAGACAGCCCAGGGGCCACGGGGCAGCCGAGGGGCAGTAACTGGCTGTGGGTCAGAGAACCCCAATGGCCACATCACTGTGGTGGAACCCACAACCACATCTGGCAAGTCTGCCCAGAGGTGAAAGGGATACAAGTGAGATGTTTACATACTCCCGCATTAGATCAGAGCATCTTTGCCTCCTGCACTAGCTCCCCTCCTCGCTGGCCTGTGAGCCTCCAGCCCATGGGGGTGTTACAGCAGGCTCAAACAGCCAGGGGACACGGCCCCCACTGCACCTCTGCCTGAGTCACGGCAGACCCTGGGGGGCAGAAGAACCCTAAGGTAATGTCTAGGGCAAAGAGGAAACCGGGACCTCAGGAACAGCTGCACTGCACCGATGGTTCCACGGGCAGGTGCAGGTACCTCCTCAGGAACCCTCTTCCCTGTTTTAAAGCACAACAAGAAGGATGCTGCCCTGGGGCAGACGGGGTGTGGGGCTCTGCCCCGCAGCCCTGCACTGTGGGCACCTGTCTTTGCCTCCCTGCCAAAGTTCCCTGGAGCCAAGGATGTCCCAACAGCTGCAGCCAGGCTTACCGGAGCCTGTCCAACTGTACCCGAAGGCACAACTTCCAGAGAACCTGTTGCACAAGTGTAACTTATTGCCTAATTTGACTTGCAGAACTTGGCTGCACGTGTTCACAGTGCAGGGGAAGGATTTTTAGAACTGGCAAGAAGGTCCAAAAACACATTACGGTTTTAATTTATGTATCATACATACATTATTTATTGTAATTTAATGAATTCCCTACGAGACAGCAAACACAGAACCTCCCATGCTGCTTCCACAGCATTTCTGGGGACTTTGTTACAACAGTTTCTTCAGGAACAAGTCAATTCTCTCCAGACAAAGATGACACGGCACCCTGCAGCCCCACACACTGGCACAGCCCCACAGAAACCAGCAGTCCGTGCCATGCCACACGGAACAGGTTGGGGAAAGGTCCTTGTAGGCTCCTTCAGAGCCTGCACCACCACCCCCACACCTTCACCCCACCACAGGTAGATCCTAGTGAGTGCCCATCCATTACTTAATGGGCTCATAGGCAGCAAGCCTGCAGCTGGGGGGCTGGTGCCTGGCCAGGGCTGGTACCTGACCCCACCCTATCAGGAAAGGAACTAAAAGCATTTCCTAAGTCTTTGAGGCATACCACCTGTGTTGAGGAATATACCTGGTCCAGGTAGCTGGACTCAGGGGTTGATACGCAGACTGAAATGCAGATGGAGCTCTGGGGGGAAGCCCGGGGCAAGAGGCTGTGAACTGGGAGAACAAGTGGCACAAAGATGGGTGAGCCGGCCAGGGAAATGGACACAGAGACACACCAGGAGCCTGGAATTGTAACCTTTGGGAGAACAAAGGAGATGAAGACTGGTGGCACCAGTGAGGTGGATGGACAGGGAGCTCCCTGCACCAGGGCTGAAGCTGCAGGCAGGAGAGTAAGTGGATGTCCATCCTCCTGCTCACAGGGGCTGATCACCCAGAAAACAATGCCAGTCTTTCAGATCCGGAGCAGCATCTCTGACACATTTACCCTCCATGCTCTCCACAGTGGCACGGGAGGAACAACTGGGGCCCTGACAGCTTTTGCCACCATGGCAAGGTCTGCCACGACTTCTGTCAGCAACCCTGCATCAGAGCCACAGCCAGAACCACCCTGTCCTCACCCTGAAAGGCTCAGCAACAACCATCACCTGACATGGGAGAAAATCCTGCTTGGAAATTTACACATTCATCCACATGGCACAAAATTACCAGGATAAAAAAAATGAACCACAAACACAGACATGCATGGGAAAGGGTCAGATGCACACTGACACCTGATCAACGTGGCAACACCTCGTTGCGAGAGGACACCTGAGGTCCAGGACAGCTTTCCAAGACCCTTCCTACTCCCTGTGCTGAGCCTCTCCCTGCTGACCCACAGCTCTGGGTGAATGGGGAAAGCCAAGACCCCCCTGCCACTGCAGCTCTGCCCAAGGGCTGCTACAGAAGGTGGGGAAAACCTCCGTTTATACAGATTAGGATAACGCTTGTCAAGGTGTTTGTCTGTTGTTTGTTTTTCTGCTGTTTGTTTTTCTGTTCTTGTGTTTGGTTGGGATTTTTTAGCCCGTTCTCACAAATATTTTGAATTCTAAACCCTGTTGGAGAGAGGGCTTTTAGCTCCCTGGTTTGGGGAGCTCCTGGCTACCGCTGTGTGATCATGGCTCCTGCTCCAGCTGCACTCTCCCTCCTTTGTTATTCACGTTGCTTTTACAGAGTGGTTTCTTTACTAAGCCGCTGGTTGCACATGGCTCAGCACTTACTGGAAAACTGTTGAAAGAAAAATCTAAGTGACTGAGACCCATAAATAAAACATAGAGCAAGCAGTGCTGCGTGCTCTCAGCAGTTCTGATTCCAGCCCTTTGAAAAACCAGCACAGAGAAAGAGTAAGTTCCATGATCCTGTTCTAAACGTGCTTTGTTATTAAATACCTAAAGGAAGGTAAGAATCTCCTTAAATACCAGGGTGACACGATGGAGTAATCCAGAACTCAGAGGAATGTGCAGCCTCAAGAGGGAGGTCTGAAAGGGTTAACCTGAGAGCGAGAGCGTTTTATATTAAAATACGCATCAATCCCAACAGGACCGAAAGAACAGGCCCATAGGGGTCTGTCCTCCTCACGCTGGCAGTTCATAAGCTCATCTTTCATTACAAGTTTATCTGAGACTGCAGCACGGAGATTTGAACTAAACGTTTGGGAGACGAGCTTCAAAAACAACTTTGTGGGGAAACTTAAATGGGTGTTTCCCTTGTGAAATTGCCATTGGAATGTGGCTTAAAACCTTGTAGGAAATCAGCTCAAAGACCCTCACAGGCTGCGATTTAAATGGGCTTCAGGCACAATTTGTGTTGCTCAAGAGTGTAATTTGGATCTCTGATGCTGCATCTGTTATTCCAAGAGATAAACTTGCAAAAATAAACCCAAAACACAGTGAAAGCAGACACCAAGTAAATCAAAGGCTAACAGAGTTCTAAATCTCCTAACGAGCAAGACAGACTCGCTGTGGGCAACTTGACCTCAAGAACCTAAAAAGGCAGAGCTGGAAGGAAGTTTGTGATAAAAATCAAAACCCAAACGTGTTTTCTTATGCCCACGACATGGCAGCGATTCCTCATCTTGTTTGCAGGAAGAGCAATTTTAAGACTTTTCTTTTTTTTGCATGGGGAAAACAGGAAGAGAAGCCCAGGCCTTGGCACTAGGGCTGTCTGCCCTCCCTCCCTCTAACACCATGACACCAAATTTCATCAACCATTTCCTGTGAAAGCACTTGGTGTTGTAAAGTTCTTCTGCAACTGTCAAAGCTTTACCTCTAAGTGGTTCATATACAGATATTTTTATATATAATATAAAAAAATCTATAAACATATCTATTACATATATTACCTTATATGATTTCTAAGCTTGCTTTTCACTCCCTTTTTGGATCACTTATGAACACAAACTCCCTGTATCTTTCCAATCCTTTTTTCTTCATTGTGGAAAGTCAGTTTTTATTTCACCTTCTGTTTCCCCTTCTTTCATCTCACTAGCCATGCCCAGACCTCTTCCCCAGTGACAATAACCATGTATTTTCTAAAGATCTGGTCACGGAGAATCCTGGCAAAGACCCTGGGAATCCCCTGCCCGTGCTGAGCAGCCCAGCCCTGCCCGTAGCCTGGTTGTCTCCTTCAAACAACTGCTGTGCTGCCAAAAACCTTCTCTTCCAAAAGTCTGCCTCTCCCCCTCCTAATCCATATGCCTACTAACACTCTTCTAGTACAGTCTCTATCCATTTGCTGACTTAATGCTTTGCAGTGTCTGGCCCCTGTTACTGCCAGAAGCCTCTGCTCCTTCCCGTGGGCTTCTTCAGAACTCTGCAGTGCAGTCTCGCTAACCCCAGTGACTCTCTCCTTTGTGGTACCTCCACGTGAGATCACCCTCTGGGATTTATCCTACATACAGAGGCACCTTTCAGTTCTGCTCTGAAACACATGCAAGAAGGATTCTCTCCTCCTTCCCCTCCCCATCCTGTGGGCCCTCTTCCCCTACTCCCCAGCACATACTTTCCTATTTGATCACCTTGGACTTTCCGTGGACTTTGGCCGGGTTCCCCCCAGCTCCGTTTTCTCAGGAGTAGTTACATTTAACACCTAACGTGGTTTTCAGTAATTCCTCTGTGACCCACACACATCACACCCTTTACTGTCTCCAACAGCAGCTCACCCATTTTCATGTAGTTTTAACTTCAAAGTTAGTTACTACTACAGCAAACGCTCTTTTTGTCTGTTTCTATTATGGAAGGACATTGAATTTGAACACGTTATCAACACCATTCCGTAACTACATCTCATACAACATTCCATGCCTCCCTTGGGATTAAACCTTTTTGAGGATTTTCCAACAAGTTTCTTTGAGCGGATGCTTTGAGCATCCTGCAGCCAGGGAAGGAGACCCTTGCTCCTGCAGGAGAGGTAGGATGGAACACACTGCTCCATGGCAGAACTGGGGACCCACCACCTTCTGCCGGGTGAGCAGCCGCGTCTCCTCTTTCCCTTTCCACGGATCAGCTTCACTTCTGTCTGAGTCAGCACTCATCCAGAGTTTTGTCACTGCTAGCACCACGAGCACTGATAATAAGCAGTCCTTTTCCTGCACACTCGGCATCTCTAGCTTACAAAGAGCCCCTATGCAGCGCACCATGTAACCCAAACTCTCTCCTTCAGACTCCCTATTCCCTGAAAAAGTGAACTCAGCACTTGGAAAGACTGAAAAGGAAGACACTGAATGAACTCATTGAAGGCACTTGCTGGCAATCTGGCCAGCAGCGTGTTTCTTCAGTAGTTCTTTGTTTGAACTTCTTCTGAGCTGCATGTTTTGAACTAGAGATTTTCAGGAAGTTGTAGGAAATGTCCAAACCCGGCTCTTGCTCGAGCAGATTAATTCCTTCTGGAAATTCCACCTGTGGAATAGATGCTGGGAACTCGTGCCCAACCTCTTCCAGATGCGGGGAGTGCTGCTCTGTTCCACGCTTAGTCTCGTGCTGTGGCCACGATGAGACAAGCCTTGGCTCTTGTTCCAGGGAGCTGCATTGTCCCTGCCCCCTCTCACAGCCACCCCTGCCGCTCAGCCTGGGCCCCTGGGCCGTGCCAGCGCCGGGAGGAAGGGTCTTCGACACCTTCATCTCCCTCAAGCCTCAACACCCACCTCAAAAATGTATTGCTACACACTGACACAGTGCTCTCTCTTGCCTTCCCCGGAATTCTTCAGGATATAAACACCCTGTGCCACCTGAGGAGGTCAGCAGTCACGGGAGAGGCACAGGTGCCACGCTCCCTCAGCAACTGCCAGACAAACAGCAGCATTTCCACTTTAGCTGCAGGACTTTAGGAGGACGGCAAGGAATTGGGAGAACGCAACAATAAAGGAAAGGTTGCCAGACCCTTCCAGTTTTTTGCCATCCCTGTCCCCTCACCCCCAAGAGGGGAGAGGCCTGATGGAAGCTGTTGCAATGCACAGGACGAAGATGGCAGCAGAAGACCAGACCTTCTCCCCTGGCACTGGGAGTGCTGCAGGAGAAGACTAAAAGGTTCACCCGACTACAGGCTGACAGTGTCTCCAGATCACATTTTTTGGCAGCAAGTAACACCGACAGAAGTGGCTCTTGGGCAATGCAAGCAGCCAGTAACATGTGATTTAGGAGGAAAATGGCAAAAGCAGCAGAATAAGGAGGATTGTGTGTGATAAGCCCAGTGTGTGCTCTCACCCGGCAGCATCTGGAGAGGATTTTCTCCAGCAGGCAGGGAAGAACTCGATTACATCCAGTTAACTGTGCTCTAAACTGATTATGCATGTGCCAGGCTAATGGATTACATTAGCAAGAGGAAAAATAACATCCAATCAATCTCAATTTACTGCAGACCACACCAAGGCCTGAGAGAAGAGAAACCATTCTGTGAACTCCCCCCACTCCTGCTGCATCCCTTCAGCTATCAGAAGAGACATGGCATTACAGCTGCTCTGAGGACTGGAGAACTGCACTGGAGCTTGTCTGATCCATGCCTGATTCAGAAAGAGGCTTTTCCATTAGGTCAAACCCTGATTCCAGCTATGCTAGAGCAATCCAGCCCTCCACTGTCCTCTGCTTCAGGATTTATCCAGCCATACTAGAAGGCCAATGTATGGAGCATCCAAGGGAATCCATTACTCTGAATCTCAGCTGGTGTTTCACTGCTGTTGTGTTAAAGGCAACAGGGGGCTGTAGCACCTCTGGAACTGCCCAGCCCTCTCACGAACCTGAAAACTGACAATTCCTCTTCACCTGCCTGAGGAAAACATTCCGGGAACCTTTATTACAAGCACCTGTGCCTGTCCCCAAGTTTGGTAGGATTTTTTTCCCCTTTCCTCTTCTTTTTTTTCCTTTTCCTTCACCTCAGAGTGAGAGAATTCCAGTGCCCCAACTGCTTCTTCCCTAGTGGAATTCACTGTGGATAAAGACTTTTAAACCTCTGCAATGTATATTTAAAAGAACAATATTATGTGTTGAAATGCAAAACAGAGCTTTCAAACAACTCTCCTGTATCCCAAACTGACCTCCCCAGACAGAGGAAATTCAGTTCCTCAGCTGGGTTTTTAAAATCTCACTGGGACTCTCCTGCCCCCAGTTACCAAGCTGTGGAGCTCTCTCCTGCACACCAGAGAGCAGAGGTGTGTGTGCAGACCCCACTGTTCCTAGAGCTAGACTCTGCTGGGTGAGGCTGGATCCCAGGTCATGATGGAACAGTCACTGTCACAGCAAGCCTGGTCTCAAGAGCCAGCTCAGAGAAACAAAACCCACCACTCTGAGTAGCTCCCCACCACCTCCAGGAAGGTCCAACAACCACAGGTCAGGGCAAACCTTCTGTGATGCTCCTGGTTGTCTTTTTCCTCCCTGCATTTGCTGGAACTGCTCGTGACTAGGAAAAAATTCAGGAGTTTTGAAATCTAATGTGTCTGCACTGTGACATGGGTGCACACTGTACAGCTCAATGTCAAGACTTAAGTTCCCATTACATAAGGAAAAATTTTCAAAGAAATAATAAAAAAGCACAAGGTACAGAATGTGTATATATAAAGAAACCTCAGCACATTTGGGGGAAAGCAGGAAGAAAAGGATGAGGACAGAAAGAATATAAAAATACCTGTGAGGAATGAGCAGACAATGAGCGGGAGAGCACGTGTGAATGGAAGGGACAACGCGGCTGCTGAGATTTATGGCAATTCGTACCTGATTGTTCATACTAAAGCCATTATGGGATGATTAGAGAAAAAGGTGAAGCTTTAAGTCCAGTGAAAATCAATAGAAACGTCTGGAGCAATTCTGCTGCACGAGTGAAAGGACTATTTACTGTATCCGGAGCTCCTCTTGGGTTACAGCCCACGGGGTTCAAGCCAGCAAGGGGAGGGGGCTGGGGACAAGAGGAACGAGGCAGGAAAGAGAAGATGGTTATAAAGACACCATGGAAGAAGGGGAGGTGAGAGGAAAAGTAAAGACAACAAGATGGGAGCAACAACCCAAATGCCACTGTGGATGAAAACACGCAATGGCTCCGTGTGCACGGCCATGCACGCACGTGCCTTCTCTTCCGGCCTCCTCCCTCTCCCAGGCTCCAGCAATGCTTTGCTTACAGATGCCAGCACTAATACAGAGTGTAACAGCACAGCGACAGCAGCCCCCTCCACGCCTGCTCCATCCCCCCAGCGCCAGGACCAACACACTCTGACCACGGTGAAACCCTCTGAGGGCCCACCAAGTGACACACTCCATACAGCAAAGAGCCAGCAAACCACTGGCAAATGCTGCTTTGCACAACATTTTCAAGAGTGACCGTTCAGTTTCTGTTCAGACACATCACATCTGCAGTGCTCTAAGACACACAAGCCCCCCTAAAGCACCGTGACATGAACGTCCACCGGCCTAAGGCTCAGGCAACCGTGGCTGCTACCAGAACACAGGTTGAAGAGTGGTGCCACCAGTGAGACTGGGCCCCAATGGAGAGCTCTGAGCAGCTCATCTCCAAAGGGTCACCAGACACTGAGGTTCAACACAAATTTTCCTTGGAAAATGAAGGAAGATGAAGCAAAGCCAACCCTTACCTTATAGAGCTTCAGGCTGGCCTCGTGCCTCGAGTTCACGGTGTGAAGACGCAGCTTCTCCAGACTGTTGGTGTAGTAGTCGCACGCGTTGCATTTCAGATGGACCGGGTTCCCAATGGCCACGCATTTGAGCCTCCACTCATTGGCTTTGCCCCCCTCCTTGATGTGTGCCACCAGCTGGTATTTCTGCACATGCTTGTCCGTCTTACAGTGGAGCTGGAAGTTGGCCTTGAGTTGCGTGTTGTAGCGGCAGAGCTTGCACTGGTACGAGTCCCCCATCACCGCCTTCCACTCATCCTCGGGGAGGCTTCGCTCCACATTCATGTGGAGGCCCAACATGTCCAAATTATCTGTAGTGAACTTGTTGCACACAGCACACTGGAAGAGTTTCAGCGACGGGTCGTTTGTTTGTGTGAAACTCTCACCCAAGTTCATGAGCTCCTCAGACACCAGCTGTCCACCACCTAACCGCATGTCCAGCGGGATCTCTCCACCCACTGCACAAAGAAAAAATGGAGAAAGAGGTCAGAAAGGCTGAATTCTTGCCAAAAGAGAAACGCAGAGACCACCATAAGCTGCTCCCAGTGCAACCTGTGTACCCACAAACACACAATAAAACCACATGCAGCTGTCCCTTCGCTCACTCCTCTGTGTTGCTGGTCAGTCCCAGAGCTGAAGGAGAGGCATCACGGCCAGCATGGAAGGCTGGGAAAGGGCTGCAATGGCCCTTGATACCCATCTGCTGACGGATAATCCAGCCCATCAAAGGTGGCTAGAAAAATCCTACTGACTTTCAGAGGAGGAAGAATTCCGTAGCACCACCCTGAAAGTCTGCACATCCACTTCAAGAATAGCCACACTTTATTCTGTTTTTTCTTGCCTACCTGGAGAAGCAAATGTTACTTCTTGAAGTACCAGAGCACAGTCCCTGCCAAGTAAAACAAAGGCCAACAGTCACAAGGCCAGGTGATGGCAGCACCACAGGGAGGTCACCGTACTGCCATCACAAGTTGGCAACATTGCAGAATATGGCATGTACAAAACCACCAGAAAAATGCCACTCCTGCACTATTAGATCTCATCTCTTGCCTGAGAGTTCAAAATGGTGAAGAATCTTCTAAGAACAGTGTGAATAAGGTAAAGACAACAATTAATAACGGGAGTGAGAGAGCACATCAAGGAGAGCCAGACAGATGCTGTGTTTGTCAGACTCTTCAAACCAGAGCTCAAGTCTGCTCACTCAACAGCAACTGAGCACAACAAGCTCCTACTCGCAGCAGAGCACCCGGAAGATGCAGAGAGAGAAACTTTCTACTGAGGTTTTATGCCAGAGCACAGTGACCAGCCAGGAGCTCTGCTCCACCTTGCTCTCCTTTCCCATTTTTAAGACATTTACGCTCCTCCTGCAGATTTTTGGTCCTTTACCTTCATCTGATGTCACAGCTCTCAGCTTAAAAAGCCTACAAAAGGAACCTTCAGGTCAACAGTTCCTCAATCAATCAAAGAGAGATGTTATTTCCTTAACTGTTTCCTATGTTGCAACCTGTTTGCCAAAGAGGAAATGCTATTTAAATCTCTCTCTCCTGAACTCACCATGCAGGAAAAACCCAAAAGCAGACTTCTGAATTATTAATGTTCTGCTCAAATCCAGGTTTGGACCAAAGTGTGAAAATGGGAAAGTTCTGCTTCACTTCTTGCAAAGCTCACTATGTGTATCTAAGGGTCAAGCTGGTGTCAAGTGCTCAGTGGTCCAGGCAGGGCCTCCCTCCACAACCCTCAGTGTGAGATCTGCAGCCACCGAGCGCACAGTTCACAAACCACTCTCCAGGCAGCTCTTGGACATCCGAGGCCCTGTCATGTACTGTCGGAGCTTCAGTTAAAGCACTCCCAACTTCTCTCTCACAACAGTCCTGTGCTTCAGTAAGGAGGAGCTCCGAGCTCCAAAAGCCTCCAATCCTGTCTCTCACACTGGCAGAAGAGGGACACCACCCCTTCCACCAAACTCATCACCCTCTCAAACTTGCTTACCTTGTCTTCTTAGGGCAACACAGTGTGGAACAAACCAACTCCACGACTGCCTTTGAGAACGCCAGCAGCTGACTGGACCCTCTCTCAAAGCCACTCAGCGAACTACTCATACTCCTCACCAAACCCAGGAGAAGTCCTCAGGAAATACTGCAAAAAGGATGCTTTCCACGACAAGGAGGGACATTCAATGCATGACAGCAGCAACCTGTATCTGCCATTGCATTAGCTCCCTATGAAAGCTCTTGGAAAACATACTAGGTAAGCCACATTTTCCCAAGATGAGAAAAATACTGCTCTGGGGGAACACAGATGAGAGGTCTGCACAACCTCCAACCTCACTCACCGCACAAAGGCAACTCATGGGGCCAAAAATCAGCGAAGAAGTCTGGCACACAGTTCCCAATCCGTGCATGAGAGGTTTGGAGCAACGTAAAACACAATCCCTCCCTCACACACGGACATGGTGGAAACCCCTTCAGCCTCACCTAGAGATGGAGCCATTGTTGCCATGGGGCTGGTGGGATCAAGCTGGAACCCCCCCATCATGAACTGTGCATCTGAAGAAGTGCTGTCCATCTTCAGGTTGGGAAGGTTCATGTTCTGTGCCAGGTAGTACTGGTAGAGCTCGGCCTCCGCAGGGGACGGCAGGCTGCCAAGGCCCAGATGCCGGTTGTGTTGGATTTGGGACATATTTTGCTGAAGCAGCATCATATTGTGCATGTGCTTCTCACTGGTCATGTGAATCCGAAGGTTTCTAGCTACGTTGGTCTCATAGTCACACACCTCGCACCGCCACGTAGGTTTGGTTTTTGGTTTGGTGGGGGAGGGGGCCCCACAGGTGCTACCAATGTTGGCGGCTGCGGCCGCCGCGGCTGCTGCAGCGGCCGCTGCCGCCCCCGCAGTGTGGCTGAAGACTTGCTCTCCCCCTCCATTCTGCAGGTTCTGCATGTTGTTGAGATGCTTGTCGGACTGCATATGAATACTGAGGTTGCCTTTGGTAGTAGTGGAGTAGTTACAGACCTCGCAGCGGAAGGGCTTGTAACCACAGGTGTAGCTCTCGCCCCGCGCCAGCCGCGGGTGCGGCTGCCCGCTCTTGCAGTAGACGCAGGAGCCACCCGGCTCAGGATGTTTCTCCTTCATGTGCGCCTCGAGCGTCTGCTGGTACTTGTAGTGCCAATTGCACTTGGGACACTTAAGTGTCTTACACGAGTTGCGAGAATGCATCATAGTCATGTGGCCACCCAGCGACCGCGAGGAGCCCAGGACCGTGTCGCACTTTGGGCACTCCACGCCGCTCCCCGAGGGGCACTCCCCACCCCCAAGTTCACAGAGGGGGCCAGCATGCTGGTGATGGGAGATGTAGCTCCCGTCCTCGCCCTCCGCGCTCTCATTTGGTTCTGGTGCTGTGGCATTGTCTTTATTGGCACTTTCATCGATAAAGTCCAGCCTCCTGCTGCCCTCGGCCACGCTGGCTCCACCGCCCTCATTGTTAAAGCTTAAGTGATTCCTCCTGTTTGCACCATCAAAGACAAAGGAAGAAGTAGAATTAGAACTAGTAGAAGCTGTGCCCCGTGACAGGGTCTGGAGCACGTTAGGCATTAAGGGAGAGTTAGAAATGCTTTGGTTTGAGAGAGCAAGATCCTTTTTGCTGCTGCTGCTGCCTGCCACAGCCCCAGCATCCTCCTGGGGCCGGTCCTCCAGTTCATCCTCCAACTCACTTGGAAACAGTCCTTTGCAACCCTCATCATCCTCATCTTCTTCCTCTTCCTCCTCCTCCTCTTCCTCCTCCTCCTCCTCCACATCCTCTTCCTCCTCCTCTTCCACCTCCTCGACCGGCTCTGCCTTTTCCGAGAGGCTGTCCTGGTCGCCCCCCTCTTGCTTCTCCCCCTCTGCCACCGCAGGGTCCTTCCCCTCCGAGGATTTGGTGGGGCTGGAAGCCAGTGGGCCCAAGGGTACTGAGGTAATGGGAGTCTTCAGAGCCGAGCTGGTCAGCCCGCCCAGGTTGAGGAGCGCACCAGGGGCCAGGACGCCCGTGGCCGGCGGTGGCTCTGCTCCGCCGGCCGCCCCGGCCTGGAGGGGCTGCTCGCCTTCCATGCAAATGCCACTGAATTTACCATAAAAACTGTGTCCAGAGCCTATGAGGTTAGCTGCAGAAACGAGAGGGTGCGGAAAGGTTTTGTTTTTTGGTTCCAGAAAGCTGACAAGGGGTTCCTTGTCTTTGCCTATCCCTTGGATGATAGCGGAGATGTTCTTATTGCTAAGAATTTTCCGCTCCTCCTCACTCAGAGTCATTCGGTGGTCGTGCACGGCGTGGGTCACGAACGAGCGGACATACCCAAAGGAGAGCTTGCACAAGAAACACATCAGGATGGGCTTCCTCTTCCCGTAGAGCACAAAGCCATCGAATTTGGATAGGTCCACATTGTTGGGAACATCTTTGGATACGCAGGAGCTTTTGGCAGAACCGTCGCTGTTCAGGTAATCCTTGTTGCTTTTGTGTCGCACATCGAAGACGCGGAAGCTGTGCAGGACGGGGCTGATGCCCGCCAGGGCTGAGGTATTCGGGAAGGCCTGGTCTGAGCCCTCAAACCACTTCCCGAAGGATGAGGCTATATGGAAGGTGTTGATGATCTGTGGGTAGACAGGAGCGGCAGCGGAGGGCTCTCCCTGTTTGGGCAGAGAGTTTGGGAGCAGCGAGGGGAGAGTCCCACTGCTGCCGGCACCCCCGCTTTGCACCAGCTGGCTGAGGCTCTCCACGATGTAGGCCGAGCCGTCGGGCTGGTAGACGATCTCTCCGGCCAGGTTCTCCACGTCGCTCTCCTCCTCGCCGTCCTCGCTGCTGTCGCTCCCGCTCTCCCCCCGCAGCGGCGGGGGCGGGCGGGCGCCGGCGCAGCGGTGCTCCATGTAGCTCTGCAGGCCGGCGAAGGACGCGGCGCACTGCCCGCAGCTCACCTCCTTGCTGGTGGGCTCGGCGCCAGGACCCGCCGCCGCGCTGCTCTCGGGGACGTGCTCGGGGAAGGGGACCCTCAGGCTGTCCAGGGGGCCGTGGCTCTCCGCCGTGGGCTGCTCCATGCTGCCGGCTGGGTCGGGGAGGTGGGCGCTGTTGAGATCAGTCCATTGCTGGTGCTGAGGGATGTTGCACCCATTGTCCTTCCCCGGGATGACAGGTGAGTCACAGCCTTCCATGGCAGGGCCGGCACGGAGCGCTCATTGCACCCGGTACAGCTCGGACCTACGGGCAGGGAGAGAAAGACAGAAGCAAGTGAGTCAGGGAGGAGAGAACGTTCCCATAGAGACCCCACCACCACAAGGGCTGCTAACCCTGCTCCTCAGGACCAAAGCGGGGTCTGGTGCCCCAAGGCAGGCTCCAGGGACAGGCAGTCTGGCCTTGGGGAACGCACTGCTGGGAACAAGCAACAGAAATGCAATGGCAGCAGAAAGACAAGAGGTGAAACGAAGGGGTCCAGAAGGTAGCAAAAACCTCCCCAACACCTTCCCCAAAGTGGGGCAGCAGGAAGAATTGTTGGACCTCTACTGCCACCCCCAAAGCCTTGGATGATCAGAAAACAAACAAAAACACCGTGGAAAACCTTCTGACAGAAGCAGAAACAAGAGACAACAACAAAGCAGTGCTGGGGCTTTAAAACTTGGTAAAACTCATACTCTCTGGCTTCCTAAGCCAGATGCTGGTCTTTTTATGGTGATTCCTTTCTCTTAGTGCCTTGGGGAGCACAGACCCAGCATTACCACATGTGCATCTCTGTGGGAGTCTTCTAGATTTGGAGCAACTCAAACTCACAGCAATTTCTGAGTAACAGTGCTTGGTATGCACAGGAGATTTAACTGCTCTGCTCTGGACAGAGTTTAAACAGAGAGATATCAGGAGAGAAACAAACCAGGAAATTCCAGATCTGACAAGGGTCTGTCTGGAGGATCAGAAAGCAGTCAGCCCAACACGCTCCAGGAAGCTCCTGGACATCCTGCAAGGGACAGCCTCTGTGCACAGACAGCTTCCCCTCACCCCTGGAGGAAAATGGCAGGTGCAGGTCCTGGAGGACGAGGAGGACACCGTTCCCACTACTTCCATTCCACCAAATCAACAAGACTGGAGAACTTCTGCTGATTGCAGGGGAGCCAAAGGGCCTGGACTACCGAGCACGGCCGACATCCAGGGCTCCCCGTCACCGTGACTCCTTTGCCGCATCTGGCCAACAACTCCAACTCTGCAATCCTAATGGAGCCCTGCAATCCTAACAGAGCCCTCTTCAGCTCATACAAAAAGTATGAAGAGAACTGAAAATCTGCCAGAGATGACCTGTGCAGTTGCAAAGCAGGTGATGTGCCACAGCAGCAAGGAGTGAACTACTTGAATTAGTTCAAGCAAAAGAAAATGGAGCAACATTCAGTGTTATCCCTTTTTTTTTCTAATTTCACTATCTCCCAGTTTATTTTCCTTTGCAAAAGGAATACACACTTCACACGAAGCCATACACACTTCACTTCCACTGACTTCCCTCACATGTTTGTACTTTGCCTTTGTATTTTACTTCTGATGAAGCTTGAGGAGAAAGTGTTTACAACTACCCCTGAAGGCACAGTAACATTCTCAAAGCTCATGTGCGAGGATGCCTCGTGAAGGACACGGAGGAGCACTGAAGCCACCATCCACAGCATTCACACTCGGCATTACCCAGCGGTACCTCCAGTCCCACCTTCCCTGGATGCTATGCCATACACAGCTGCCCCAGCGGCACCTCCAGTCCCACCTTCCCTGGATGCTATGCCATACACAGCTGCCCCTGCAGTTGCACTAGGAATAAAGAGGGATTTGATCCGCAGTAACAGTAACCTGGTGCCCTAAGCAGAATAAGAAGGAAGAGAACTAGAATCCTGATGCCGAAAGGCTCCAACTTCTTAATCAGCCAGTTTTGCTCCCCTGAGCTAAAAGACACTTCAACTGTGTAAGGGCTCCTACTGCACCAGCTCTCTCCCCCAAACATTTGTCCTTAGCCGCGTGTTTTCCTTAAACTGATCCCAGATCCTTCTGTGTTGAGGCAGCACGTTCACCTTCCCACAGTGTACTCTCTCCCTCTAACTACTACTTCTGCACTGGCAACTGCAACCCAAATTAAACCAAAACAATCATTAGGAGAAAAATGAGGGGAAAAAGACTCCATAAGCCTCACACTTCTGCCAAGTAAAGTTTTGGGAAACATCTATGCAGACTTCAAAATGCAATGTGGGATGACAAGCACTCAGCAATGTTTTTAGACATTGCAGAGTGTTGCACTGGCCAGCACAGCCAGTTCCTGGGACACACAGCCAGGGGAGACATATGGTCAGGTGAGACACAGCCAGGGTCACAGTGGCTTTGCTATCAAGAACTCCCGACTGGCAGGAGATGCCTGACTGACAGCTGGACCGGAAGGGTTAGCAGGGCTGGAGGGGCGGGAGGGTTAACAGCCTGATTGGAAAATCAATGTAATAAATGCTTGGTAAGTTACAGGAACATGCGGGAAGAGGAGGCCGCGATTGATAAAGGACTGCGGCTTTGATGCTGCACTGGGGACTTGTTTATTGACAGGAAAGCCAATCTCCCTCCCGGCCCGGCCTGGCCAGGCAGACCCGCATGCTCCAATTAATTGGTGGGCTTTTCTGCCTTGGCTTGCTTTAACAGCTCTCCTCCACTCACTCCAAGTTAACCAGTTCAGGAGAAGCTGCGCCAAAGGGATCTTCTCTCCTCTCCCTTCAGCCCACATGGAGGAGGAGCCCTTCCAAGGCGAGTGCAAAAATCCAGAGCCAAAATGGCCAGCCCAAGCCTGGAACACAGGCTGAGCCCCTGCACAAATGCAAGCTCTTCCTGCCCGTTCGGTCATCAGCAGGGCTGTTCCTGAAGAAGATGCTGAGGGAGAATGAGGCATGGAAATATTTGTTTCTATTCACACAGGAGCTGCAGGAATTATCTCCTTAAACTGAAAATAGTAATTTCCTTGCTAAAGCAAACCAGGCCCTAAGCAGGAGCACAATGCAGTTATTAGTCTGCTATCATGGGCCCTGCATCTTCCTCCACGTCAGAGCAGCTCTAAGTGACCCACGTGAGACACAGAGAGTCTGGGAGGACAGACGGACCGCAGCGGGCTCCACACCTCCCGTTCGCTCCCCCTGCCGCCCTCTCTGCTCTGTTTATCAGCCAGTCAATAAGAAAAGGTAGTTCTTACTTAAGGAGGCAGAAGTCAACTCGTCAGGTCGATCAGCACTCTGTCTGTAAACATGGTTTCCCGTAAAATCAATGAACTCCAGTTACAGAGAGAACAGCCTGAGCGCCGGAGACTCCCTGTGCTCCCCCTGCCCCAGCACCAAGGAAAGGCTCTCCCAGAACCTTCTCTGGCTTTGTGTCCCACCACTGCTCCTGCTACTGTGCCCACCTTGCCTCTGGCCCACAGCCCACCTGAGCCCCGGCCCCTTCCTCACAGCACTGCTGCACCTCGCAGCCCCTCAGAGCCGAGGTGGGACCGGCTGGGGAAGCGCAGGAACCACGGGGCAGGAGTGCTCTGTCCGGCAGCCCCGGCAGCCCAGAGCCAAGCCACACCTGGGCGGCAGGTGCAGGTGCCAACACAGCACTGTGTGCCCCACGCCTGCGTTCCCACTCACCAGGGCTGGCGGCTGGCAGCCACGCTGTGCAGAACACACAGGTACTCAATCCCCACATCCCCCCTGTCACCTCCTTCCAGCCTTGGCCCCATCCTCACAGGGACAGATGTGCCATCCTCCAGCAACGCTCCCACAGAGGAGTGGCTGGCGCTGAAGCAACACCCTGCATCCCCCGGCGAGCTGGGGGCTCCTGGGCACCCCCGGCCTGCGGCACCAGGCTGCTTCCTCCCCGGGGATGCCGGCAGTGGCGCGGGCGGCAGGGATGGAGCGGGAGGGAGGAGGGGGCTCCTGCTGTTGCCCAGGCTTCCCGAGAATTAAATATGAACAGCCGTGCTGTGTAATTTTAAATTGTTAATTAGCACAGGGTTAATTAGGCAGCCCTTTCACAAGAGGCTGTTTGGCAGTAAACCAAGACTGGAAGCTATGAGGAAGGAGGAAAACAAAAGGAGAAAGAGACAGTGAGAAACTGTTCCCTGGGCTAATGACCCACATGGCACTATGGAAAAAAGGGCACCAAGGACAGTGAGAAGATACAAGCAGATGCATTATACCCATGGATGTTACCCATCCGACACCCTGCGAGGCCACTCTTCCTCCCTTCGCCTGGCTGTGGGAAGTGCGCCAGCCCTTTGTCAGCTCCAGGGTGCTGGTGGCTCAGGAAAGCCAAAACAGACAGAAATGCAGGAGGACAAGGACAGCAGAGGACTAATGGTGGGCTCAGGCACTCTGTGCATACCCCTCTTCACATGCTCAGCCTGGCCTTCAGCAATAGCCTCAAAAGGACAGAGCCTGGAGAGTGCTGGTGTCCAGCTCAGACAAGAAGCTCCTGTCTCAGCAATGGCACTTGACGAGACTTGTTCCAGCCTAAGAACTAGGGATGGACGTATCAAAGGTGAGTGAAAGCTCTCTAGAGCTGGGGGCATGCAAGGCAGTCACTGTATCCCTCTGGAGCGGTGACACAGTGAATCCAGAGCGTCAAAGCTTTTCCTGTCGCCTCCCGCACCTGGCGTGCTACACAGCACTCTGGTAACACTTCGGAAATTGCATATGGAAAGACATGATAAAAATAATTGCCTAGGATCAAGAATTCAAAAATTAAGGAAGAACAGAATGTATGTTGCCAAAGCAACTTTAATTTTGCTCCTTTATGCATATGCATTACGATACTGCCTGCAATTAGGTGAGCACATGCCGCCTCACTTGGCAAGCAGGACAGTCACAGAAGAGGGTAAAACAAGGTGGCAGGAGCATGTTGTCACTTTACGTGATTTCTGCAGCAGCTGCTATTGCACAAATATGTGAAGAATCACCTCCTAGAATAGCAAGATCTTTTTAGATTTCCTCAGCAACACGGGCTGGAGATTCAAGCTGGTTGGCAACACTGAAAGTTTCAATTCCCAGCTCTGTATAGCACTTCTATCTCATAAGCTGAACAGAAGACACAGATCCTAACTCTCTCCTATTCATTAAGGTGCCAGAGAGCAACAAGATACCAGTCAGCCTATGAGAAGTGCTGAGGACTCTGCAACAGGACTTAAGATATCAGGACAAAATGGTACTTATGAGCCAAAACCTGACCATGACAGGGAGTGCGGATGCAGTGTTAAGAATGCTTTCTAGTTGGGGGTTTCTGTCAACATTTGACATCATTGGTGCCTTGGGATTCCTCTTACGCAATTCCTAACCAGAAAAAAAACCCTGAAAATACTGATATTTATTTGCCAAGTTCAACATTTTAAAGAAATTATAAACTAATCTCCTCCTTTCACATAGCAAGTCACACCTTGCACCTCTCCAACCAAGACCAAGTTGTGTTTTGGCACACACCTGAACACAGAGGAATTGCCTCACTAACAAATGTGGCCTAATGAATACTCATAGAAAGACATCTGTCTTGCCAAATCCTGAAAAGTCTCTACATCTCACCTGCTTCCTCTTCTCCAGTGAGGCTTTACTGACCCAAAGCCCAGGCTCAGTCCTGACTTCTCCCAGAGTTCTGCTCAGTGCGAGACTGTGTCCAGCTGGACGCATGACTGTGTTCCACTCCTCTGCACCAAGAGCAGAATTAGCAAGCCAACCCTGCCTGCTGGAGGAAGAAGCATCCACAACACTGACTCAAAGCTTCCAAAGAGCCTTGGGGTTGCAATTCCTCACAAACAGGTTTGTTATCCTGGCAAAGTCAAGGATTCATAGAGTTGCATAGAGAATTATGCGGGTCGGAAAAGAGCCTTAAGGTCATCAACTATTCCCCCAAACGCCACATCTACATGTCTTTTAAATCCCTCTAGGGGACTCCACCATTGCCCTGGGCAGCTGTGTCAGTGCCTGATCACTCTCCTAGTGAAGGAATTTTGCCTCTGTGGAAGTCCCTGTGAACACTGTGAGCTTTCCCCTCCTGAGGGATTCTAGCCCTTGGGTCCTGAAGGGCCTGAGGTCCCAGAAGGGGATGAGGCAGCACACGACAGTCTACAGAAAGAGAAGATCCATCAGGCACTTGGAAAGGACAGGACAGTCCTCCCCGAGCAGGAAGACAGCCCCATGGAGGATGGCCCTCAGCAGCACTCCAGCCCCAGCGGCGCTGTGCACACTCGCCGGAGAGACAGGGACACAAGGGCTGACACAGGGCTCACATCCATGGGCACAGCCAGTCCCTCAGATCTTCCCGGCATCATTAGCATAAACAGCTTTTCAAGCAGCAGGAAGCAAAGGAAACGCTGAACAAAACAGCGTTGAAAGCTGCAGGGCTCAAGCACTTGCTATGAAACTGAGAGAAAGGGGCTCCTTGAAAAGGTGAACCTTCTGCATTATCCACGTTTTCCCTCTTTCCTTCACACCAGCTAAAAGTGAGCCAATGGGAGTAACACAAGTCAGGCAGCTTTTCAGAAAGCATTTTGTTATGAACTATTCTTCCAAGTTTGCTGATCCCTTTGAGCCAGCTACTGCACTACACACGAAAATATTTATCTAATCCTCAGACCACTGCAGAGCGATCCCAAGGAGGGCCAGAAGGCTTTCCAGGAGCAGCTGGGGACAAGAGCATTTATTTTTCCAAGGAGACTCTCTGCTCTGAGAATGTTTTGCAGCAGAGGTAAACTGGCTTCAGTGGCATTTCTCTGTACATGACAAAGTGAAGCACTTGATTAGCTCATATGTGACGTAGCATTTGCACGCTCCCAGGGCATGAAGCTTGTTCTCAGGTCCTGCAGGAACATCTCCTCTTGCGTAGGACACCACAAAAGTTCCAGTTTTTGTTTTGAAACGTCACACATCCCACGATTCTGCTGTTGCGCAACGCACCCCTTTGCTCCAAACCCCCAACATTTCTTGTCAAACACTGTTCCCAGCCCATGCTGCTGCATAAATAACTACATTTGCATCTGGTTTGCATTTTCACTGCACTCTTGCTGACCCAACTCCAAAACTAACCGAAGAGCTGTTGAGGACAAACTGCCTCGATCCGTCACACAGTACTCACAGCCCTGCCAGGCCCCCCAAGCCCCAGTGCCTTGGGAAGAGGGCCATGCTGCCTCGTCCTTGTGCCACAGCCTGCAGCTTGCCCTGTCCCCACAGTGCCTGTCCAGTGGCTCTTACCACTCCCAGCTGCCACAGCTCCATTTGGGGCCCCGTGTCCCTCCACAGAGGGCAGGTACATCCGCAAGGCCTTACACTGAGTAACCTCTACCCCCACCAAAGCCTGGAGATGCTTGTGAAGGGAGAAGCATTGAACTGCTCCGAGTTTCCAGCCTGGCCACGCGACTCCAGGAGCAGACACGGCCAACCCTCGGCGGCCCAGCTGGAGAAGCTGCCGCTCTGCTGCCAGAGTGTGCTCCACAGCAATGCTCCACACACGCAGGCTTGCACGCCTCAGGAAGAAATCCTGCCAATGCTCCTTCCTCCTACGGATTTACCCAAACATGTGCACTCCAGACTAGTGTCAAGGGCCAAGCTGAGGGTAAGAGTTAGACTCATAAGTCATGTGGATCTCTTGTGCCAGGGCTCGGATCCAGTCCTTGTTAGGAAGCAGAGTCACTGCTGCGTCCTGGGCTCAGTTGTTCCTTCCCACCCTTTGGGAAAACTGATGTTTTGGATTGGGACAGCGGGCTCAGAGGCATTAGATCATTCTGTAACCATTCCACTGGCCGCTCAGACAAACACCAGAGCCAATACATCAGCTCTGGACTACACACTGGGGTTGCACAGTCCCATCTCAAAGGTCACCAGGATGTCTGTTCACACCAGCCATTCATGTTTCAGTGAGGAGTAAACACTGGTCCAGTTGTGTCATTGAAAGATATGCTAAAGAGCCTTAAAACAGGTAAAGAAACTTGCTAGTATGGCTGTGAAATTGCCCCATTTAGGACCTTCTAGGCCAACTTTTTGCAGATCCAAGTGTTCCTGTGCTCCTGTAATCAGCATCCGCAGATTCATCTGTTCCCAAAACGACACCCTGCTCCAGACTTCACATACAGCCCGAGCATTTTCTTTATCTGGCCAAAATAAACCCTCCTGATTGCAGCAACCATCTAGGAGTCAACACCTATGCACCAGCTGATGGCTCAAAGTCTCAAGTTCGTGCTCTCTGTGTGCACAGCATGCAGCCGTTCCATCAGCTGCTACATCCCGGGCGCACTCCAGAACAAACACCTGTGAACCATTTAACCACCTCACAGGGGAGAGCTGACACGGATCCAGGTAAATGGGGCTTCCAAAGAAGTGTCTGGTGGATGCGCAGGGACTCATGGCCTGGCAAGGACCGTGGTGCAGCACACTGCGAGGGACGCAGGCACCTTCGGAGCTGAGGAAGGAAGCTGCTACATGCACGTCTTGAGACCTCCAGGACTGAAAGCGTTACTTGGCTGCTTGGCCTCTTGCTAATTGTGGGTTTTATTTTTATTTCCTATTACCCTCTTGCACGCCTGATGAGATTATTTTACCGGAACTGACACAGCTGGAGGCTGCAGCCATACATGGAGCCTCTCAGGAGGCAATGCAATTTTATTTCCATTGATCAGAAATCAGCAGGGCAGTAAATGATGGGAAATTCCATTAGGAGAAATACTGGACCACGAGATCCAACTAGGTATACCCAAATTCCAGAAAGTCCCATCCTTCCTCAAAGCCTCATCTGGATGCTGACAGCAAGTCATCTTTCTTCCTCCCAAAATGGAGTCAGCTACTAAACTGGTACTCCTAATGGCCACCTGCACTGCCAGAAGCGGAGGTGATGCTGTTAGAGCACCCCCGTGGGCTCACTTAGCCCAGACAGTGCTTTGGTAGATGCAGCAGCACCCAGCTGCCCCAGCTCAGCCCGGCAGCTGCAGTGGGGCTGGGGCTGTTTCCCAGCATGTGACTGTTCTACAGATTTTGTTCTCCCAGGCCAGGCAGGTGTGTGTGGTGCCAGCATGCCAGTGTCTTGGCCAGTTCTCAGGCAGCCCCAGCAGAGCTAGGAGTAGCCGAGGGGATGTCCAGTGCATGCTCTCATCCCAGTCCCATTTGGAGTCTGGGGCCCCAGCAAAGCATTAGTGTTGCTGCAGAGAGCAGCCCTCCTTCTACAAGGGTCAGGGGGCACACAGGGCTCTTGGAGCATGCAGGGATCTTAGGGAAACCCTTACTGACAGAGCACCACGCACCTCTGTTACAAGCACAAACTCCTCTGAGTCAAAACCAAGAACCACATGGCCATTCTTAAACTACTTTAGGCGCGGGGCGGGGG
>JAWWEW010000020.1:19991107-20023206 GCA_035583185.1 Anabacerthia variegaticeps | reverse complement strand
CCCCCCCCCCCCCCCCCAGGATACACACTCAATTCCTCGCTCCTGGATCAAAATCCCACCACCAGGCCTCTGATTCAAAGCCAGGTTTGCCCCATCCTGCTGTCCCTTGCTGCACACACCTGGGTGATAGGTGAGCCTGAGCCCCCGTCAGGACAGCCAGGCCTGCTGGCAGCACATGGGTTAATGGGAGCCGACCGCAGCGCAGTTGTTAAGGTGATCAATACCACTGAGATACTAAAGCAGCATAAGCCACATTATTGATTGCCAAGCAGATGATAAAACTGTTTATTATGATAATTGCAGGGTGCCTGCAAGATGCTCCTAGTGCTGTCTTGAGCTTTTTACCAAAATAAGAATTGCCAGAGCATCGCTTTCTGTCTGCAGCCCTCCTGACCCCAGTGAGACCCTCCACACACTGCTGTGTCCACACACTGACCCCACGCCACCTCCACAGTCCAGCTACCATTGGGATGGAGAGGGTCAGACTACCAGATGAAGTCCATGAACTGTTTATCACACACAGCCCCCCCATACTGGAGTCACTTCTAGACCCTTTGCTCACCTTCCGCTGGAGCACCCATTCCAGGGAAAAGAGAGCTCAAATACCAAACCCTGCAACTTCACTTCTGGTTCCTCCTCCTGATCAGCTAAAAATTAAACTCAACTTCCCACTCCAAAACACTTCCTTCAGTATTTTAATTACTTTTACCTCTACTCTGGACTTTGTACAGTTTCCTACATCCTCTTAACAAGACTTAACAGAATTTATCCCTTCAGGACCTAAATTCTTGTGCAATGCATTAAGAATTCTTTTTGAGAAGATTGAACAACACATAACACTCAGTGTGGGAAATCCATCAGATGTGTGTGCACACAGGCCACACCTCAGAAGAGGTGACACACAACAACTCATCCCCCTGCCACCGTGTGTCTGCAGGACAGGCAGGTGATCTGCCAGCACACGGCAAGGCAACACTTTGATTCTGAAGTCGGTTCAAATACTAAAACGTTTCTCTTGGATTAAATTCAGTAACATGTACCCCCTGGCCTCCAGGAGAGAACAAACTGCCCGATGAGATCTGCTCTGGCAGAAGCATCTATTGCTCCTCCATCAGCAGGAGCAGGAACAGAGGCCAGAATGTGCCCAGGCTCCATTGCCACCATGGCCAAGTGACAGCTGAAAACGAGTTTAACGAGGGCTGAGGCTCCAGGGTTCTGTCAGCAGCTCCACGGGCGGTAATTATGGAGTATGGGTCCCATTATCTCCCAGTACAGACAAGGCTCTGACAGCTCCATCTCAGTGTTAACCCCAAGGACTGTACAGCACGGGCTGCAGCAGCACTCAGTGCTACCTCCACTGCTTTGGCTGGCTGCTCCTGTTGCTGGCTGCAATCGAGTCGCTTTCTCTAAGTAACCACAGATGACATTTGCAAAATAAACTTTACACCAGTCTGAGCAGCCTTACTGTGGGCTGGCCTCAACCTGGACTAGACTACAGGAGGTGCTTCTGGCTAATGCTCTGGCCCTTCCTCCTCTTAGCACCTTGTCTTGTGAGGATCTGAACAACCTCACTACTCCCTGTTGCCTCCCTCTCATTCCCTGTTCCTCGGTGCCTCCCACCCCTCTAAAAGGTGCCACTTCTTCCACAAGAATGGTCAGACAAGGATTCTCAACCCAAGTTTTTCAGGGTGAAAGACAACCTTACACCTCCTCACAACTCCTTCATCCTTCCAGCCTGAACCAACCCCTCCCTTTTCAGCTGTTCTTTTCCGTGCACACCTGTACCACAGGAGATGGTGAGGACAGCCCTCCAGCTCCCTCACAGAGCAGTCAGAAGGTTAATGATGGAATTGACAACATGATCAAATCCAGCACTCTGATGAGAGAACTGTCATGTCACACAGCCGCTGCTTTACAGACTGGAGACCTGGACACGAGCTTCTAAAACTTGTCCCCTCGCAGCCCAAACAGTGGTGATGGGTTGCAGAGCCCCACAGAACCCGCCCCAGACACCTTGGAGAATTGGGGCTGTTCTTTCAATCTCTTACCAGTAAATTCAATTATAAATAAGATTAAAACATTCCTTTCATATTGAAATCTAGACAAGGGAGAAAACCTCCCTCCCTGTCACCTTCTGAATGAGTCAACTTTCACCAGAATTTAATTTTTCCCCCTCCTGTTCTAGAACAATATTCTAGAAAAAAAATGTAGCATCTTAAACAACTTTGTTCTACGCCTCTACACCATGTGAACAAATGAGGGATATTGCAACAGTGGACAAACTACCCCAACAAATCAAGGAGGGACAAGTAACAAGCTTGAGGCTGAAAATTCTTCAGTCACCTACGGAAAGCTCCACAGAATCCCAGAATGGTTCACGTTGGAAGAAAGAACCTTAGAGCATGCTTTCCACACCTCTGCAACAGGCAGGGACACCTTCCACTAGAACAGGTTGCTTCAAGTCCCATCCAACCTGGCCTCAAACACTTTCAGGGATGGGGCAGCCACAGCTTCTCTGTGGACCCCTGCCACTGCTACGTCTTTCAGACGTCCACACATCCCCACCAAGCCCTGGAAAGGACACTCCTCACAGTCAGCAACACCAGGCAATGGGAGAGACAGATCGACCTTTAAAACACAAACAAAAAATGCCAGCACAGCAGCCAAATAGGGTCAATGAAGTTTCAAGTGGTCAGCAGCAGCCTCGCCCAGGGTTATGGTGGTCCCAGCCTCAGCTCCCCCCTCCACCTCTGCACAGAAAGGCAGCAGGTGCTCCGAGGGGTGCAGGGCTGTGCTGCACCTCTGTGCTTTATCTGGACCACATGCAGCTGTTAATGCAGCAGGAGCTGCCTGCAATCCAGTCCCCTTCCCCAGCCCCCCTGGACCTGCAGCTCTGAGGACACAGCTCACTCTCCTCTTGCAGAGAAGCCAAGGACAGCAGATTGGGGCCCCAGAACCACTTACTTTCCTTGAAAACATCTGTTTTCATTATCACTATTACTTTTAATTAGCACTTTACAGCAGCCCTGAGCCCTCCCAGCTGGAGGAAAGCTCTGCTCCTAAATGAACAATTAAAAGGTGCACTAAGGGAATTTTTTTCTCATCTTCAGAACCCAGTTTTTCAGCAGAGCTCAAAGACAAACCGCCTGGTTAAAGCGGCTCCCTTGAAGAGGTCTCTTCAGCACGGCTCAAAGCCCGCGGGTCACCCAGGGATCCCCACAGCATGAGTGGCCGCTGAACTCGGGAACCTGAAACACTGAACTAATTACTAATGACAGAGTCTTAACGCCTCTGCCCTCATTGCTCACTGAACGGCCTCCTCTTCCTCACCCAGCCACAATAATTGCCCTGAGGAAAATCAAAGACTTTTAATGCCCATCTCACTCATGGAAGGGCCCTGCTCAAGAGTTCAGGCCAAGCACAAGCGGAAAGACAGAGCCCTATTAAACGCATAAGAAAATAGATCCCTATGAAGCATAATTACTAGAAACATGGACTCCTGATCAAGCACTTCTCTGAAACCCAGCAATGAGAAACATCCGCAGCAAAGCCCCCAGAGACAGCCTCGGCCATTCCAAAGCAAGCAGAAGGACAGGGAGGTGAAGTGTCAGGACAAAAGGGCTGTCCCAAGGCCACCACTGCTGGCCCAGCAGCCCTGCAAGGACAGTGCCCGCAGACTCCAGCCTTTAATTAGGAATGAGCCACAAAGCTCCAAAACGCTTCAGTCAATACTGATCAAAACCCCATCTCTCATGCCCCTTGCTATCTCCTCAGCACTGAGAAGCTGCCACTGTACTGCTCCCAAAGCCCGCACACTCTGCAGTCCCTGGGGAGCCCCCACCCTCAGCACCCCATTCTGCCCCAGGAGGGCAGAGCACACATGGAATGGTGACCAAGATGCTTCCCCCTCAGCTTCCCCAAATCCCCGTGTCCCACAGAGTCCCACCACAGCCTTTGCCGCCCCGAGTCTGGACTTGGAACACAAGTCTTGTGTTAGAGAGAGCACTCCAGAACCTTTCTGGAAATCCAAAAGTCAGCTGAATGATAACACTTGACATAACACCGATACCATCATTTCCACTCAAATCTGGAATCCTTTAAGTCACCTGAGTTTCTTCCTTTGCGTCCCTTCATGCTTTCCTTCCTCCTCATTCCTTACAGCCACCTCCACCTTCCTCTCTCACAGCCCTTTTCTGAGCACTGAGTTAAATCTCACGTCAATGAATTCCACATAAACATGAAATAAATGTCATTTAATTATTTAATCTTTGTTTACGCCTCCTGCCTCGGAAAACTTACTGAAGCTACCCAGACGGGATATGGTCTGCAGTAATGGACAGGAACACCAGCACCAGCGGATCCCTTGGCTTGTTCAGGAGCCCACAGAACCAATCTGGGAGCCCACGGAGCCCAGTCAGTGCAGCAGAACCCACATCCAGCAGTGCCACGCCAGGTCCTGAACACATACCTGGAGCAGTCCGTGTGCCAGCTCCCAGCCCCTGCCCTCCCATCCCTGCCCAGGGCACCTATGTTTGGGAACAGCATTTTTTCTGTCCAGCACCTGCAATCCAGCAAGGACCGTGAGCCTCTGCTGAGCTCTCCAGCAGCTGTCTCCAGAGAAGGGGAAGTGAATGCCTCCAGTGCCCAACGAGCCCAGATACTGATCAGACCACAATGCAACACAGGGGAGAAGGACAAAAAACAATTAATTCTTGGCTCCCTGTTTTAGCTCTGGGCGAGGGAAGGTGCATGGCAGAGTGAGAGGAGACTGGAACAGACAAAGTCTGGGATATGCTCCAAGAGCCCCAGGGGCAACAGTGCTGGCTCTCAACCCCACAAACATGGGGCTGCTCTCCAGCAGGTGAGGGCTCCGGCAGGCTCCCAGGCAGAGGGAACAGGGAAAGCCTCTTCAGCAAGATTTATTCTGACTTTTCCATTCCCAGTCCAAACGATGAGAAACTCCTCTGAGAAAGAACAGGGCTGAGCTATCTGATAAATCCATCTCCTGCAACCAGGTCTGAACGGAGGTAGAAAAGGAAGAAACCGATTCAATGACTGAACTGATGTGCATGCTGGAGCTGGCAACAGAAAGAGCAGGAAGAGCATGAGGAGAGAAATCCTCCACTTCTTTACCATAACCCATCTGAACAGGAGGCTTGAAATCCAGTCTCCATTTCCAAAGGCAGCTTCTTTCTTTCTCTTCATCCAAGTTCCAAGTAGCAAAGACACATGAAACTCTTGCCTACATCACACTCAACTGCTGGCCAACACTCCTGAAGGTGGCAGAAGTCAGACAGGTCACCTTTACTAACAGGAAAAAGTACAAATCTCTCAAGACACATATAATATTCTGGAACAATATGAAGCTCTCCCAAGGCTTGCAACTTCATTATTGCACACCAATGAAGATGCATTTACTCTTCAACAGTTTCCTCAGGAAAACCAAGGACTCACTGGTCCAACTTAACCATATCCTGCCCATGCTGAGAGCAGAATTAGTACTTTACCAGAATTTTCACATTTGAATTTATCACAAAAAATTTTAAAAAGGGCAATATACAGGACAACACAAGTGGAGGTTTAAGAAAAAATTCAATATGGTAAAAACCAAGTGACTTAAAAAGAGCCCAAGCAGATGCTAAATGGGAAAGTTGTTCCTTATTTTTCTTTCAAATTCAAACCCCCAAATGCAGAGTGATTTCTCTTTCAAAAGTAAAACTCCAACCGAGAAAAGCTTAATTAAGGCCTTTGAAGGTTTGTAGCAGAGGCACCATGAAAAGATGGGGGACAAGAAACAGTTTGAGCTGCAGGAAGGTATTATTATTGCTCTGCATTGCGACACCCCATTTGCAGCCAGTGCCCTCCCGGGGCTGGGGGAACAATGTTTCACCCCAGCACCCAGGCTGCCCCCTCAGAACAAGGTTCTCCTTCCTTTCCCCTGCTCCTCCCTGTCCAGCCACGAAGAATGAACCCATTTATACAACAAATCTCTAAAAGACAAACTCCTTCCTGCCCCCACAGCCCTTCCCCGCAGGCCAGGAAGAGCAGCAGGCACCCTGCTACTGGCTTGCAGGCAAGGTTTTAATTACCTGGGTGAACAAGGATAAGGAGATGTCTCCAGAAAGCCAGGCCTAAAGGAATCATTACTCATCCAGCCCAGCCTCCTGAGCATCAAAGGCTGAGTGACTTTGGCTCTCTGTCAGCTGATCCAAGGAAATCAGCGCAGAAGGCAGGCCTGAAGAAGTTTGTACACTTTCTCATAGTGCTGTATATTCTGTTTACCAATAAACATGGGAAATACATTAGTTTCAAGTCATAAGTTATTACACGTATGCTCCTGAGCTTTCTGAGCATCAGGCTCCTCCTCAGTGCCCTTCCCTGCTCAGCTGCATTCAGGTCCTTTCTTCTCAGTGACACCATGAGCCAAACTGTAGTAGGAGGAGGAGGAGGTGGTGCTGGAGCCCAGCCAGCTGCAGTGGATCTTCCAGCTCCACAGGGACATAAAACCAGCCATCAGACCTTTGAAGCCTTCCCAGTCCACAACAGCAGTGTTTGGTGGACTACACAGCCCCGCTCTTGCCACAGATAATGCCAGAGCCTTTCCTGGGCTCCCTAAGACTTGCACCTCCATATGCATCCACATACCACCTCCTTGGAGCTCAGCCCCATCTGCTCCTTGACCCCAACTCTTAAAAGGATGTGATAAGCTGAAGACGTTTTACAAATAACATTTCCTTAACTCTGCTGTCTAAATCACTTCCTGATGTGAACCACCCATTGCTGTAGATGATCCTATGGATGACTCTCCATCCTATTTAAAACATCTCTGGGAGTCATAGCAAATGCCATCATTAAAGATACAGCTGGGAACAAGTTGCTCAATTAAAATCCAATTTTAACACACCACAGAAAGTGGGAATGAGAAGGAAGACGAAAACTAACCCTGCATGACTACATTTTCTCCAAGGACTACAGGTCTGGAAAACACATCAGCATGTGTTTTGTAGGAGATGTACATTTTCCAGGAGATGTCTGGACCTCTGGGACCTTTGGGAATATGTGAGCAGCCAGGTATGGGAGTGAAACAGCCTCTGCTCACCCCACACAGGGGCATCCACCCTCGGATATGCCAGAGCTGTAGGAAGGTCCACGGGTTTGCACAATGAGGAGGGGCACCACTGGCAGAGCTCTGGCAGCCAGGGAACGGCTGCCCCTGGCAGTGGTCACACCAGACGGAGTTCAGTACTCCTAAAGCAGAGCTGGCAACCTTTTCTGCAGGGGGGAGATGACCTCAGCTGCAGCCTCTGTCCTGCAGAAGAAATGTGAGGCTGAAGGCTGTGGCCAGCAGTCCCACCCTGCCTGAAAACTGAGGTGACAGCTGCGACTGCCCCGAGGACCTAAGGGAATTTCCAGGGTGTGACCACACAGCAGCAGTCCCAGTTCCAGCCCTCTGCTCTTTCGAAGCCACACACGGAGGCCCTGAAGATCCAACCAAAAACTGGAATTAGAAGATCCCCTGGGTCTCCCAGCAGCCTCTTCAGCAAGGGAAATGGTGCGGCTGGCTGTGCTAGTCATGCAGTGACATGAGCTTTCTGGTAGCTGGCTGAGTCAGAGGACAACCCTTGGGGCAGTCCTGAATCTAAGATCCTCTGATGAGGAAGAAGCTGATGCCTCATAGACTGTCAGATCACTGGTGCTGGGGTCCAAGATGACAGTGACTGATTTTCTTTTTAATCATAAGCTGCAGTTGCCAGAATGACCCGTCACAGCCACGGCTCAGACTGCAGATCAAGCACTGCTGGCGCTGGGAGCTGCTTGCAGAAATGAGACCTGGTGCACGTCAGATGCTGGCATGCGGGTGCTGCGAGGGGCACGGGGGCAGCATCCAGCTTTCACAGGTCACAGCAGGCCAGGCACATGGAAGCTGCTCAATAACCACATCAGAACAATGCACGGCAGAAGGCACCAGAACACATCATGGGACAACCATCCCTGATCCTGCACACCGGAATCACAGACCATCAATGCAACAAAATTCGAGTCAAGTAGTAATAGAAAGTGAAAACAAAGGTAAAAGGAAGATCAGGACAAACTGTCAGTGCAGACCCAGCACTGCTGGCCATGTCGAGGAACTCCCACTACTCACCTTCCATTCACACTCCTCATTCAACCGGTGCTGAACGTGCTGAAAGAAACCCAAGAGATAACCTGGGGTCCGTTCAGTCCAGACCTCCTGCTGCCTCCCAGCCACCTCCAGCAGCAGGACTCTATTTCACTTCAGTTTCTATTATGTGTTGTATGAATCTCCTTCTTGTTTAAAGTCTCAGATTCAAGTACGGAGAAAAGACAAATGATTACTCTCACTCTTAAGCCCAGGGTGCAGCATCACGGCACTGTCCTCTTCCCACCTCACACCCCAGCTCTTATTCCACTGGCACCAGTGAGCACTGTGAATCAGCCCCCAAAGACTTCAGGTTCAACTGCTTTCCCCAGTCTATCTGCCAAGAATGAGCCTTTCCAAACTAGAATCACTCATGTCCAGGATGCCCCCATCTTTCTTGAGGGAGATGAAATGAAAACCATGAGCACAGCAGCACAAGGACAGACCGGTTGCTGTTCCAAAGCAGAGAAGGACAAAGCGGCCACCCCAAAAAGCAGCAGCACCCAGAGGCAGGGAAATACAGCTCAGACAACAGAAACTCATCAGCACACACAGAACTGCTCCACCCCCACAGGACCATTCACCTCAAATTTCAAGATACCTTTCCCCCCTCTGCATTTTCTCTTAATGTCTCACGCTCTGAGCTAACAACAACAGCTGTCACAGAATCACAGACTGGGCTGGGTGGGAAGGGACACTAAAGGCCATCTCACTCCACCTCCCTGCCGTGGGCAGGGACACCTTTCACCAGACCAGGTTGCTCCAAGCCCTGTCCAACCTGGCCTTCAACACTTCCAGGGATAGGGAAGCCACAGCTGCTCTGGGCAACTTGTGCCAGTGCCTCATATCTAATCTAAATGTATACAATCCAAAACAATTAAGAATAGCCAAATAAGTTTTTGACAGGTTTAACGTCAGGTATTTGCAACTATCCATCAACTCAGGAACTGCACTGGGTGCAGACAGCAAATACCAGCACCCAAACAGGGCTGGGGAGACACTGCTGTGGCATTTACTGGCTTATCCTCCTAGCAGAGAAAGCTAGAAGTACTGTGAAGATAATAATAATAATAAAAGAAACAGCAATAAACAGAAACCATGATCAAACATAAGGCGTTTACCACAGACACACTGTGTAAACTAACCCGGTGTTTTCATTTACTGAAAGAATTGCCCCTTCTTCCACAACACACCAGGGTGTTACACTAGAGAGGATGGGTGCTAGCTACAATTTTAAAAAAGCAGAAAACTAGGCCAAGAGCAGTTGACACCAAAATAATGTAAAGAGAATACTGCCCTGCACAGAGGTTATTTGGAAAGGCCTCGGGAGCCATCATGCCAGCATCACTGCTGGTCTTGCTGCTGGTCAGCAGGGAACACCAATCCTCGATGAAATTAAATTGAGAAGCACATCCAACACAGTGAGAGACCAGAATATTACACAGGACAAAGTTAGGATTTGAGGTCTACAATAACAAGAAAGAAACTAAATCCAAGGGTATGACAGGAGAATTCTGAGTTTCTGCAGTAAATTCAGGGTTTATCAACTGGGAAATACACAGGAGGAGACAGACTGATGCATTGGTCAGGATGTACCAAAGGATGCATCTGGGCAAGTGGCAAGCACGATCTCCAGATGTTGTTCAGAGTGTTTGTGGAAACAAAGAAGCAATACAGGGGATGTTAATAACACTGCAAGGCCCCAGCTGGAAGCACGTGTGGGACTGTGACTGTGCTACAGGGACACCTGAGCCAGCAGCGGAGGCGGCAGGTGGAGCGAATGCCGGGGCAGAGGCTCTGCAGCACAAACCAGAGGGTTTCAGGGGCCCAGCCCCGCTGTGTCAGCCAGCTGGCACCTGCTACACCACAGCACCCATGCACTCATCCACGCTGCATGTCTAACACAGCAGCATTTCTCCACTTGCTCCAAGTTGAGCTCCTGGGAGGCAAACCCAGCAGCCCTCATGCAAGCCTCAGGCCTTGCTAACACCAGGCACAGTAGCTGTTTGTTGGTTTATAACTTTCCTAATTGTCCCATTCATTTCTTTTGCAGGAAGATGAGCCGAGCAGGCCCAGTGACTAGGCCTTTTATTATGCAACTGTTTGTCAGTTAATACTTGCGTTCCAGCGAGGCAAGGACCAGATAAGTGATGTCTTGGAGCTGCCTTCCCTGCTGAAAATGTGCCGAGGGGCTGCCAGGGCATCGTGCCGAGCAGGTCACGATGTGGCTGGGATGCCCTGAAACTCTGCTGGGCTGTCCCAGCCTCACCTGCTGCACGAAACTTCACTGCTCACACTGGCACCTGCCACCACACGCTCCTCTACAGCTACAGAGCAGCACGTGTGAGTGCAGGCTTTCTAAATTTAGCCCTGCTTCTCCCTGCTCCAACCTCTCCTTCCATAGCACAGGAATAAAGGTGGCAATCTTTTCCGGCAGCAAGCAGAACTGAAAGCATTCATCTGCTACATCTCTGTAAAAGTGCTCCAATAATTAAGAGGAGCAACTGATGAACAAGATTAGCAACAGACTAGAAAAAATTAGAATAAGCAATCGGGACCCCTACATAAGCACGCACTGAGGTGTTACACCTGCCAACCCAGCCATCAGGCATCCCAAGGCGCTCCACCCACCATCCTGGCTATCCAACATCCTAATGGATGCACCTGCTGCTTCACCCTCTGCTCAAAAGGTTCAAAAGGCAGTGGATGCTGAAAAGTCCTCTTCCTTTTGCTCCCTTCCATCCTGCGCCACTGCTGTCCTGGTTACACTCTCACCAGACCTACTTTTGTACTGATTTTTGCCACAGCTTTTGAAGTGTCTGAAGGAAGCCAGTATCATCAAAATGCCGAGTGATTGGGTCCCCAGAGGTCTCCACGTGGGCTCCTGGCCACACCATGTCCCAGCTCTGGTTACAGTCACCACACACAGCAAGGACTTCCAGAAAAGGCACCTGCTGCTCGTTCCGGCTCTGGACTGCAAACAGGAACACCTGCCCTGGGACAAGGGCTGGGCAGGGCAGGGAGACAGGCACACCATGTCCAGAGCTTTGTGGCAGGGAAGGCCCATTCACAACCACAGCAGGTGGATACCTGATTAGCCTCCAGCAAAGCCATATGATCCACCTTGCACCGGGCCACAGGCCACCTGGACAGCAGGGGCTCCCAGGGAGACATGGGACACTCGCAGCCCTCATCCACCCAGCTCCTTACTGAGCCTTGCCCTAGCAGGGATCTGGAGACACTGCAGGATGTTCCCATTGTGTGTCTCTGCTTTTCTCAGGGAGTGCGGGACAGTCCAACACCAACCACTTTGGGCTTGCTCCCTCCTCTCCCCGCACCCTGCAAAACCACGACACTGCACACTGGCTACACAACCTGCCAGCATGAAGCAACACAGCTATTTGAAACACGACCTGGAAGATGACCTAAATTCTACTTCTGCAAAATGAAGAGTCGCTCCAAGCGCCTCCCTCGCGCAACACACTTGCTTTGTTTCCTTTTTGATTTACGACGCAGGTTTTCTATCCCTCCCAAAGGTTCAGGCACACAAGGAAACCGCAAAGGGAACAGTGACCAAAACGCAATGCCACAGCTAACAGAGACTGTGTAAAATTGCTTGCCAGGCAATGCAGTGAAACAGCAAGAGCTGCACTTAAAAGCCTGAGGGAGATTCACTGCCCCAGCACACAAGACCTGAGAAGACCATTCGCTTGGGTCTTTAGCTCTTCAGGGCTCCTGCGTAACTGCAGCACCAGCACTGGATGCTCCTTGCCGAGCACATCACCAGGACACAGGTTCCCCATGTTCTGATTCCCGCCTCATTCCAGTTCTCCAGTTCTGCTCACATCCCATCCTCGCTCCTTCAGCTTTCCCACCGCTCCAGGGAGCTGGTCGCCACCTGCCCGTGCCAGAAGAACTCCAGGGGCAGGCACCAGTCCCCCTGGCGGGTGGGTGCATTTGGAGGCGCCTCAGCATCCTCACACCTGCAGCTCTGAGGCCAGGGGAAGGCGCAGGTGTGAGGGAGAGCCCAGCAGTGGCTTAGCAGAAGCTGTACCTCTGGGAACAGATTTGATGTCAAGTGTCAGCACGTAAATTGCTATTGGCTTCTCAATAAGCAGCAGCAGTGAGCTAAGTGTTTCCCTGTGTCGTGCAGGCTCTCTCCGACTCAATACAGCAGTATTGACAGCACAATCACAGGGTAATCCAGGCTCCACTAATATCTCAGCACTTCCTCATTGAAAATACACTTTCCACTTGGACACCATCCCATTAGCACAGGCTCCATCACCAGTGTCCCACTTACCCACCAGGACACACAGCGGTACGGCCCCTCAACACTCCCCAGGGCACAGCCCAGGGCACTACAGAAAAGGGTTCTTTGCCATGAGAAATCACCAATGGAAAAAGGATGAAAGCTAATCAGAAAGTCTATGGCTCAAGTCTCTACAGGTTCTGAAAAAAATTGGTATTTCCTTGTCAGACAAGAGAAATTCATTCAGGGAATTAACTCTGTTCTTGCCCTGACCCCCTGCCCATCATCCCTCCTCGCTATCTTATCTCTAAACTTTGACTGTGGGTTCCTCCAGGCGGCAGCTTTTCCTTTCATTCATAGAATGCAAGAGACCTGCATCTGCACCTACACACCAGGATGCTCTGGAGGATCCTGAGCACTCTGGTATATAGGGAAGAGGGAGGTCTGCTCATTTGCAGGTACCTCATGTTACCAATCACTTGAAAACAAGATCAGAAAGTGAAAAGTGATAAAAAAACTGCTGGGGATTGGCAGGTCTCCTCAGGCTGGACCGAGCACCTGGTCTGCTGCCAGGGCCGGTCCCTGCAGAGCCCACCAGAGCCACTCACACCGGCAGTGCCGGGGTCACCCACAACTCCCAGTGCTGTGTTTATCCAACCAAGGCACGTGGCTCCACACTCCCCACATTCAGAAGTTGCATTCATGTGGAAAGCTGGTGCCTCACCGCACGCAGCAGAGAAACAGGACTGCAGAATGGGCTGATCCATGCAGTTTAGCTTTAATCTATTTTGGTAACAACAGCAAACCCAGGAGGGCAGATGTGTTGAGGGGGGCAGCACATACCACACGCCCAAGGCCTCCTGCTGCCCCATGCAGCTCTGGCTGAAGACCATCCACAATGATTTCACTGCCACTGCTGCTGTAGAGAACCAGTTAATCTCAAGGATGCCTTTTACAATCACATCCTGAGGCTCCTGGTACAGTGCCAGATCTTTAATCAAGGTGACTAACTCCTGTCATGTCCTACCACTGACAAGTAGCATCTTCCACCTCTGCAAGACCATAACAGCTGCAAGGCCATCACAACACCAAGTAAGAGGAGAAGAGCAGATAAACACTGGGATGGGAAGCACTTCCCATGGCAGCACATCCCACAGCCCTGTTCCCAGCCGGCCCAGCGCCGTGCTCTCCCACTGCACGCTGCAGAGAGCTGAGCAGAAATGCTCCAAGGAGAAACCCTCCGGCACGGCCGTGCCAACGCACCACTGCCAGCATTACACGGGCAGGGTCGGGAGCCTTCCGTGGCAGCTGTGGAAGGTGACTTAGTCTGGAGGCACATGAGGAGCAGACTCCTGGTTAGGAAGAGGTTAACGCTGCTCCAGCCTGCAATCTGATAAATGGTCTGCAGAAAGCAGGTTCTCTCACTTTGAGATATGATGTCACTAACCTTTATTGATCCACAATCAGAGAACTTTGCTTATCTCTCTCCTGTGATATGCTGCCCTCCTGTACTCAACTAGCGTTTAATACACTGCTGGGCATCTGGCACTCTGTACAGCTCCCACCACACCTCTGCTTGCCCACTGGGGACAATGTCTTACAGGCTGCATCTGTAAGTTAGCCCAGCTAACTCGATGGGTAAGACCCAGGCATGTACCCCCTCCCACTCCGCTGGGAACCTGTGCTCCAAAGAGTACTATACAGCTATACTGGAACATCTAGTGAGAAGAGGGGGCCAACAACAGAGAAGTGATCCAACATGGTCTTACATCAGCACTCCGAACCCGAGGTGAGCACATGCCATCTGAAGTTACTGTTCCTGTGGAGTGTTTATTTTTACACAACTTTTACTATCAATGCTTCACTTTGAGCCTCAACTTCCTTTTTAATACCTGAGGTGAAACACAAAGTTAGGTGACTAATACAGGAACTATCAATCAGCCACTTGCTCTGACATGGCAGCAAAGCACTTGCTGCAGACTCTATGTCCCAAATCCAGTTGGGTTTGTTTCCAATATACTAGTGGTGCTGGAAAACTGCTGGACAGCCAGGCAGCAAAAAGCTGTACCTTAAGCAATGAGATCAGCCCTGCATAGAGACGAGCAGAGAGAAGCTTCACAGAATCTCAGTGCTGGCAGGTAACCCCACACGCTGTTTTTCTGCCAGATAACACACAAAGGAGTTGCCCACAAACTTGCCTTATACCACAACCACAGTGACACTCACTCACACAGCAAGGCAGCTCTCACCCCTGAAACCAAGAGCTCACAGGCTCAAAAGCAAACTGGAGGTACTGGAGAACTGGAGTAAAACACCTCAAGGTTTGCTTTGAAGGTTACATGAACCTTTCTGTTGCAATGGGGAATTGGTCTCGTAAAGCTTCGGAAAAGAGAGAACGTAAGTTTTCCAACACACAGATAATAATAGCCATGACCTATTTTAATCATTATCCACCAAAAAACCCACATTCTTGTATCACTGCAGGCCAAGTTTTAGGGTAGGAGTTATGTTTTCCCTCTGTTAACCACAGGGGATGAAGCACAGGCACGGGGTCCCTAGAGCAAGATCCTAAGGAGAGCCATCATGGTCTCAGCAACATCTTGGTACAGAGAGAGTCCCCTCCTAGTCTGTGCCTCCGTGACTCTGTATATACACTGCTCCGCAGACAGGTCAGAGGAGAAATTTGAGAAGAATTTGCCCACTTTGCACTTTTACTGTATGTTACTGTTCTGATCCAGTCTAGTGATTCTTATAGTTCCAGACATGCACTGAACTTTCTTTTTTTAATTAAAGGTCTTTTGAACCACGTGATTCCTAAAATAGTAAATTACAGCCTTCTTCAATTTGTGGAAATAAATTAGGAACACTGTCTGAATTACCAACCTTGGCAGAGAGCACAAAAATCCCAAAGTTAGATTTCCTGCAAGTCAAGAGACATTTGAATTAGAGGTTTTGGACTGTGACCCGTTAATATTCCTGCTCAGTCATTAAGTTCATGTACAGAGCACTAAATATTTCAGGATGCAAAGAAGAAGAAACACGAGGGCCAGTAGCTGAGTCGCCTTCATCTCTGACGGCTGCAGAGAAATTGTCACTGACCCACCAGAAATAGCTTCAGCTGATCCCAGTCCTAAAAGCAAACCCGGGCAGACACAGAGATGCTGCTAATGAGCGGGTTTCATCCCAGTGCTGTCGGTCCCTGTTGAGTGCTGTGCAATATTTATGATGGAAGTCACCTCGGGTGACTCCCTGCTCCAGAGAGCTGTGGGCAGCAGCTCCAGCCCAGGCCAACAGAACTGGGTGAAAAACAAGCTGAATCCCTTATCCATTACCTGCTCCACCTAAAAGGAGTAAGGAATTAATCTGCCATCCACAAAGTTTCACAAATCCTTTATCCAGCTCTGGACTGTGGGACTCTGAACTGTGTCTAGGAGGGAGCAAAAAGCCCCAAGGAAATCCTGAAAACTTATTTAGAAACAGTAGAGAAGCCTTGTTCCAACCTGCCCCTGCCTCGGGCATCGGCATCACCAGGTGTGAACAGGATTCAAACACCTCAGTAAAGCAAGGATTGAGCCACCCTTTTTAACACCACCTTTTCAGAGCATCTGGTCCACACAGGATTTCCCTCAGCTCTCCCACTGCCGCCTCATCTCTCCTAACTCGGGGAGGCAATTTGGTACCTGTGCAGCTGCTCCTCTTTGTCTGCCCCTTGCTGCCAGCACTGTACCGGGAGCTACCAGCAATTTAAAGACATCATTGGCCTGTTCCGCTGCTTGGACGTTTCCTCCACAAAAAAGCTTTCGGTGTAAATATAACCTGCTGCAGCTCAGCATCTCCACTCCATTACAGACAGATCATGAGACTCAGCAATTCCCTGCCAAAACAGCAGACTTGGAATAGTTACAACTTTTAATGTACATCCTATATGATAACTTCACAACATCAGGGAAAATGCAGCTCAATGCAGCCAGCAGGGAGGTGGCCAGACAAAGAACTTCATTGCTGGAGGATGCAACTTTTAGACCATAAGCATGTTCCAGGGCAGTCTGGAGGAGCGGTCTCAGACCAGTTTCAGCTACTAATTGCTACCAAGGTATTTCTGGAAACTGAATCTGCCTCATAGCAAGCACTGCCGGACGCCTGGCAGAAGAAATGTCACTGCCCAGAGTACTCTGCACAAGCTTAGGATAAAAAAAAAGGTAATGCTATAGGCCCATCTTCCACCTGGCAGCAGTTTTATAAGACAAGGACCTTCACTCCACTGCTTGAATGTAAGGAAAATTTTGTTTTAAAATCCCTTCACCATAGCATTGCTCTGCTCCAGCTGCAGACCACTCTGGATGTGAATTCCCAGAAACATCCCTACTTCCAGCCCTGCAAATTCAGCAACATGGGCAGTTTTACCCCAGCAAAAGCCCGAACTGGACCAAAGGTGCCAAGAGAAACCCCCAACTGAGGGAGCAGTGGCTCTGCTCAGGGACCCCCAGCTGGACACTCCAATCTGCCCAGGGCGACTCAGTGGGGCTGAGCCAGCAAGAAGGGCAGGGCGGAGGCTGCTGCTTCTCTTTATTTAAAAGGTGCTGCTGGAGGTAGAAACACATGAAAGTCCATGTAGGACAAGGGAAGGAATTATCCCTCCCATTGATTTTTGCTCTGGGGTATTAGAAAGAACACAGCATTTATCTGGAGATTTCTTCCCAAAGCTAACTATGGACTTTCAAACGTAAATGAGACTTGAAAGGGGCTTATCGGGTGAGAATCCACTGAAACCTCACCAGGACGTGGGAGCCCCGCAGGAGCTCTCTGATCCATGGCCCCTCGGACAGCTGAAAGCCCTTCTCCGAGTCCAGCAGCAGAGGAGCAGAGCCCAGGGCAGGTAGCAGAGAAGATGCTGCAGGGCAGTGGGGTTCCCTGCATCCCCCTCTTCCACCAAGCATCCCTTCTGCGGGGACACGACGCTGACGGCAGCGGGAGGTGACAGCATCGGCCCTTCCATGTCAGGGAAGGCAGAGGGCTGGGGGCAGAGTGTCATGGCTCTGGCTGGACACAGCCCAGGGACACGGGCTGGCTGCCCCTCTGAACTGTCTCCATCCACAGCACCCAGGCCTGCGGCCGGGAGCTGCAGCAGGATCAGTGCTAACCTTCTGTGGCATTCCCAACAGCTCCCCATCTCAGTGCCACCCCAGAGGCCTTCCCTGAGCCCCCCTGCCCCACAAAGGCACTGGCTGCCACAGCCCAGCTCGCTGGGAAAAACCTCAGCAGCCTCGTCTCCCACCGCTGTCTTTCCCAGGTAGCTGGGAGGGTGTAATTGGTGAGGCAGGAGATTAGAAATATCGGCAGCCTCTAAGTAAGACTTTAATTTACTGGCAGATCAATAGCGCTGGGGTTATATTGGCAAAGTGTCTACAACTCTATTGACTCACGCAATTCCTCTTATCAATTTATCAGAAATCTGGAAGCCAGAAGATATTGTTTGAAGAAAAAAGGCAGCAGGAGTTTGAACACTTAGCATGGGCTGCCCAATCAGGTGCTCAGCACTAAGCGTTTTACAGCAGATGTATCTGCCGCAAAGGAGGCCAATATGATATGATTAAGAGCTAACTTGCTTCCTCACGTGCCACACAGCCTTTTCAAGCTGCTTCTCACCTCAGACCTTTGCACTGACACTGCCACTACGACAGACACAGTCCCACCAGCCAAATGGAACAAGAAAAATCTGAATTTCACATCATCAGATCCTAAATTCAGCCCCTCCTGCCTGGACCCTGCCAAGGCTGACCTGGGTTTCCTGGAAAATCTCAGCTTTATGGAGTTAAAAGCCCAGTGCAGCACTGGGAATCTGCTCACAAGGATTGCTGAAGAATCTCCATTTTCTGCACTTACTCAGAAAAATTCAGGGCAGCAGCAGGGCAGGTGTGCAGTGCCACATCTCTTTGCCTTGCAGGGTGTGAAATGAAAGAGTAGAGTAAGAGCAGGCAAAAAATACACCTCCCAGGTCTAAAAGCCAATGATGACAAACACTGCCAGGTACCAGAAGAGGTTTTTTTCAACTCAGAGGGGCATTGGAGCAGGAAACCGAAACAGAACACTCCAAACCTCCTCCCATTTACTAGCTCTCCAATGACAGCAGAAAGGTGCAGCAACTGGGGCTCCAGGATCTGGAAAAGCCTTTTGACCAGCAAACTGCTGCTCCTGGCAGCTTTCCTTCACAGGATACTGATGGGTGCATCTCCCCTTCCAGTGGGATGCAATGCTGCACAAGCTACCATTCCACCTCAGCTTCACTCCACCACCACGATGCAAACAGGGCACCAAGGCTCCAGGGAGCAAGGTGGCAACCAGCATCAACCCGGGGCAAAGGGTCACCTGTTTACAGCTAGGACTTGCCAGTCCCTGGCCTCAGGCTGGAAGGCTGTCACCTCTGCCACTGAGAAGCCACAGCCCTGCCTTCCAGGGGAAAACCAAAAGCTTAAAAATGAAACAGAAGTTCTGGCTCAGTAACTGTGGAAAAGCCTTGGCTGGAGGGCAGAAAGACACAGGGTGGGACAAGCAGAATGGCCCAGGCTCCTGACACCGGCCAAGAGCCACAGCCAGGGCACCACTGCAGCCCCTGGCACAGCTCCTGCCCAGCAGGGCCCAGGGTCTCCTGCTGCTGACCCCACCTGCCCCCGAGTACCCACCCAACACCAACACCTGCAGGGCCCACAGAAAATCAGATGGAATGGAAGACCAAAACGAGCAAAGCCCTCAAGCCCAACCAAGAACACAAAGACACATTCCCGGGAGGGGAAGAAATACCTGCCTTACCCTCCACCAAAGGAAAAAAAAAAAAAAAAGGCAGCTCATGTCAAAGGCCAGCAATTCCCACTCCATCCTTGTCACGTCCAGGTCACCAGACAGGCTTTTGGAGCCTTTCGTCTAGTGAGAATCATCCATTCCATTGCAGCTAATGTGCTCAATTCCAACATCAGAAAGCAAACACTGGCCATCTCCAAGACACGTGGAGTTGGCCTGGTTCTGCTCCTCTGCAAAGCAGCAACCACCAAAGCCAGTGAGCAAATGCTCATGTGGACACCCACGGTGTCCAGCCACGGTGCCCACCTCAACCCTCGACAGACAGCTTTGTCTGGAGGTCCACGAGGGTCTGTGGCCAGTTTGTGCAACTGGGTCAGGACTCCCCAAAGGAGACACGGGTCCCCGGCACCCTTGGCACAGGCAGCAGGGATCCAAGGACCCTCGGCACAGACAGCAGGATGATGGTGTGGGGCAGCCAGTCAGACCACCGAAATGGGGAGAATAAAGAGCTTTTGCTTAAGCTCCAGGAAGCAAAGAGAAAAAACAGTAATTAACTCAGCGGCAAGTTGTTAGTATTTGCATATAAATGCAGCCACAAATCATGACAAACAAGGCAGGACAAGGCAGGCCCATTAGCACACAGGGATCCAGCCTGGCTCCTGTGGGTCAGGCAAGGCAGGCTGCCAGCCGCTCCCAGGGGAGTGTGGGGAACCCGCCCTTATCTCTGCCAACACTTCTACAGCCAGCAGCAACAGAAGCCACAGGGATAAGGTTTCTTTCCATATAAAACAAAGGAACGGGATAAATTCTTCAATCCCACTCAAGAGTCAAGTAAGAGCTTCCAGAGAAAAGCCAAAGCAGAGGCTTCTCACCAGGGCAGCCGTGCTGCTCCTCACTTGAAACCAGGGCAGAGTGGGCTTCCCATACTGCTGTCCCCCAGGGAGGATGCACAAAATGTGTCACATTACAAAGAATAAATCACGCACCTGATGTAGCAAAATCAGAAGCCTCAAACGGCAAAAATGACCGCAAGAGACCAAAATCCAGCTACTGCTGCAATTCAACAAGTTCACCCTTCCAAAAGCCACTACAGCAGTCACCTTTATCAGGCTGCATTTCACCTGAGCTCGCCTCCTGGCTCCAGCAGAGGCTGCAGGTGTGCTTGGCTCAGCTCTGGCCCTCCCCACACACTGGCCAGCACCCGGATGGACTCAGAGCTCCCTGTGTTTCCACATGTTGCATTTGTCTAATGAGTCACTTACTACCCGTGAGAACTATTTTTCCTCTTGCAAAAGGCCAAAACCTGCAATTCCACCATTTTGGTGTTCTGCTTGTTTGTGTGTTCCTCTCCCCCCAGCTGGCCCAGACTGGCATCCCAGGATTTAAAAGAAAACTCCAGCAACTGCCAGTTTACATTAAGGCTTAACAAAAAGAAAAAAAATCCAATTTCTAATTTTAAACAGGAAACTCTTCCTGGCAAGTTCCCAAGAACCCTTCCACAGTGACTTTTATTAAATGCAAGTTTCTCGTCACTGCAGCTCTGAGCAGAGAGTGTCAGCTCGGGCAGAGAGCGAAGCGGTGTGGCCCAGCCCTGCCATGAGGTACATGGAGCCCTCTGCACACAGGGAACAGGCAGTGAGTGCACCCAGGCACTTTGAGAACAGTGTTGGAAACCATCACCTCCGTACCTGCAGTCAGCCAGCTGCCAGGGTGTTCGGAGTGGCTGCAGGATGACACATCCAAACAGGAGCCAAGTCTGAACCATCAGGCATGATGAACAGATGAGCTTTCCACAACAGATAACACACAACTGAGCCCTTCCAAAAGAGCATTACAATAGAAATATTCTAGACTAGATTTTCCCCCCCAAATGCGAAGTTTCAAAACAGACTTTATCAAAGAGATCACAGCACCTCTAACAGTAGTTTCCACTCTCGTGTCCTGCACCATCCAATTTAGAAACCATCCTTGTTCTGGCTTTTGAGTGTGTATTTGGATGAGAAATCACTTCTGCTTGTCCTCACCTGGGAGCCAGTTAAGACCACAGTTTCACTGTGGGGCATGAAGTTTGCTTTACTAATGACTTTATACAGAATAAACCACTAAGAAATCTGTAGAAACAATCAGCATCTGGGGAGTTCCTACAGGAATTGCTCCATAACGACTAGGAAAAGGGGCATCTGTACAAAGATGTACCACTGCTCTGGTGCTTGCTGTGCATCGACAGATGGACCTTGCCATGGAGTCTAAACACAACTGACCCACAAGCACACAAAGAACACCACGCACACACAGCTGAGATCCAGGAGCTCATCCAGCCCCAGCACAACCTGCACTGGGGCAGGGACAGCATGTGCCTGAGCACCCTCCCCTCCATGAGCGGCCGGCACAGCCTCTGCCAGCCCCTCCACTGCCACCAGTGACATCCCAGACCTCTACAATGTTAGAGACACAAAACAGACTCCATGCATATGGTAAAAGCAATTGCTTAAATCAGTTTCAAAATCTGCAGCAAATATTTGTTTTAGAACTGCAAAGAGCACTGGTCAGGGGCAGGAGGAGGAGTTGGAACTACGTGGGGCACATATGGACCCTTCAGAAAACAGGAGCCAAATCCTTCAGCAACACACTGGCCAGTGCTGCTGCAGAGGAACAGGGGAGCAAAGAGATTGCTTATTTATTTAAGCAGGTGAAACTACAAGCAGAAGCCACCCAGGCTGTCAGTCGCTCCAGGTGCTGGCCCCGCAGGGTGGGAGGAACGGTGTGGAACGCACAGGGTACAGAGCCGGCAGAGCGGCTGGAGCAGGGCCAGGGCAGCACATGGCAGTGCCCGGGGGACGGGGCCCGGGCTACCGGCAGCCCCAGCTGCTCGCCCACAGCACAGTGATTCCCACCCAGCTCCCGTGCCAGGGCTCCCGAAAGGAGGAGGATGCTCAGGAGCCAGGGCACTGTGTGGACTGGCTCCTCCTTCCATGGCAGGAGGTGCTCAGCCTTCGCTCAGCTTTCTTAGGTGGAAGGCTACCCAGGAATATTCTTAAGTTTAATCATACTGTACTTCTGAAAGGACAAAAGAGTAATAAAAAGGTCACTAAAAGCAGTGCCTTGTTCCCCAGCAAACTTGTTCCCTACACCAAACACACTTAGGCCCCAACTCCACGCGTGATTTTGGCCAGTGCTGTAGCAGAGCGAGGGCTCCTCTGCCACTGTTCCTCTAGGAAGGGCCCTTGGTCCTGCCTCCTCACTCCCCTCTGCTCCAGCACAGCCATTTCTGCAGCAACAATCTGTATCACACAATTATTTCAAATTAAAGGGAAGTTGGCAAAAACCCCAAAAAATAAAAATATTTTGAGGAAGCTTTTTTTCCCCCCATCCTTACAGAGTTTTTCTAACCCAGGTCCCTTCCGTAAACTACTTCCCCGTGCCACTGCCCCAAAGCTCTGTGTCAGCAAAAGGACAAAGCATCCAGTGCAAGGCTGGCCTTGGCAGCAGCACTGGTGTCAAACACAGACATGACATCGGCCCCTGCAGCCCCTTCTGCTCCTGCTTCCCACCCTGGCGGCACCGAGCCCTTGCTGTGATTTACTTGCCAGGAGTCCCTACACACGGGTAAACAACAGGAATGTGTGTGAACACAGCGGCATAAACCTGCTAGTGGACATTCCTGTTTTGGTTCAAAATCCAGTCGCTTTGGTACAGCTCGTAACTGTTTCCAATTCAATTAAGCCAAACTAAAATAAACCCGCCTTGAACTGAAAATAATGTCCATGGGGCATTTTAATGTGCAAGTAAATCCTTTGAAAAAATAATAATAAATCAATGTAAACTTTCCTAAGCAGGAAGGGTGCTGGTAAGCAGAGGGTATTTGTTCTGAAAACCTTTGAAACAATCAGAACGAGGAGCTGAGCACAGCTTTCACCAGACACTTCTTGGAGCCCAATTGCACTGTTTACCTAAGACAGTTAAAAGGGTATCAGCAGCATGAAATGCAGTCAGCTTCAAAGCCGCACAGTCTTGAGTCCTAAACATGCCACAGCAACCTCATTTTAGGCAAACACAGGCACTACTTTTGCTAAGTGTTTCTCTTCCTCTGCTGTGCAAGCAGCTCATGCAAGGAAGAAGGAACCTTAAAAAACCCCAAACAAAACCCCAAACAAACAAACAAACAAACAAACTTCTACATTCAAGATACCATGAGAACATTAAAGAACCACCCCTCTGTGCTTTCTGCTGCAGTACCCACAGTGGCTACTTCTACCAAAAGAAGCCTTATTTCATCATTACCTTCCCCTTTTGTAAATGATCTGCACCCTAAGACTCACAGTCCTTTAATTTCCAGTCATCAGGAAGGCAAGAGCCATCCCCACAGCAGTCACCAACATCATCTTTGGGACTCAGAACTGCCCTGGGAGCTTGGACCATGGGACTGACTCCAGGTTGCTAACCCCTCCTCTGTGGCGGTCAGGCACAGCCAAAAGCATCACTCAGAACTGTTCAAAATCCAGGTAATCGCAATAATGGGGAGAGGGGAGTCTTAATGAAGGTAAATTAAAGGAGAAGTTGAGAGAGCACCCAGTCCTGCTCCACAGTCCTGCAAGGCCTTCAACAAGACACAGACACAGCATTTAATATCCCCAACATTTGCATGGGGGAAATTGTGACCAAAATACACCTCCTGGAAGGCAATGTTTCAATGGCAGCCTGAAGTTTTTTTGTTTGTCCACATTTTTTATTTATTTTTTTTTTACATTTTTCAAGGCAGAAGACCCACTGGGCACCAGCAGCAGTAAAACATCTGCAGCTCTGCCTGACACCTCTCCATGTTCTCCAGTGGTGGAGAACTTCAGAGCTCCAGAGGACAGCCAGTGCTTCTTAAGGAATCTCATCAAAAGCATTTTGCTGACCATTACTACTTCATGGGCTTTGTACTCATAAGCAAGGGACTCAGAAAAAGATTGCTGGAGGGATCAAAACCAGAGTCCTGACACTCTGCTCCTGTCTGAAGCAACCAGACAGCTGCACAGCCCAGTGGTCACTCAGACTAGAGGAAGGAAATCTCCACTCCCAAGAGAGCACCCTGACTCCAGGGACACAAAGGGATCCTTCGAGGCTGAAGGAGTGGCTGTCTGGACACTTCCAGTTGCACTGTCAACAGCAGGAGGACCTTGCAGGGGCCTTCTGGCAAGCAGGCCTGCGTTCCTGGGCACAGCCAGGAGGCTTCAAGAGAAGTCAGTTGTGCTGCTTCTGCTGCAAGGCTGACCCCAGCCAGTGCTGCACAGAGCACAGCCCAACCCTCCTCCTCCTTCATGTGCTTGGAGCAATCCCCTAGGTGCTTCCAGAGCTTGGCTCCATTGCTCAAACATCTGCAGTTCCAGGTGAAACCTCTGTGAGCCCGCCATGAAGGCGGCTTTTCACGCAGGGCTGCGCTGGCAGCTGACCCACCACCTGGGGAATTTCCAGGATCTCAAGCAAACCTCCAGGACTTCCACGCCCCTCAAAATAAAGAGGAAACAGTGGAGAGGCTGGCTAAAATAAGACAACCAAAGAAAAAAAATCTGTGGCAGCTCCTTTGGACAGGCACTGCTATTCACCAAGTAACTGGTTTCTGAAACAGCGGAGTGGCAGGCGGTGCTGGCTGCCCTGCCTGGGTCTGGGCATTCCATGCCAGCATGCAGCTCATGTCCCGTTCCACGGTGAGCAAAGAGCATGGGCTGGCAGCACTGCCTGGCACACCACCTGCACTCCCCTCTACCAGCCACGAGGTACTGCCACAAAAACCAGCCTGCCAGCCCTCCTCCAGCACCAGCCTGTCGTGGGGCAACACATGCTTCTTGTACACCATCCTCGCTCCTTGGCCAATAACAAAACCAACCCAACTGGCACACTGTGCCACGCTGCCTCTTCCTCCAGCTGTGCTGCAGGCCCAACACCATACCCACAGGAGCTTATCCTGAGGAACAGCAGCTCAGAACACACAACCACCTACACCTTCACGTGCGGCTCTGCTTCGACTTGGATCCTCCAGGACTACAAATCCCAGCTAACATAACCAGTCCTCTGCCCCAGTGCTCTGTACTCCAGAAAGCAGCAACAACAGGAGGGATAAAAAGGTGTTACAAAACAAAGGCCAATCAGTCCTGTTTCTTCAGTATCACAGTACAGGCCTCCAGCACGAACACCCTGTCAGGAGATGCTGATCCACTCTGCTCTGCAGCTGCCCCCAGCACAGCAGGTACCTCCATTTAAAATTTAAGGGTGCAACAATGCTCTGGGGATTTAAGACACACCATGTTTTTTCATAATTAGCCCCCACTTACAATCCCTGCATGTGAACTACACATCAGCCCGTTTCATCCTCCAGCTGAGGCAAACACTTGGTGTCTTGCCCAAAGTCAGCGTCAGAGCTGAAACAGATCTTTTGACTTCCAAACAAGCTCACGGTGTTAAGCTGCTTTTAACTGTCTCCATGGAAGATGAAAAACAGCAAGAAGAAAGGAACTGGGGAAGGAAGTATGTAAGACTAAAAGGGACAAAATTAACAGGAGAAAATTAAAGAGGAGAAATTTAGGCTCTGACATCTGAAGTAGCTGTGGAGGAGCACACGCCTGGGTGCTGCAAACCTGACTCCCCAGGGAAAGGCCAGAGCACTCGTTCCTCAAAGCCAGATGCGAGAGCACTGACCACAGCACCCTGGGGACGCAGTGAGCTCTGCCAGCTCCTGGGACCCACGGGGCACCTTCACCTCCAGTGTCTGGGCCCAACACTGCCCCGGGCACCTGCTGTCCCTTGTCCCCAGCACCTCGGGGGAGGGATGCCCTGGTCCTGGCCCTGCTGCTCCATGGAGCTGCATGTGAATGACGGTAGGCGCGTGACCTGCGCTGTGCCGGGGGCCGAGGTGCCTCGCTTCGACACCAACAAAGCAGAAGGTTAATTTGAACCTCGCAGCCCTGCTGCTGCGCGCTTGTGTCTCCTCCTCGCCCTCCCTCCCCGCTCTCCTTTCTGTGCAAAGCCTGACATCTACAGTTCTATCTGGCACAGTCAGGGACTGTGATGGGAACCACGCAAGGACACACGGACGCAGTGGCCAGCCAGAGGGGACGTGGTGGCCGTCCGCCCTTGGCTCCCCGGGCTTCACTTACTCACACACCAGCAGCACAAAGCTGCCTCAGTCTGGCCCGGGGACACGCACTGGGAGCAAGGACCACCAGGCAGTACCACTTCAGTGGCCATGGGCACACTGCTACAGCTCATCCGAGACCAACCCCCATGCTGGCACTGACACCCAGTGCTGCCCCAGAGTGCACACCCAGGGAACCATGACCCAGCAGCATTGTCTCTGCAGCCATCCTGTGGGATGGCTCTCACAGCCTGACATGGCTAGGGCAGCCCCCTGCTCTGCCTGTGAGGTATTGGAGGGTCTGGGCACCAGCCCCTGCAGCACCAGAGGCACAGGGGAAACACACAAGCTGCTGTGCACAGCTTGAATTCAGAGTACCTCCATACTGCAGGAGCAGTGCTGGTGTGCAGATTCTGCAGCTCTCAAACATGTGGCCTCGGACACCAAGTAGCTCCGTGCTCTCTCCCTGCTCGGTCTTCTCAACCAACCTCCAGGCCTGCCAGCATGCTTTCCCACCACACCTCAGCAAACGCCCCTTGAGGGAGAATTCCCAGGTTCTACATCATCCCAAACAACATGCACCTGACTGCATCTCTCAGCCCAAACAACCTACACCTGTCTGCACCCCTCAGCCCAAACAAGCTACACCTGTCTGCACCCCTCAGCCCAAACAAGCTACACCTGACTGCAGCTCAGCCAGCTCTGCCTTCACAACCTCCTCGCCTTCCCTTTCTTTGCTCAACTCCAACATAACAAGAAGACCAAAACCCTCAGAACCCATCACCAGGCATCACAGCCACTCAGGAAAACCAGCATGCAATCCAGCAGGACCAAGCACATCATCGTCACGTTCCTCTCGGTGTTTCCATACGTGCACTGAATTCCGCAGGGAGCGCCAGTGTGTTTGCACCAGGCAGCCAGTGGCAGTGTGGTGAAAGCAGGGTTAAACCCCCTGCGACTGAACTAGGCCAACCAGCCATTTTGGAGCCAGGCCACCACCAGCCAGGACAGCGTGGCTGCAAGTCCGAGGCAAACATAACCTGGGATGCAGGACTCCCCGGTGGTGGGACCTGAGGGCTTGGGAGCAGCTCAGCATGCCTGCTCCCATCCTCCCCAGGCAGGGACCAATGCTCCAGCAGGTATGCTTGGGCCATGAAAATAAACACTTATTGGAGCTAATGTGTTACAGGCTCCGCAGGCTGCACTTTCCCAGATACCGGGGCAGGCGGAGGACAGGACAAAACCTTTCACCAGAGCCGCCATGCACATCGTCTGCTCCAGCATCCCCATCAAGCCAAGGAACCCACGCCTCAGCCCTCACCAGGTTTAATACCTGAAAGCCTGGTTACCACAGGGCCAGCACCCTCCTGGCTCCACAGCAACATGCACCACACACTTCACAAGACTGCAAAATATTTGTTTTCTGGGGGAAAAATAGAAAAATATTGCTGCTCCCCTTGGTCTTTTCTTAGTGAGAGGCATGTTTGGCACTTGTGACATAATGAAATGACAATCAACAGCCAAGTGTCTTTCTCGCAGCAGCAAACTCAAGGGCAAAGCGGGTTGGCCGCAGCCTGCCAGCAGCACCCGCCATCAACCCGCCGTCCCTCCACCTCAGAGGTGCCTGGGACGTGCTGGGAGCCACCACTGGTTGCAGCCTGTGCAGAGCTCCCTTCCTGACATCCCCAGCCAAAAACCAGTTTCAGGTGGGGATGAACTTGGACTGTGCTCATGGCAACCTCTGGGACACACTGTGCACGCCTGGCACACATACCCCCAGAACAGCCAGTGCTGCTGGGGCAGCGAGCACCCACCTCCCACCCCGACAGACGGACACATCTGTCCAGCGCAGCGGACGAGGACGTGCTGGGAAGTGGTGGCTCCTCGCTGGTGCAACAGGACTTGAGCGAGACCTGCAGCATCTCTGAGGCAAAAGAGGAACACCAAGGCGGGCAGCCAGGGCTGGTGGGATCCCCGACCCAGCGGCAGGACAGCCAACGGCAGCGAGGGAAACCCGACTCATCCACCCTTTTGGTTTTGGTGTTTTTTTGTTTTTTTTTTTTCTCCTTTTTTTAAACTAGCTGGAATTTATTTATTTCTGCAATCCCTGCCTACACACAATCCCAACCTCGGGAGCAAACAAAAATGCCTGAATCGCAGCTCAGAGACAAAGCAGGAGGCAGGCGGGCGGCCTGCTCCCGCTGCCCTCACCTCACCCCTCGGCGCGAGGCGGTTATATTTAGGTACCGCCACGGTCTGCGGTGCCGCGGCCCCCTCGGGCACGGCGCAGAATGCAGATTTTCCAGACAACAGACCACAACAGCTCCGTCAAAACCATTAGAGGCTGCGGCGCCCAGGCCTGCGCACAGATGTTTTGATTCCCACTCTCCTGCCACGACAGCCCCATCACCGCCGCCATGCGCCGGACACCCGGCCCAAATTTTAGCTGGTGAGGAAGGAGGGAGGAGGGAAGAGCGGCCCCACTGCCCAGGGAGGAGCTCTTCTCTCCAGTCCTCCCCTGTGCTGCCCCAGGGACAGCAGAGCTAGACCCCTGCAGCCCCTGGCAGGCGTGGGGGATGACCCATCGCGAGGAATCGGGAGCAGCGCGGCGAGGACAGCCCCCACGGGCACCTGCTGCAGCCCTGGGGGCCTCTCCCAGGCCAAAGCCCCCGCGGTCATTGGTCACAAGAGTCTGTGAGCGGCGCAGGGGTCCGGCGAGCGGCCAGGTCAGGGGGACCTCAGGAGACCCAGCTCTGTTCATGGCACACCTGTCCCGGCGGCCGGACGTGCCTGCTGGCATACGGCCTCTGAAGCCACACAAAGGCCAAACCTTGACTGCGCTCTGCTGAAAGCACACAGGAGCCACGAACACACTCGGCCTCTCCCCAGCCCGTCCCTCGTGAACCAGTCTCCTCTGCGGTGCAAACACACCTCCAGCCCTGGCACCGCAGCAAGGCCAGTGTGCACCACTGGCAGCACCAACAGAAGACAGTTGCTGAAAACTCTCCCACCACGTACGACCAAGTGACGCCAGCAGGGAAATGCTCCCACAAGGGATCGAGCCCCCACAGAACAGAACAGAGCATGTGAATAAAGTTGATGCAAAAGCCTATTAGTTCTTTTTCTGTTTCTCCATTCAACCTTTTTTTTTTAAATTATTATTATTACTATTACTGTTATTTTTGAAAGTGGAAGGAGGTGTTAACAGGGAGGCTGACACAGCCACCCATGTGTCAGTCAGTGCGGGATTCAGCGATTCCCAACTGAAGCCGTTCACCTGCTGGCCAGGCCCAAAGCAAATGTGCTGCCCCGGGCTGCTCCCGGCCTCCGGCACGACACCGACAGCAATCGGGGACGGAAGAGGGGGTCAAAGCAGAGGGATGAAAGAGGAACACACGCCTTTGCTTTTGTGAGAGCAGCCACCGCCGGGCCCCAGTGCGACAGCGGCCACAGGGCCAGGTGCCGATGCTGGGCACGCGGGGCCGCCTGCGCTGCCTCGGCCCACCGAGCAGCACCTTGGCTCAGTCCTGCGGGAACAAAAGGCAGCAGCAGGGCAGGAGGGAGGGTCCGGGGGCTCCACGGCCGAGGGCCAGCGCTGCCACGGCCGGCACCGCTGCGCACGAGAGGGGCTGCGGCCAACTTCCTGCTGCCCTCTGCTCCCAAAATGACCATGTCAAAAAGAAAGGAGTGGAAGAAAAAAAATACAAATACAGCAACGCAACTTGTCGGGCCAGACATGGAGCTTGTCTTCTGTCTAATGTGCCTTTTCTTTGCTTTTGTTCCAGTCGAAGGCTGCCTGCGGAGGGGACCGGGCCAGAGGCAGCTCGGGCAGCCGAGCAGGGGAAAAGCCTTCTGCTGCCGGCAGAGCGGGAGCCTGGCGAGCCCTGGGCCTGACCCCGGGGCGGGCGCTGCAGGCGGCAGGGAGCCCAGCGTGAGCCTGCAGCCGCTCCCCGGCCTCTGCAGCCCCAGCAGCCGAAAAGCCACACTCCGTCTTCGCTCAGCGCCGGACCAGACAGTGCTCCCTAATGAGGGAGCATTACAATCAGCTTGTAATGCTGAATTTTTAATGCTGCCGAGGGCTCTGTTACATAATAAGGGGGGAAACGGGAGCAGAGGGCAGCCGGCGGGGCTGCCCGCTCCCCCCCGGCCACGCAGGTGGCGGCCCCGGCCCACCGGCCGCCCCTCGCGCCCCCTGACCCGCCGCTTACCACCAGCGCCGCGGGACGGGGCACGCACGACGCCCATCGGAGCTCCTGCCCTGCCGGGAGGGTTGCACAAACTTTCCTCAAGTGTGTGGAGGGGCGATGCCAAAACGCTGGCTCCGTGCTCCACCGCGGCTCGGCCGGGAAATGATTTAAAAGCAAAGTTCACGAGCATGTTAACGGCATGCTCTCGTATGTCCCTGCACACACGGGCTGCGCCGCGCCGCTCAGTAATACCCTAAGACTGTAAATCTATAACCACTGCAATGATTTAGTGATTAAAAACATGATAACATATTGTGTAACTGCAAACCACAGAATCCCTGCCAACTCTCCTCGAGATACAGGAACAAAAATACAGAAAATGTGTTGCTCGCAGCGGTCTTCCCAAACTCGATGGAAAGATTTTAATAATAATAATGCAAAGGAAAAAAGAACAACCCAGACATCAGAAAAAGGCTGGATACAATGCAAGGCTGGAAAAAAAATTAAAAAGACACAATTTTAAATATGAATCTTGCTCTAACAAATTACAATCTAAACATGCCTCGCTTTTTTCTCTTTTTAAGTTTGTCGTAACTGGAATAACTGGTCTTGTGTGATGTCTTGCATATTCAAAGTGCTTTGTAATAGGATACGGAGACCAAACCTTATTTGCCTAAACTCAATGGGTTTTATTTTTTCCCCTCTCCCCCCCCCATCTCTTTTCCTTTTATTTTCCCTCCTCCCCCCCCCACTTCTCCCCTAACGAGCGGGAGGTCTGGGGGTTGCGGGGGGGAGGCAAAAGGAAGCGAGGGCTTTAGGCTGTAAGGAAAATACCTGAAAGAGGAAGCTGCAATCCGTAATATGGTGAGGAAAGCCAAATATACATATATTTTTAAAGGCAGCTGTGGGAGTTTTGGCCTCTGAGCAGCCAACTTGACCCTGTTCTCTCTATTCTCTTATTTCCCCCGTTGCAGGATTCCTGCACCTTCAGTCGGATTCGAACTCAATGTGACCCTAAGGAGGGAGTCACCGAGCCTCCAGAAAATTGCTCCATATTAAATAGGAGCGAGGAGAGGAGAAAGACAGACAGCCGGCACGGAGGGGACACGGCTGCATTACAGAGTCCAGGACACACCGAGAGCAGCCCCGAGCACAGCGGGAGAGAGAAACAGACCTTCCTCGGAATTAATTTTTTTTGTTGTTTGGATGGTTTTTTTAGAAAAGGCTGGGGGAGTTTAGCAAATAAAAAACCAAAACCACCAAAGACACAAACAAACGCAACCCAAATTATCAATAATTCACAGTGCGAGCCCCGCGTGTGCGTGGCACCCCCGCACACGCGGGGCACACAGGCAGCCCGCTCCCCGCGGAGGGTGCGGGAGCCCGGGCGCGGCGGGTCGCGGGGACCGGCGGGGACCCGCGTCTCGCGCGCTGCGATGAGCGCCGGGCGATGCAGCCCCGAGCCATGAACCCCGGCCCCGAGCGGGCTCGGCCTGCGGTGCCGCCCGCCCCGCCGCGCTCCCGCACCGCGCCGCCCGCGGGGAGCGAGGACCGCCGTCCCCGTGCGCGGCCAGGCCGTGCGGGCCGCGG
>JAWWEW010000020.1:19960632-19989224 GCA_035583185.1 Anabacerthia variegaticeps | reverse complement strand
TGGGCCGCGGCCTGTTTTCTTTCTTGCTTTCTTTTTTCTCCCCCCACCCCCGCCTCTTTTTTCCCTTTGTCTTTTTTTCCTTTTTTTCTTTTTTTCTTTTTTTTTTTTTTAGGAAAGGATGCAACATTCCTCCAGTCCCACCAGAACCTCTGCTTTGATTAAATAAATATCTCTCTAGCGTTACGGTAACGCTTTTCACTTTCTGTTCGGGTCCATCTGCGATTATTATTAAAAATTTTTATTTCTAGCAGCTTTTCCCTCCCCATTCCAGCCCTAGTGAAAAATGTAGATGATCGCTGGGAATGTGGGATTTGAATTTTCGGAGGAGGTGAACCAGTAACGAGCCTCTATCCAGGCTTCAGGAATATGTTTTTTTTCATCCTTCTGTAAGAGGATATTTTATTGCTAGCAGAAATACAGCTGAATTAAATCATCTGTCTTGAAAATCTAAGGAAGCGCTTTTCTTCTTTTTTCTTTTTTTTTTTTTTAAATTTTTTTCTTTATTTTCAAATAACCCAAGTAATTAACTTCCCGGTTTATTTCATAGCTCTGAACAAGGAATGCAGTTGCGGTCAGTTTTTCCATTTGGGAGAACCTTATTGTAGATTTATTTTATACTGCAAGGTAATAAACTGCATGTTTGTTAGTAAGTATTTTAATGAAATGTCTTTGAGCTATCCCTATTTCTTAATGTGGGGGTTGTCATTTGGAATTTTGACAAGTCCCTTTAAGTGGAATGGGGATGAAGGAAGAGGATGGGTGATTAGGAATTTTACTGTACTGTTGATGCATTGATGGAAGTGTCTTGCATTTGCGAGATAGTCACAGGTTTTAAGACTTGGGCTTTGATAGGTGCCACGGTTCTGTGGATGTTGTACCTGCAGCCCTGGTGTGCCCAGTGATCCCGGTGTGCTGTGTGTGAGTCCTGGTGGTCAGATTGACCCCAGTATGACAGCAGTTTGCCTTTAAAAGCTGCCCTTAAAAATCTGTCAGTCCCTGCTTGATATATGTTTGCCTGGCTTTATGGAAGAATAATTGTTATTGTAGTTGCCCTTCAAAAACAAAAACAAAAACCAAAACCAAACCCTAACAAAAACAATGCCAAGCAAAAAAAGACAAACAAAAACCAAACAACCCCCAAACCACGGAGCCCTGGGGCAAGTGGAATTTTTCAGGGCAGCTCGGTGCGCTCTCTGGGAAGGTGCACGTAATTTCTAACTGTTTGCTGAACGTGAACCAAACGTAGATTGAGGATGAAGTTGAGGCGAGAATAAAGTAACCCTTGTCTTTAGCACTTGGGATAACTTAGAAGTACCTCTCTCCTCCGGAGGCTGTGGATTCAGTGGGCCAGGCTGCAAGTGGGTGCTGCCTGTGGCCACGTTTTTTGCAAAGCAAAGCAAAAAGAAGTTGGGGAGCAAAAGAGCAACTGTGGATGCTCCAGAAATAGGCACCTCCGCAGGGACGTGTGCGGGCACGGGCTGGAGCCGTGGATGTTGTCTCTGCCTGCATCGTGAATTCTGGCTGTGTGTGCTGCTGTCCTCTAATTTCCCATGACAACATATGGATCCCATAAAGGCAAACATGCCGGAGTGCATCTGTCTGGGTAGTTAACGCAAACCAAACATCCCCCTGCTCGGCGATCGCGCTGCTCCTCTGGCCGCGCTGCGAGGAGCCGTCCTGCAGCAGCAGCAGCCCCCCGGAGCCCCGGCGTGCCCCCCGTGCCGTGGGGTGAGCCCCAGTGCCCCGCTAGGGAAGGGGGCAGCGGAGGGGTTAAGCGGGGAGAGGGGCGCGCGCCCTGCGGCCCCCCCACCCTCCTGGGAGCTGGTCCAGCCCAAGCAGGCTCTGCCCTGGGGTCAAGTCCTAGGACATCTTCCCTCCCCTCCTGGCAAGGCAGGAGCTGAGGCTGGGAAAGGAAACAGCCAGATAAGCGGATGGCAGGGATTTGCCCCTCGCCCTGGACGCAGCCGTTTGGGGGCTGGGGAATGGGAGAGTTCCCAGTTTTCCAGGGTGCAAAAAGAGGTGGTGAGGGGAAGCTGTGTGCGAAAAGAAGGGAAGGAGCAAGTGATGGCCGCAGGACCAGCGGATAAACCACTACGCAAACACGGAAATGCAGCCAAGGAATTAAGGGATAATTCCTACAGAAACTGTTAGGTATGATTATATGTATGTGCATGCGTGTTTCCTCTAGAAAATTTACTTCCCATAAGATTTCTTTGTTCTGGGCAAAAAGACAATCTGGTTGCTAAAATACAAGAAGGGGCTTCCCTTGCTTTAATTAGAAATCTTGATACAGCCTCATCTGCAATAGTGCGGGTGCCTCTTGTTTCTATATGTGTATCTCTGCACATGCATAGATGGGATTTTGGGTTCAAATAGCTTTTAATGTGCTTAGCAGAAAGAAGCTCCCAGTATCAGATCTGCAGGGAAAGTAAGACTGATTTTTCCCATAGGAAACTTGTTAAAGACACAGCTGAATTATTAGATCAACCCGTTTTTTTGTCTCATGGCATATCTGATGTACTTGCGCAAAGAATCGTATAGTTTCGTTTCTATGTTATTTTGAACAGATGGAATGAATAGCGGCGCTTTAAAGGGAAGTTATTACTTGTAGAAATGTATACAAATTAAGAGGAACAACTTTGAAGCAAAATGTTTTTTCCGAGGCAGCATGTATGGCTTTCTGGACAGGACTCTCGGCAAAGACGGTTGTTATCTTTGACATGTAAAACGGGGGTGAGCAGCTCCAGTTCCCTGGGTTCTCCCCTGGAGACACGACCTGGCTGTCAGGGGCTCGGGTCAGCTCCCCGAGGCTGGGGTGGGCCAGATTTGCATGGGGCCATGGTGACAGCACTTGATTCAGGTGAATTTTTAGGGAGCCACAAGCATATCTCCTTGCTCGCTGCCTGGCACGAGGGACCGGGCCAAGGCTCTGTGGTGCTGGAGGCCAACAGTGCACAAGGAGATCATGTATGGGGATAGGAAAAAAAGGAAAGTTACAGGCTATCTTTTTAAATTCAGACTTTAAAAATTACTGGTGGTAGAGGGGAGATCTAGCTTAGAAAAAATTTCCATAATATCACCCACTTTCACAGCTCTGTGCTTCTTGGAAATGTGTACGAAGAATCAGAACAAAGCATGGAAGGCCAGAGTCCTTGAAGGAGCTCCAAATGATAAAGTCTGCCATTCATTTTAAACACAGCGTGCATTGTGGAAACACAGGTCAATTTGAAGGCATTTGTCAGATTTCCAGTTCCCTCTGCTCCTTTGCAATGGAAATTTGCAATCAAATCCCTGTGCTGGAGTTGGGATGTCTGCCTTGATCGGTTTGTATGACTTTATGCCCAAAGCACTGGTCAGGTAAGCTAGCTTTTCCTTTGGAAAGTTTGTTTGTGTGGAGTTGAGCAGAGGAAGGGAGGAAGGCTGAGGGAAATCAAGCTGGAGCAGATGCATTTATTCCGGGTTTGGAAAGGGGAAAGGGCAGGCGATCGGCGGCAATGGATTGCACAGGGCTGGCTGAGCTGCAGGAGCGAGCTGATACCATTTAGAAACGCCCAGCAAGAGGCATGGAAAGGGATATTCCAACAGCAGTGCGGTCATTGTTGGGATGCAGAAATGCAGCACGGCTGAAGAGCCACACTGCTGAGCAATTCCGGCCAGACAGCAGGAATTTCTTCTGGAGGCATGTTCCCCTTGGGTAATGGTGGGGCTGCCACCCTTATTGCTGAGACGGGTGGGGATGCTGGAGGGGGTAGTGCGTTTCTCTAGAAGACACGCTGTAGGATTTCAGGAGGTTTGGGCTGGAGGGGATGTTCAAAGGAACGTTTGTTCTTTTGTCTTCAATATATTTCTGAAGGTTTACCTGATTATTAAAAGACATCATGCTCTAGGCAGTGGGAGTGACGGGACCTCTGTGGGCTATTCCAGCTGTCCCCAAACCTCTGGCGAGGCTGCTGCAGCCAGGCTGAGTAAACAGCCCTCAGCCAGCCAGCAGGTTTGTAATGTGCATTTGCTTGTTTTGCAGGCCATAACACAAGAGGAGTGGATGTATTTGCCATGGAAATAAACACTTGGAATACATCTATATGTTTCTTGGCTTTTTGAGAGAAATGAAGAAAAAAGTCTTGGCATTTAATTAGGAGTCACTAACCTGATAAATATTGAACATCATTTCTTTGTGAGCTGCTCCGTGTGCTCAGAGTACTCTATGGATGTATTCCACAATTGCACTTGTTTAATGCCTGTATCACCTCATGCCTATTGTATTTATGTTGTCATCAATGTCAGATTTTAATTAAACAATTAAATCACTGTCACAGTAATTTCCCTAGAAAACTATTTTAAATGAAAAATCCCACAATAAATGTTTGGGAACCATCTGAAAGGGAAAAAAGACGGAAATAAGTTACAAAATAAAATTACAGTTCCCACAGAATTAGAAAGAAAAAAATATGTTTTCGGCACTGAGAACAATTCTGGGTTACAGGGTGGTTTCCACAGCATTCGGAGTGTGGCTGTGGGGAGACTGAGACAATCTGGCTCATTTGGGGGCCAGTCTGGTTCTGTCAGGCGGAGCCTGTGGTGCAAGGACCCCGGTCCAGGGCCGGCATATCCTGCGCTCACCCCCCACTGTGGGCCAGGAGCAGCGACAGCACTGCAAACCTCTCAGCACAAGCCAGGTACGAAACGCTCCTTGGAAAATGGTCCATCCGCCTTCTTCCCCTCAAAATTATTTCTGAATTAAACTGGAGATTTGCAGGAAAGCCTGCATCGAATTATTCACCAAGTCAAGCACCAGCACCAGCTGTACTTACTATATAGTAACTACGTCCTCCAACCCTGAGTTGTAGGCAGTGAGAAATCAGATCTGACATAGCATCTTTGCTGCAGTTAATCAAACAGTTCATCGCTATCTCTTTGTAAATATCTGCTCTTATTCCTCTAAACCTGTACTTCTTCGCACGGCAAAATCACAAACATGAGATGCAAAATTCATCAGACAAGATATCTACAGGAATCGCGCTCTCAGCCACGCGCCATGATATTACCTGTATTTAACATAAGCACATCTGACATCTGTGGTGACGCGAGCCGTGCATATTCAAACTGGGGGTGCGGGCTGTGACCGCAGTGCGACACACCCCACGGCCGCCCCCGACCCTCCTGGCCAGCGCTGCAGCTGCTCTGGGCTGTGCCCTGGCAGGGCTGTGCCCAGAGCCGTGGCGCGGGCTGGGGGAGCTCTGCTGTCACCCTGCTCACAGCAGCACCCATCCAGGGCTGACGGGTCCCCCCAGCCCAGAACCCAGCCCGGCGGGAATCCTGGGCACTGCTGCTTTTAGGTCCATGCTGTATTTTTATTGGAATGCAGCTTTGCAGATTGGGTTATGGCTGGGCTGCGTGTGGTTTCTATCAGCCCTGAAGTGTTTTACAGCTGGAGATGATTTGGGGGGCGGGGGGCACATCCAGCCTGTCCACAGCCAGGTCTGATGTTCATCTGCTGCTGTCTCTCTAATTTTTTTCTATATGCCTCCATCAAAAGGTGAGGTTAGCACTGGGGGGGTGACAATGACAATACCAGACCCATCGCTCCCTCCTCCTCATTTGACTTTGGTTCTCCCAAAAGCAATTTGCCAGCAGATCTCCTTTCCTCCTACTGCCACGACAAGCCAGAGGTACCTGGTGCAGCTGTGCCCGGGCTGGGCAGCCTGAGGCCTGAGCACAGGCTGGCTGCAGGCAGCACTCTGGCACGGATCCCCCACCCCAGCCAGCACCATTTGTGAGTCGAGGGCACAAAATCTATAACCTGAATTCAGCCAGTGAACCCCAAAGCACTTGCTCCATCACGCCAGAGCCATGGCAGAGCCTCCACAGCCCTCTCAGCTGAGGCAGACCCTCATACCTGGACCTGTCCAGGGCCACCCACACTGTGTCCAGAGCCTTCGCCATTCGAAGGGACTTGGCTGAGCATATGCAGCCAGAAATACATATTTTTATACTCAGGAAAGGGGAAAATGGATGAGGTTGCACAGAATCCTCCTCCAGGCAGGAGAGGCTGTGCTGGAGGAAAGTATTGCTCATAATGACACTTAAGCCCAGACACTTGAATGCTAAAGGTTAAACTTACATTCTTCAAGAAAGGGCTCCTTGCCAGCTTGAACTGTGTTGTGTGTTCCCTATTGCCTCCTCCTCCTCTTCATCCACTCTCAATCCACTTTTGGTATTTGTTGAAATAACTGAGGTTCTCGGGTGGGTTTTTTTCCTCCTTTAGTGTGTGTTCTCTGTGCCAGTTCTCAGCCCTATGTCTGTCACAGGGTTAAAAAAAAATAAAAAAGCCGTCTAATGCCAGTACGAAAGTGAAGGGTTTTTTCTTAGCTGCAAACTACTGTAGCTTCAATCCATCAAAGACCAGCACATGCTCTGTCCTCCAGTGACACACAGTCCATAGAACGCCCTCCTCCACCTCCTGTCCTCAGCGGAATAATCAGAATGTAAGTTCTGACAATAAGGCTAAAAATAGAATTGAAAAACAAATTGAAAGGCTGATATATATACAGTAATAATAGGGTGGAGAGATAATTTTGTAGGTAATCCTCACCAGGGCTGGAGATGAAACTGGTGGCAATGCTTCCAAATGCTCAAGCCAAGGAAGGAGAAATAGGAAAATGCCCACCCAGAAGCAGCACTTTACGATGAATTTCAGCATAATATGAAGAAACAGACATGCAGTTTGGATGCTGCATTTAGATCTTAATGATCAAAGAGCACCTTCTCCATATACTTTCATGCTTCTCCCCAGAGATATTTCCCATTAAAAAAGAATGGAAATAACATTACATTGTGCACGCCTTCTAAAGCAGCCCCTTTACACAGGCTCACGCAGGCTTTTCATGGAAAATCAGTCTTAGGTGAAAGCACAGAACACGGATCCCTACATCTCAGCAGCAGCAGGTAGAAGAAACCCAGACAGGAAGGCTGGATCAAAGGCTTTGAGGAGGAGCATGGAAAAGAGCCAGAGTGAGCTTCAGAAGTCGAACACAATTTTTATTTGGGTTCAGAGATGATAAAAGGCCAGTGATGTTCATTTTCCTACTTCCTGCAGCAAGGGACCAGGGGGCTGCAGTGCTCTGCATCCCTTTCAACAGCAGTTTGCTGCAGTGTATTTCTTGGCACAGCCCTAATTGTATCTCCTGGTCCCAGTGGAAGTTCACACTTTTTAATATGTCTTATTGCTTCTGCAACTGCTGCCACCAGTAAGCAATCACAAACAGGAAGCCGTGAGTCAGCAGAGCCATAACCTGCAGTGGAGAGGGACGATCCTGGAAAACACTGTGAACGGCTGAGCTGGCCAGGCTCTGCTGTGGGAATGGTGCCTGGCCCAGCCCGGGGACGTGTCTGGAGCCTTGGTTCCTAATTCAGCCCTTCAGCTTACACCAAAACCTGGGATAAAGGCCCAGGTGTCGCTCTGGGCCTGAGCGCCGGCAGAGAGGGTTCCCAAAGCTGGTCGCCAAAGCTCAGGGCCATCATGGCAGGGCAAGAGCAGGCAGGGACATCGGGACCAGCCCTGCGTTCAGTTGCTTATCCATGCTCCAAAAAGCAGGTTTTTCACCCCATCAGGGAGAGGCATGGCAGAGGCGGCAGCGGTGTCCCTTTGGCTGGGAGACACTGGTGGCACCCAGAGCTTGGCCACGCCACGGCTCACGTAGTGCGGGGAGCGGATGATTTATTCCCAGCCTGGTTTTGTCTGTTTTCTAACTGTATTTAGCAGCGAGTTTACTCCAGACTGAGCCTGCGTGAGTAAGTGTGTATGTAAGGGTTGAGGATTGGCTGCAGCAGGCAGAGGGTTTGCTGAAAGGCTTGTTAAGGAAGCACTACTGACCATGCAATCCAATTACATAATGCTTCAAAAAATAACCATGCTGGGAGTTGGGTCTGGGCAGCGCGTTTCAGCAGCAGAAAGCGGTATCAAATGTCCGTCTTCCAACCCAAAGGCGGACAGTGTAGTTATGCCACAATCTGACACTGCACCTCCGCTGTAAACTGCTCTAAAGAGGAAACTTGCTTCCAGGGGAAATGTCTGCTGTTCCCTTTCAAGGCAGTGCTGCACCCTGCAGACCGACGTTATTTGAGTCCTTGTAAAATTACCACTAATCTCTGCACTCAGGATGCCTCGCGTTTTATGGGCACTTGTATGACGGCAGCTTTGTTTTCTGGGGGGAGAGCGGAGTGCTGAGCAGGGAGAAGCAGGCACCTGGCCGTCAGCAGTGGCTCTCAGGGGGTTTTCCTCAGTTCCCTGCCTTACAGTTCCTCTCTGCTGCTCCAGACAGGACAGAAAGACAGATGACACACAGTATTATACAGGACAATGTCTGAAAAAAATAGTCTGTCCTGCCTGCGAAAGATCCAGATGCAGTCCCATTCCTGGGCAGAGCTTGCATGGAGCTGCGCATCCCTTCTGTGGCGGATGCTGAGGGAGGGCACCGAAGCTCCGGGGTGGCTCCATCCACACGTTGTTTGGGATGACTGGGGATCTAGAAACCCCATCTCCAAGCAGCACCCGTAGCTTTTATCGGAGTTACTGATTTAACTGCTGGGCTGCTCCGACGGCGTCACAGAGAAGGCGCACTTCTGTGCATGAGGGAGCAGCAAACTAAGGATACTGCCGGGCTCTGCGGAGCTCCGTGCCCCTGAGCCGCGGGGCTCTGCTGCCGGGGATGCCGCCTGTGCTGCGGGCGCCCGGCTCCGGCCGAGTCCCGCCCGCGGGCCGTGGGTGCCCCGGCCGGGCCCGAAGGGGTTACGGGCGGCCCGTCCGGCCCGGCCCGCCCCGCCGCCTCCCCCGGCTGTTCCCGGCTGTTTACCTGGAACGCCCGGCCGGAGGCAGCGCTGACATCACCGCCGCGCCCCCTCCCTCCCTCCCTCCCTCCCTGCCTGCCTGCCTCCTTCTCTCCCTGCCTCCCTCTCTCCCTGCCTGTCTCCTTCTCTCCCTCCTTCTCTCCCTGCCTCCCTCCTTCTCTCCCTTCTCTCCCTGCCTCCCTCCCGCCGCGGGTCCCGGGGCCGCGCACGGACCTGTCCGCTCGGCCCGGCCCCCCAAGCCGATGGTGGCCCCGTCACGGGGGTGGTGGCCCCACAGCGTGATGACAGTGCCCATTTCCACCCCGTGCCCACGCTGGATGAAGCACACGCCCACGGTGTCCCGGCCACCAAGCTGCCCGCTCCTCACTGCCTGCACCCTCTTCCCCAGGGCCGCCCCTGGGCGCTGGCCGTGCTCCGGCCCGGCTGGTCACATCGGCGGCTCTGGGACACGGTGGGCAACGGGGACACGGTGGGCACTGCCCTGGGACACGGTGGGCACTGCCCTGGGACACGGTGGGCACGGCCAGCAGCGCAGGTGCTCAGCCCTGCAGGGCTGCTCACCCAGGCCGCCCGCGGCAGAGCTGCTCTGCGGGCTCTTTCTTGGTGCATTTGGGCAGGGAGCCAAAGTATGCAGCTTAGAGGAAATGTTTAATAAAGACACAGGAGCCCCAAACTGTTTATTTTTCCTTGCAGAAAGGTGGAGAGACGCTGTCCTTGGAAATGCTGCTGGGCCGGGCGCGGGCTGGGGGCTGGAGGCCGACCTGGGGCTGACACAGCCTCTCACCTCTCCCTCCCCCGACAGCCCCGGCCCCGGGGTCATAAACCGTGGGGGGAAAGGGCAGCCTATTAGTAACTCTATTAAGTCTCCATTAGGTAAGTGTGAACTCATTACTCTAATATACCTGGAGGTGGGATCCCACTTGCAGGACATTAGCGCTGCAATAAGCACGTTTACCACCCCGGCCGGACGGAGCAAGGCAGAGGACGGCGCAAGGCAGAGGAGAGGAGCTCCGGGACGCCTGGACAGGCCCGTGCCCGCTGCAGCACCACCACAGAGAGCCCCTTCACAACCATGCTTGCTCAGGGGTAGCTGCGCTTCCCCCGGCACTGCCAAGGCCACCACTAACCCGTGTCCCCGAGTGCCACATCCACACATCTGTTAAACCCTGACAGAGCTGGTGACTCCACCGCTGCCCTGGACAGCTGTGCCAGTGCCTGACCACCCGTTTTTCCTAATCACTGAATTGTAGAATCTCCTGAGTTGGAAGGCAGTCACAAGGAATATCGAGTCCAGCTTCTGGCCCTGCACAGGACAATCCCACGAATCCCATCGTGTGCCTGAGAGCATTGCCCAACACTTCCTGAATGTCCAGTCTCAACCTCCCTTTTGGCTGACCTGGCCTTTCTGATGTGTTGGTGCTTTGTGACAGAAACTGCCCCGCTGTCTGCAGAGCTGAGCGCGCTGCGAGGGACTCACAGTGAGCTAAATAATGAGCTTATAGGAAATCAATTAATTTATAATAGATAGGATGCAGGAGCAGGCCTTAACTGGGTTTGCCGAGTTAGCACAATGAAAAATAAGATTGTGTATAAACCTGTAGATGTAAAAATTCTTCTCCACCTTTTCAGTCAGCTTTAACATGCCCACATGAGCTGCCTGAGCCTTCCCTGCCCTCTGCCAAAGCCCCTCACAGACAGGTACCATTTGCCCTGCAGAACATAGAGACTTTGCACCATCCCCTCTTCATCCTTATTTGCACTTCGAGACTGCACAAAAGCACAGTCCTCCATGGAGAACTCTTACCAAAAGTAATTTTTAAGCCCATTTATTCCTAAATACGGCTAAACTGTACACGATCCCTGGAAAAAAGATGTCCACGAGCGCACAAGTAGGATTTTAAAAATTATTTCAGGAGGAAGCATGATCTTGTTTCTAAGATCCTTGGCCAAAAAGAGTATTAAATTAATGGTATTAAGTGCCTAAAAATACTCTTGAGGATCTGGGAGTTGGAACAGGGGCCCAGATTCTGTTCCAAGCTCTGCCACAGACTTGCTGTCTGTGCCAAAGGACCAGCCCAAGCAGGACATGGGGTACACTGAAGTGTCCAGAAATGGACTTCAGAGCTCACTCCCTGCACTTTTTGCCCTATTTTCCGAGTCTGTACGATGGGTACAACACTGACTCGCCACGATGGAGCAGAGCGTGTGAGATCGCATCTTGGTGTAATTCCTCCTGGTGTGTTCCCAGAACACCATGAAACCACGTCCTTTCACAGTGCCCCACCGATCACTGTCACCTGCCCTTTTCTTCCTTCCCTATTTCTCTGGAATTAACTCTTACAATTCAAAACATCAGCAGGTCCAGACAATTATGACTGAAAAAGAAATGAACTGCTAGAAAGGTGCTTTCTCCCTCACAGCAAATATGGCACCTCCTTGCACTGTCCCCCTGGTCAGTGGCAACTTATCTACTGTATGGACGTTAAAGTCCATTGTCCTGCCAAATTCAGTATTAAATGCGTCTCTTTATGCCTCTGAGATGGAGAGACAGGCATCCTTAAAATGCAATACTTGATTTTAGCCCTGGAAAATCCTGAAATAGTCACCTTTTGATATATTGTATCTAGGAAAATGATTTTGTCATGTAAAAATGATTTTATGGGTTTTTCTCACTCTGTTTTACTGCTACCCTGTTAAGTAAGGTACTTGTTTCTACATGAAATCCCATACAAAAACGAATTAAAATTCTAAAATTTGGAAACCTTGCTAGTGGCAGGATGTCCAATGACAAAACAAAAGTCCATCAGCAAAGCCTGACCTGAACTCACTGGTGGCTTATCTCATTACAAAAAGGGACATCCCAGCGCTCCTTTGACAGGATCTCAAACCCCTGTAATTCCCTGTGCGTCTCAGCTATGACACCACTTTTCGCACAGTAATTTAAACTGCTAAACAGAAGATTCAAAATAGCACACATCAGTGATAAATGGGAAAGTTTATGCCCCAGAGCTGCTTTTATGCCAGCATGGGGCTCTGAGATGGGACAGAATCCTGCAGCATGAGTTCTGTATGGATCCCAGACCCTGCCAAGTTTTGCCATCAGGAAAAGTATTCCACAAGAAATGAAAACCCAGGCAGGGAAAACCTCTGCTCACCCACAAAAGGGAGAGAAAGACACCGTTGTTTCTATGGGTGACTCCGTCTGATGAAATCAAGTATTTAAATGGCTTCTGTTTACACAGGATTTTGAGAAATAATGCTAATTTGCAGAATTAGCATCTGGGGTACAAGTATAGGTACCCTGGGAGAGCACTTATGGAGCCTTTGTGAAGCTAAGTAATAAACGCTTTGTCTTCACCACACTATTTATGGGTTGCTTGGGGGCATCCTGCTCTCCTCCTGCCCCTACCTGGGCATAAAATTATTGCCCAACTAGGTTTTAATCAGAGCAACAGTAAATCTGAATGACCACACATGCACAGCCATTCCTGCTCCTCGATCTCCAGCATTAATTATAAAGTGGGAGTGTTTACACAGTACATACCACTTTCCTGACTTCTTTCTTGTTTATGTCTAAACCTTTATGGACATAAAACTTTGGAATTTGCTTTTGGAATAAAACTGCAACTGAAGTGGCAATAACTGTGTTAGAAAACAACTCTGCTCTTGCCCCCCTGCTTCCGCGGTCAAGGCAGGTTTGCACTGGAACCTCTCCCACTGGAGCGTGTTGGTTCAGGCCATCTCCTTACTGTCCCAGCTGGATGGCTCCTTAGAAACTCCAGCTCGAGATGGCTCAGAGCACACACTCCAGCCTTTCCTCCTGAGTCCTTTCCTTTGCTCTCCCCACATCTGGGCCCACCACACACATCCCCACACCCCGAGGCAGGGGTTTGTGGTGCTCCCCCCACGCCAAGCTGGTGGTGTCAGGTCCTCAACTCCTTCCCTCCCAGTGTACTGTCCTGGCAGCCTCCTCACTCCTCCAGCTACAGCCCCGGCCCGTGCCCTCAGGCACTCCCTCACCCACATTTCCATTGAAAGGGAAACTTTTCTTCTACAGTTAGTTGTTACAAACCCAAGAGACATCCATTGGATGCCATACACGTGTGAGGATACCAATAGTAAAGTTACTCATGCTCCACAGGCACTAAATTATTCCTCGTCGCACTGGGCCGAGTGCTCGTTTCTTCACGCTGTCACACAGTAAATTAGGATGTTGGCTGTTTGGGGCTGAGAACTCTTTTTTCTATTTGTTCAGTTAAACAGATACTCTACACTCTGGGCACCATATAAAAATAATAAATTACCACGGCACACAGGCAAGGTCTGACTGGTGTCTCTCCTTGCCATTACTTTATCCCCTTCACCCTCTGCCTTTCCCCTGATCAATTCATCTTCCATTTGCTTTCTATTTCTGTCTGTAGGTTTCACTCGAATACATATTGCTCTGACATTCTGACCATGCCACCTACTCCAAAAGTACAAGTACAGAAGTTTTACCAACATGGAGAAGAGGAAATCAACAAAAGCGCAAGGGGAGGAAAAGAAATAATGTATATACTGCGCATTGTAAGAATATTAGGAAAAAGGAATTGAGCCTCTACCTGGTGCTGTCTCTTACGCTTAGACGCCTCCTGATTCCTGCCAGACCCTTTCTTTACTCTTCACATACAACACAGAAATGTGTTGACTTGGTAGCCAGAGGAATCAAATGGCCTTCTCTGTGTAGACAGGTCGTGAAGAGTCTAACACAATCTCCCTTGCAGATTAAAATGTCTTTTAATTCTGGTGGGCTGTGTCGGGATGGGAATGAATAAACTCTCTCTTCATTTTACTGTCCAGCTCGTGGAAGTTGCACAGGCTGGATATTAAGTCTGTCCAAATTCCTTTCCTCCTTGGCAAAGTTATCCTACCTACAAAAAAAAATAATAATAAAAAAAAAAAGATTAAAAATAAGGTTGAGGTTGCATTTGCCTTCTTACAACTTTGGTTCTTGCCCTGCATTTGTAGTTTTCAGGGCACGGTTCAGACCCGGGTTTTAGCATGCAGCCCCCCAAGAGCACCCTTGCAGTCATGGGGAGCAGTGGCAATACTTAGTGCATCATGTTTCCAAAGCATCGTGTCACTTTAACTAATAAAAAAATCAACAGACTTTACTGTTTGCTCTTTTCAAAAAATAAATAAGCAAAGACATAAAATTTAAATATTTATTGAAAAGCTAAATATTGTAGCCTTGTACAGTTATTGGCAGGAGATCCTGTGCAAATAAAACCACAGAAGGCTGTTGCTTCCCACATCCCCGAGCACTGGCCCACGGCTGCTGCTCTCCCCGGGCCTCCCTCCACTGCTGCCAGGACCACAGACCTTCCCTAGGGAAGCACCTCTGTTTTGGGCACATCTGTGGCTCAGGTACATGTTGGGCCCTCACCTGCCTCCCTTTTCCTCTCCTGGTGGGGTCTGGGGTGTAACCGGGACACCACTCTCCTGAGAAGTTACAGACATCATGGCACTGCTGTGGCAGGTAAGTGGCCCCCAGGGCTGCGGAGGAAGGCGGGTGCCTTCTGGTGTGTCCACGTGCTCTGCGTGGTGGGAAGTGCCGCATCATCGGAGCTGCACCTGAGCCCTGGGCCCTGCTCAGGGTTCCTGAGCCCTGCAGGTGAGCTGGGCTGACTAGGAGGGCAAGGTCTTCTGCTTTCGGCATCCTGTTCCCAGCCCTCCTATCCCACATGGCCGTGCATTAGTGATGGGCACTGCTAGCAGATGGCAAAGTTCGAGCCGGGCTAATTAAACATACCAAGCTAATAACTTTCCATTTTGGGACTGGTATAATTCATAATTTAATGTATTGCTGCTGAGACATTAACCTTTCAACGACTGGCACGCTGCCCACAGCAGCCTGAGTGCTGACCATCTTTCAGGAAAATGAGTATTATTGTTAAAACAGGTATAAATCATTCATGGCTTCAGCTTTTGTGTCAAACTGCACATGAAAATAAGTAGGAGGCTGGGTAACTTATTTACTGTTCGGTGGCTATTCCTATGATTTCATGATCATATTCTGTGATTCATAAACAACTGGCCAATTGCCATTCTGTTCTCATTTTACCTTTTCGATACTGCAGTGGTTATTCTGATTTCCATCTTTAATGAGTTCAAGACTGGTGCAGAGTTGCTTGATCCAAGCAGAAACAATCTTATTTCAAGAAGAAAAAACTTATTTTGAACTAATTCCACCGTATTCAATGCAATTATTAAGGTTACCAACTTGCTACAATTTTGCAGTTTGCTAAAAGAACTATTTCTTTGAAAATTGGTGTACAAACACATAGATTCAAAGACTTTTCAAAGTTCTCCTTCAGAGGCAGCGAGGAGGAAGCTCACACGTTACTAAAGAGTTTAATAAAGATCACCTCCTATCTCTTCCAATCAAATGGTGAACAAAGACAGTCCACTCAGTCAAAAGGGGAAACTATCTCTGTCTTTGAAGATACATTAAAGATGAGTCTAAAAAAAAAATCCTAAGTGGATGCTGAAGAACTAATCCATTTGCAAAATTGCTATTTTTGAAGAAATTAACTAAGAAATCAGCAAGAAGCCATTTGTGAGCATGTCTGTCACATTTAGTGCTCAAGATAATGCCAAGACCAGGATATTTGGAGGCATAATAAGAGAACAAGGGAGCAACATCAGCACCCTTGGTTTTAGGGTTCTCCTCAGGACTTTACATGGTCACTGTCTGGGCCACGTGAGCAGAGTCAGAACAACTGAACATAAAGTGTTTGAACCTGCTCATGAGGACAGCACTCAGACCCCCTCAGAACAGGGATTATTTGAGAGGGGCAGGTTCCCCTGGATACCTTCTTCTTCATGCAGGAAACATACAGTGTTAGCCCCAAGAGCTTTTATTTTTCTATTGATAATGATGCAGCACTCAACCCCTCACTCCTACAAGTGATAACCTGCCTTTGTTAATCCATATCTCTATTAACTGTGGCCCAGGGCTGAGCTAGTGCACCCACACTTCGGGTTCTGAAAGTTGTTGTTGAACCAGCTGCACCTGGATCAAAGCCCAGCAGCTCCTTTTTCCATGGACACTACTGTGTCCCTGCATTTCACTCCCTCTGCTGGCTCCAGTTATACATCAAATGAAGCATTTGAGACCTGAAATTTCTTAAGGCAGGGATTTCTAAAGTTAACCTCAATCTTCAGGTGCCAGGGCCTGGCCTGCTCTGCTCTGCTCTCATTACAGGCACCACAGCCAGCAAGGATGTAGCCCTTCCTCCTCCCAGCCACGACATTCTGGGCTCAGGCCAGGACCGTGGTGGCACCACCAGCATCCCAGTTGGAAGTCTGAATGGGAAATGTGTGGCTCCAGTCAAGGTTCAGTGCTCCCACCTCTAAGAGAGAGCAGGACCTCACCTCACCAGGCTGTACCTGTGGGTGCAAGAGCTGTGTGTAGCCACAGGTAACTCCAGACACGGCCACGCCGAGTCAACTGCCTGCTGCCAGTGCCCGCTGGCTTGATGTACCTTCCTGAGGGAACTGGAGCGTGGACTTCAAGCATTTGGTATTTAGGGAAGAAAGAAAAGAAAAGCAACACTTTTGAGGAACACCCCTGCTAAGTTTCAAGGACCAGGAGGATCCCAGCTGTGGGTGTGTGCCAGTGCTGCCACAGCTCTGGGAAGTGAAGTGCTCCCTCCCTGCTCCAGACAGGCTGGCAGAGCACAAGCCCTTTTGGCCAACACTCCCTGACAGCGCCGTGCTACGTGGACAGGCTCTTATGCAATTTTTTGCTTTCCAGTAGCCACGTGACTTTCTATGGCAAGAATTACTCAATGTGCAGTTCCTGTCTGAAGTGGCCCGTCTGAAGTATTCAAAACAAGTTCTGAGCAAACCCACATCCCAAGGACTGGTGTTGCCTTTAGGCAGATATTGTTGTTATTTCATAAGTGAGAAAACTAAGGCAATTTTTTTTAAGGGAGGTGGATGCGGCATGTGTGCAGGCACTGAACAGCCTCAGTGCTTGCCTAAAGCTGGGAAGAAGCATTGAAAACACACAGATGTGAAAGATGTTGCATATTTGGGCATGAATTTCCCCCAGATCATTATGCTTTTGCCAGGCACATATTTACCTGCCACAGAAATGGACCTTGTACCTCATTGTTCAAATATTTGGCTGCAGTTATTCTGTATTTCAGGTTTTTGGTGTTTCCCACTTGCTCACATACCAGGTACAAACCCCAAACCAGAGCAGAAGTTGCTTACTACACCGTGGTTATAAGGGAGTTAAAGTTCAGGTTTCTAATTGCTCTCCCGAGGCCTTATTACTTGTTGATTAGGGCCTTTTGGGAATGGCATCAAACCTATAATAATAAACACTCATTTCACTGGGAAGTTTGTAGCTGCAGTGGCAGCCCCGCGGCCCTTCTGTAACGGCACAGCTACAGACCAACCAGGAAAGGCCTCTGTAACCTCTCCAGAGGCTTTCCAGGCTGGACAAGTCTGAACCATGGGCATTTTCCCGTCGGGTTGGAGCTGGGGCTGCACTTCTGGCAGAGGCGCTTGTGTCTCTGTGTGCCCCTCTCCCCTCTTCCAGCCCAAGGACCAGCGCTGTGAGTGGGGTCTGGGGCAGGAGCCTGGTGGAGCACACCTGTGCTGAGACAGCTGTTACCTCCTGGTTCCCTCAATGCTGGCAGATTTGGGGGCAGCAGCAAATAAATACAACTGCCAGCACACTGCTGGTGGCCAGTCAGTTTTGCAGAGACTCCTCCTGTCGATGTTCATAGTCCATTCTCTCCTGTTATGGCACCCTAACAGGATGATGGCCCAAAGGTGCCATCCTGAAAACCAGGTATTTTATGATTCAGCAAAAGACTCTGACACACGAGGATGCTGCTGTACGAGGAGTGTTTGCTGTAGGAGTGGTTTCCCAGCAGCACCCCTGGCACAATGAGCCTCCTCCCGCGGGTGCCCACGGCCTGGCCAGCCCTGCGGGAGATGCAGACGGTGCCAGCTCAGGGCTGGCTCTGCTGACGGCCAGGGATGCTGTGTCCTGCTGGAGCACACGGGGCTCATGGGGACACAGTGCCCCGACCCCCGACTGCAATAGATGAGGGTCCCCTAGTGAGGAGCTGCGGCGGAACAGTCACGGATGCCCAGCTGGTCATCCCCACCCTGTGGCTCATCACACACACATTCTTAATTACAAATCCACTAATTTCTTCTAACATAAGCAATCCAAGGTATCACTCCCAGGCTGGGTGCTTCGGAAGTGCTTGTATGGCATCGTTTTTACAGTCGGGGTGTCAGAAAGAGTGGGATGGGTCACAGATCATCTCGAGCAGGAGAGAAGTTGCTGCGAGTCTGCTCTCGGCAAGTCTCTGGAGAAGGGCATCGTGTCTCCTTGAAACAGCCGGGATGAATGAGCCTGAAGTAAAAGTAGGTGTTTATCTCAAGTTGCTGCCTCAAATAGCTGCATACCTGTTGGAAGGGGCTGATCGATGCAAACCAAGGCAGCCATGCGTGAGCTGTTACACAGTGGTTAGTATTGATCAGAGCTAACGGCTGCCGATAGGAATGCGGAGCGGACTGACAGGCCGAGAAGAGGGAAGGAGGAAACAGCCTTCGCTGGTGGCAGATGTACAGAGGGAAGCCGATAAAAAGTCAATTCCACTTAACTGAACGGCTGCTAACTAAATATTTTTGGGGCCAGAGCCTTCCTAGATAGCAGCTGGAGCATCTCTGCTCTGGAACTGAGACATCAAGTGAGCATGGCATCGATGGCTGAGATAAGAGATGCTGTGATGGCTGTTGGAGCAGGAGAACCTGATGAGCCAGCCCTGCATGGTCATACACTGGAGGAGAGCAGAGCAATCTGGCACTGCTTTTCCCAGGTCCAATACTCAGACTGTGGACAATGTTTTAGGCCAACTTTTAGTGGACTGGATCAGTGCTTAAGGCACCGAATATAAAGTAATTCTCCAGCAGTTTGATTAATAGTGTCACAGTCATAGCTTCAGTTCAGGTTCAACCTTTTTAACGTTTTATTATTTTACAGCGTAATAAATCAGGGCAGCAGGAAAAGACAGATGTAGGAATGTCCTTGTCTCCCGTCTGCTTGTGCAGACAATGGGTCACGGGATAACGGCTTCCAGGGCCGAGGCAGCTGACACTAGAAAATCTACTGGAGAGGAGCCTGTAAGAGAGCCAGAGGTGCCCCAAGGAAGGAAGAGGCAGCTGGAAGCCAGTCAGCATGTCCTGCAGAGCTGGAGGACTGACCAGGGAAGGAGCAGGCTGGCGCTCCCAGGGAGCTAACTGAAATGAGATGTCTCCTTGCCAGATGCAAGAGGAAGGGCAGCGTTGCCACAGCACCAACCATCCTGGAGCAGAGACGGATGCTGCCTTTTCTCATGGAGCAAACGAGCCCCTGCCTGCTCTTCCAGCACCAGCAGCGGCCAAATCAAGCTCACCACACTGGTCCTTACTGGGCTTGGTGGTGCAGGGATGGACACAACCCCAGGATCATCAAGGCGAAAGGAAAGCCGGGTCGTGTAGGGCCAGTGCAGGTTGCAGAGAGGAGAAAGCAGAAGCTTTGCAGCTCAGTTTGTGGACAATTATATAGATGATACAGATGGAAGAAAGAACAGAGATATCTTTATGAGATCAAAAGAATATGAGAAATAAGTGTAGAGGTTCATCTCTGATGGAGCTGCTGGAGAGACTGCAGGAACATGAACCTAAAACAGGCAGGGGAAGGGCTGGAGGTGGTGAACATGAAGCTTGACTTGTTAGGAAGGAGGGATAGAGGAAGAACAAGGCATCTGAAGGGATAAACCAGATAAATGAAATGCTAAGAAAAACTCTTAAGGTGTATTTTTTATGGACTGAAATGTGTGTAACAGCGAAAAGAAGACCCTGTAGCAATCAGAGGAAGCAATGATGGAGCCTCGGAAAAGAGGTTTTGTCATTAGAATGGAGAATGCTCCAATAATTCAGAAACTGGGAAGAGGAAGGGAAAAACTGGAATTCTGGTTAGATCATAGTAAGTTAAAAACTTCATGGAAAAGTAACAAAAATCTAATGACTATACTTTGCTTCTCCTATCACCTGGTTTGTTCTGGGGAATGCAAATTTCAAGAGAGCACATAGAGATACAAATAAATTCATGTGGTAAGAACAAGTCAGACTAATGCTTGAAATTTCTACCCTGCTGCTTACATTGCAGAGCAAAGCAAGTTGTATATTGAACAAACATTGCACTGTTTTCCATCGTCCTTTAACAGGACTTTATTTTACTTTTAAATTTTAATTAGCTCCACGCAGGGGCCTGGCAGTCCCTATGCAGAGGCACCACAACTTACAGGTTATTTGTCATTAGAACTTCAGGACTGTTAAAAGAGGTGTAAGTTACAATCCAGGGACCCGATGACCAAAATACTGTCAGCAGCTGGACTCTGCACCCAAACATTTGTATTTGAGAATGTTGATAGCTCAGGTGTTTAAAAAACAAGGATATTTGCATGTGCTGATCATTCGGGTGTTTATAAAACAAGGTCCTCATTGCTGCCACTGCCTGTCTGACATGGACAGAGGTGTGTTTGGTTGGTATGCAAGTGTTGCAGGCTGAGACTCCCTGGCCACAGACATGGACAGACACACTGACATCCAGAAATCCCACAGCTTTTATACATGTGCTTTTAAAGCTAATGCCTTGAAACTTTTCATTTATTTTCACTGTAATTTAAATAAAGGTTAACTGTGAGATTTAAGCCAGTTTCTGACAATGAACTTTTGATGACACAATGAAGGCATCAGCACAGCTGGAAAACTCCTTCAGCCTACATGTACCATGCCTGGACAGTCAGTGGGGTGGTTTAGGGGAGGAAATCAGTTCAATATTCCAGTATGTTTTCTGCTAACTACTGTATGATTCCAAACTGGACTGAAATCCAGCCTGTTTTATTCTGCTTTCCTACCAGGTTACATCCTTGCACTCTGTTATACTGGAATGTTTTAAAGCTGACACAGTACAGGAAAAACTAATGAAATCTATTTGACTTCCAGTACAAAAGAGGAGAGATTTCTAAGAAATACTGCACAGAAAAAGTGCATATTAAAAAAAAAAAAAAAAATGGAAGCAGTGGAGAACAGTAACTATGTGCCACAAAAAGATAAACACAAAAAGCTCATCTCTCTCTTATAAGACACCCACAGACTCCATCTGTCATCTCAACCCTTCCTCTCCCAACTGTTCTTAAATTAAATGAATGCTTCTAATGGGAGATTTTCTCATGAAAGCTTATGAGAATTCATGCAAAGACAAATTAAAACAATGCTGTGGAATCAAGCAATTCACCTCTCTCGCAGGTTGCCTGGCTTCAATGGTTGCATTTACAATAGAAAAAATCCAACAATAAAATACCCACATAAAGGAACAACCAGAGAAAGAGCAAACCTTGCATTGACCAAAGCTGATGCAGACGCAGGTCACTCTCGGCAACTGTTCTCACAGCCCTACAGCTGAGATAAAGGTTATTTTACTCTGTATGACAGACTCCTCCTGTACACATCGGACTTACCGGTTCTGTCCTTTATGGGCCCTGCAGTCCAAACACCTCCCAAAGGATCAGCAATCTAAAACTATGTATTGTCTTTTTCTTCATATAAACAGACCTAGCCTGGGCTACTGAGTGTTAAATGGCTTTAAAATGTTTTTCCCTACTCACCACTTATCATTTTGTTTGCTTTTAGCATCTTACTCAACATCCCATCCCTGCTGGACATGAATAACCTGTCCAGACTTTCCATTCTTACTTTTGTTTCTGGTTATCTGAATTTTGGGGTTGCTGTTGAGTAACAAAATTCTTCTGTGTTTGTGTTGAATGCATTTAATTTCTGTCACTTACAGTCTAGATGGACATATTAACAAAATTGTAATGAAATGTTTCTATTAAACCCAGGACTGAGGGAGGGCACTTGAAAAGGAAACAGATTTTACATTCAGACCCCATCAGCTGTCAGTTCCTCCTTCATAACAAGTCTCAGTTGCCTCTGTATTTCACCATTTGCTCTTTGCATTCACACCAGGAAGTCTGATACCAAATGGTTTGGGTATTTTAGTTTTCTTAGCTAATAGTCCCACTAAATTTAGATCTAGCAGCACAAAGGAACTTATAAGGAGACGAGCCACCCCTGGGGCCCCAGAGAAGTTCCCAGTGCTGGGACATGCTGAGGCTGGAAGCAACTGGGATGGGGGATGCGTGGCCAGGCACTGCTCCTGGTGGCTGTGGGGCCTGTGGCCATCGGTGTGAATAGGGCCAGGGCCATGCTCAGGAGTGTCCCTATTGCCAGGGAGGGCAGGGACAACTGGAACTCTGTCTGGGCAAACCAGGGGCTCTGTCACAGCACCCTCTGCTCTAGACTGTTCTGCTGCTGCAGGTGCTTCATTCCTCTCCCTGGGTCTCAGCACCAGATTGCAGTGCTCACATTGCCAGTCCCCTTGGATTTTCTTCTCCATTTGCTTTAATCTGTAGTGCTCCCTCCCTGCTCTCTTGCTCTCTTTGCATGATTCCTGTCATCATCCTCTTCATTACCAAAGTCACTGGGACTTTTGGAGCTCGCAGTGGAAGGTAACTGACCCCTGAGATCCGCTGCTCTCTGTGATTCCCGCATGTGCTCTTTCACAGTTTTTCTTACTGAAGTCCCTCACTGTTGTACTTAAGCACCGTGAGTGACAGAAATCCAATGCTGACCACTTCATTATCTGCCGACCTTGTCCCCTGGCCTCCTGCCCCTCCATCTCTCATGGGCAGTTTGCCCTGTGTCGCAAGTCCTTGTTAAAGGTCAGGACCCCAAACCATCAGTACTGGTCGTGTTGTTTTACTGTATCACCAGAGAAATCAGGGCTGTCGGATCTCATTAGAGCCCTATTTACGGGTGGAATGCCACTCCTGGCACGGGATGAGCTGCTACCTTTGAAACGCAATCTTCCCCAGATCAAACCAGCAGCGCACAGGGATTATATTCCACCAGTCAATCTCTCATAATCGTTCCCACCCTTATTGGCATGGCTACTGCGGTCCCTGCATGAGAAAGGAAATCCTCTTAAACAAATACTCTCCTCGGAGTAAGACTGCACTTCCCAGCGAAGGGGCGCGGGCCGTGGCCGCAGGGAGGACAGGCCAGAGCAGCCCGGTCAGTAACCCCCGTGCACTGCCTGCTTGCTCCTGCTCAGCAAACCAGAGACACGTCACACTCCATGCAGCGCCAGTGATGGAGGAGTGTGAACTGATCCTCTCAACGCGCCTCTGGAACGAGCCGGGCCCTGTCACCACGGCGCGGGAGCGGGGAAGTGACGCCGCTTCCTGCGTGTGACATCGCAAACCAGCGGCAGCACTGGAAGGTTAATTATTCCCAGCCTTAGAAAAACTTCGTTAAAGCGTGACTCTTATCAGCTGCTTCTCTGACATGAGTATTAAAAGGGAGAGACCCCTTGCCTCTCCGATTACACCACAGTTTTCAGTCACAGTCATGGCAATGCTGGCATTGCACTAAGGGATTTCCAGAGCATGCAGTCAGGTAAATAACATCGTGCTCCACATGTCGATTGAGCCTTTTAAAGAAAGTTTCAGTGCGGCTGTGTGCTGAATTGGTAATTTCCCCAGTGCACAATGCAGAAAATGATGCAAACCCATTACGTGAATTCTGAAGACAAAGAGAAATCTCAATTGCCTAAATGAGAATAAATCAAAAAGTAAACATGGAGGCTAACAAGAACCATAGGAATAACCTTGAGAACCAACTCATATCTAGGAAGAATCCCTGTAACAACACAACAGGATGGGGAAGGCAGTATGTTAAACTCACAAAATATAGATGTTTCACTGACATGAGGGATTTGCAATGATTGCCTGTTCAGCCACGTGAGCTCTGAGTTGTGCACTACAGGGTCACACCTCATGATTTTTCTGGAAGCATTTATAATATTTCAGCATTCCTTGCCTGAAATGTTCCACCTTGTCAGCTGATGCTCCTCCTGCTCAGGACAGTTGGAGAAGTTGAGCTGATGTGCACGGGGAGGTGCTGCTAAACCCAACAGCCCGCAGATGAAAAAGGAGTGATCATGTGAGCAAAGAGGGGCTAAAGGAACCATAAGGGCAACCAAGCCTCGAGGCAAGGTTTGGATGAGTCTTTATACCACCTTCTTGGGGGTTTTGCTACTAAATTTAATGCCTAGAAAGAGGATAAAGTTAGATGTTGTACGGTGAGAAGATTATCTTTGTATGGCACTCTGGGAAAGGCACAGCTCACATGCAGTCCACAGCGGAATTCTGAAAAATCCGTCTTCAAAAAAAGTATAAAAAGAGGAAAAACTACAAAATCCTCAACTAGATGGAAAAAAGAGACGATCTTAAGGAGTCTAACAGACAGCCCTAAAACCAAAGAATGTAGACTCGATGTAATTTATTAGAGGGGCTGGAGAAAGCAATATCTGCGCTGGAACAGCAAAGTTATCCAAGAGGAGATTTACCAGGAGCTCAAAAACCTGAGAATATGGTCCAAATTAAGGGAACTCAGCACCTGCTTTGCCCAGTTCTAAGCCAGGCAGGTGCAGCTACATTTTTAAGAGTGTGTAAAAAGGACCATGTCATACATGAGAGATGCAATAGCAAAAAGCCTTAACCAAAAGCAGACACACTTTACTCCAAATTCTCTTGCAGCTGGGAACTAAGAGGATGAGGCTACCACACGTGTGAAAAGCCAGATTTGCTTTCTTTTATGTCACTAATTCTGATATTTTTGCATCCATTTGGGTCAGCAGGGTCATAAAATATAACCTTTCCATTCTGCAAAGTTTCTTCTAAGTCATTCTCGAAGAGCTCCTTTAATGTGTCCTTTCCCAGAGCAGTGGGGCTGGCTCAGCTCGTCTCCTTTTCCATTCCATGCAGTTACTGACACTTACTGCATGAGCCTGGGATGTTCAGTAGGGAAAGAAGAGCTAAATTAGGCTAAAATTTATTTTAATTTAAGACAATTTTTGCTAATACTGAAAATATGCATCTATTATATCTGACATTGTTCAACATTTTGGTATTTGCTCAATTAGCGATGCCCTATGAGAACGAGTAATTCTTGGTGAGTGGTTTCCTTTGGGGCTCTAGAAGGGGTCTCTGCCCCAGAGCAGCTGCTCCTACAGCTCATTCTCTGTGCAGCCACAGTGAATTTGCTGCTTGGCTGCAGCACTGAAACTATCTGTCAAGTCCAAAGCAGAAAGAGAGTTTGAAAGGCAAACATGATCTGTGATCAATATCCTAACAAATCCAGAGGAAGCCCCAGCTCCCAAAGGGTTAATCCAGAGAAGAAAAGGCATCCGCATGTTTAACGAGCTAATGTGTTTATTGACTGGGAGGCCTTTAAGTCTTCAACAGGGAAAAGCTTCAATAAGTGACTGGAAGTTCAAGTCAGACAACCTAGTTTTGGTGAAACTTAGGTGGAAGGGGAGTTACCTTTTCCAGCTGATTGACTTTTTGGACTCCTGTGGGGTCATCCCTGGGGTGTCATTTGGCAGGGGGTCTGCACCTGCCCAGAGCAAATCCCACTGTGGAGCAGGGATGTTCCCAGAACAGGATGCATCCAGGCTGGCCAGCGTGGACACAACACACGCACCTTGCCCCAGAGGAAAATGATGGGCCACTGTCCCTCCAGCGTGCCCCAGTGCCTTTCAGCATGTTTGAGTCTAGACCTGAAGTGCATTATAAGCTTTCACCAAACCTGACACCTGGACACTCCTGACTGTTGTAGGGACATTCCAAAATCTACAACTCCCTGCTGGGAGCACAACTCTACTTGGTGCCTGCACTTCTCAACCTGGAGCTGACTCCCTGTTTCCACACTGGCATGTCCAGCACTGGGCTTTGGGACAGCTGCCCACCAGCCTGGGGGATGCCCCTGCCCAGTGCTGCACTGAGAACTGCATTGACCACCTTAACCCACCGTGTCCACCACACGCAATGTTGGGGTCAGGGGGCAGTGTCTGCCTGCTGACACAGTGTGAGCCAACACTGTCCTCAAACTGCTGCAGGGCAGAGACAATGCCCCCCTCCCGCTGCCAGCCGTACCACAGGGTAGGGGTCTGTTGGAAAACTGCCAGCCCAGGAGGCGATGGAAGTGGCTGAGAGGAGCTGGAGTGTTGGAAGAACCTCTGATAGGCAGCTCGGTGGCCTGACCAGCCCCACAGAGCTGTGTGGTGCTGGCTGTTCTTTTGCCCTGGATGGATCCCCCGGGATGAATCCTCAGCTCTGTGGGTTCAGCCCCCTGCACCAACTGGGAGTTGCTGGCTCGGGATAGGTCTGGGCTGCCCTTCCCAGCCTGAGTAGAACAGCCAGTGACCCCGCAATGGCCCCACCTCCCCACACCTGACGGCCGCACCCTGTGCCCTGCCATGAGAACCCCATTGTCAGACCAAGGGCGAGGGAACCCCGTTACATGTTGTGCCTTTTCCCATGGCACTGTTGGAAATTACTTTAAAATGCAGGCAACAAAACCAGGAGGTGGGAGACATTACCAGGATTCAGGATAATAGAAACAACAGAATTTTGGTAAATGTACGGGGTTTGATCTGTCCCATGCCTAGCATGCACCTAATTCAAGACATGACTGCAAGGAAGAGTCAGTGGATTTCTCTGCCCTTTTGATGCCAAAACCCCCTGGGTTCAGGTGCCATGGCAGCAACTACAAAAGTGTAATGACAGGATATTGCTTACAGATTTCTGCCGTATTGGAAAAGGACTGTTACTGAACCAGGTACATCCCACTTCTACATTAGTTAAGAGATTATAAGAAGATAAATTAAATTAATGGTCCATCTAGCCAATATCCTGTCATCAACAGGGACTGGTAACAGCCCAGCAGGCAGGAGTATGGAATCAGTGAGCAGGCAATGCTGCTGCCCCAGAAACCACCACCAACATGGGATTGAGGAACTTTCTGCACCACAAATATGTCCCACTTTTCAGCAGTCCTCAATGGATTTTTGTCCCAGGAAGCTGTTCAGTTGCTCCTTCCACAGAGAGATCATCAAGAGATGACAGTGTCCCAAGTGCCTACTCAGGAAACAAATAAATACCCTGGAAAATTGTTCCCGCTAGGCCTGGCAATCTGGTTGGGAATAGCCACGAGGACACGAGTGAGGAGCAGCAGCACTGCGGCCTCGGAGAGGAGAACGGGCAAAATGTACCCTGGCACTGCTCCCAGTGAAAGGCCCAAACTGAAAAGGTAGGGTGGGTGCTGTCCACCACACGACACAGATCCCACAGGAATATTCTCCTTCTGGAGAATCCCAGCCTGAGGACAGGGTGGAGATGCAGCTTGAGCCGTGAGATGTGTGGGCAGATAGGAGCACAAGGACTGAGCTGAGGTTTGAGCCCCAGTAGCTTGAGATCCAGAATCTTCCTGGGTTGGGATGTTTGATTGACCGGGCCATCAAAGGAAACACCACGTTCTTGCTCTCAGGCTTCTCCTCGCCTCGATTTGCATATTCAAGGATCTCCGATGTCTGGCTGTCAGCGATGGTGACAGTCGGGGGGGGGGTTTAGCTTTATCAAGGGGGATTATTTTTAACCCAAATTATTTTGCATTGTAAATGTTTAAATCCACATCAAATCCAGATTAATGCATAAAATAGTCCAAGAGGGTATTTACTGGGGGGAAAAAAAATAACAATAAATCAAATTATTATGACTAGCTCCCATCTGAAGTGTTTTAAAAAGGGGAAAGTCTGAGGTTTTGGCTAAAATATCGCTTCAAGGAGAAGATTGAAATAAACCTCTCTGCAAAACGGCCCAAGTTTACATACAAACTGGAACCCTTGGTACTTTTTCACAACACGACTGGAATTAATAATGCAGATAAATCCTAAATAAATCAGGATTAGTGTTAACTACGTCTTGAGGTTTAATACGCTGTAGGAAAATGAAAGGGGGCTGGCGGGGGAGGAAGGAGCTTTGCCCCAGGGCCACAGAGCTGGGCAGTGGCAGGGGCAGTGGCAGGGGCAGTGGCAGGGGCAGGGGCAGGGGCAGGGGCAGTGGCAGGGGCAGGGGAAGGGGCAGGGGCAGGGGCAGGGGCAGTGGCAGTGGCAGGGGCAGTGGCAGGGGAAGGGGCAGGGGCAGTGGCAGTGGCAGTGCCTCGAGTGGCCCCACTCCGGGAGGTGTCCCCGGGTCGGGCCGGACAGGCTGCCCGGGGTCACCGAGAGTGGCGGGCGAGGGACAGGGGAGGCCGTGTTGGACTTGTGGACAGCCCGGCTGTCGGGAGCTGGTTTCAGGAGGTCAGTCGGATTGCAGTATTTTACTGTCTTATCAGCAAAAAGATTAAATTTCCCTTTGTGGTTAAAGAGCTCAGCCCCACTCTGAAGGAAAGTATAAAGCTGCCAACACGATCGCCTGAGTAGAACCTGTGGCAGTGTGTGGAAGCTCGGCCTGGGCAGCCACTGTTCGGAGCCCTCAGAACCTTCCGAACCCTCAGAACCTTCAGGCCCTCAGAACCTTTGGAACCTTCAGGCCCTCAGAGCCCTCAGAACCCTCAGAGCCCTCAGAGCCCTCAGAGCCCTCAGAACCCTCAGAACCCTCAGAGCTCTCAGAACCCTCAGAACCCTCAGAGCCCTCAGAACCCTCAGAGCCCTCAGAACCCTCAGAGCCCTCAGAACCTTCAGGCCCTCAGAGCCCTCAGAACCTTCAGGCCCTCAGAGCCCTCAG
>JAWWEW010000020.1:19936089-19960532 GCA_035583185.1 Anabacerthia variegaticeps | reverse complement strand
GAACCCTCAGAGCCCTCAGAACCTTCAGGCCCTCAGTGCCCTCAGAACCGTCAGCCCCTTCAGAACCCTCGGAGCCCTCACAGCCCTCAGAACCCTCAGAGCCCTCGGGCCGCACCTGGGGATGTGCCCGGCATCCTGCTCCTCCTCCTCTTCCTCCTCCTCCTGCTCCTCCTCCTCCCGCCGCCGCCCGGGGCCCGGTGCCCGCCCGGGGCCCGGTGCCCGCCCGGGGCCCGCTCCGTGCCCGCCGCGGCGAGGGCGGCAGTGCGGGCCGGGCCGGCCCTGCTCGGTGCGGGCGCTGCGCTGCCGCTCCCCAGGGACACGGCCCTGTCCCATCCTCCTCCTCCCGGAGCACCCGCCGCTCATGAACCACTCACTCTGATGCAAAAGTAGAGTGTTGAAGTTTTAACAGCTTTTTCAAAGCCACAGAGGAGTAGAAAACCGCTTCTCATGTTCATTTTGTTACCTGGGAATTCACTGTCCGTCCCTGTTCTAGCTCTGCCCTCGTGTAAGGACACCGCTCGCTCGGGGCTCCCCTGCCTCTCCCAGGTGTGGGACTGGGCTGGAAACTCTCAGAAATTTGCGGCATTCTAAGAAATCTCATCTCCCATCTGTTTCCTGTTCCTCCTTCAGCACTTCCTCGGTGCTCATACCAGCTCAGAAGAGCGGAGGGGCCAGGTTCTCACCCACCTCGTGCCACAGCTCATCACTGACACCTGTGCCAACAGTGACACATCCATCAGAACGATCCCATGGGACATGTGCCACTTCTGCTGTCCCAGGTCCCTTTGCCTGGATGTGTATGTCACAAATCCAAACAAGATGCCAGCCCTTTCCCTAAGGCAGCCAGTTGGCTAATCTGTTGTTTGGATGTGGAATATTTACCTATGATTAAACATTGACCAGTAAGCAAACAGAGGAGGTTTTCAATAACTTTTAAATATTTAAGAGCTGGAAATGACCCTATTTTATATCATACACAGCAAAGTGCCAGCAGTCAGTGGAGCTGGTGCTGATGTTAGTTGTTGGGGTTCCGAAACACAACACCTTCTGAAAGAGCGAGTCTGTCTCCCATCTCTACAAGAACAAGCCTGCAGGTCTGTGTCCAGACGGACAGACCTGAAATGATCCTGGTGAGACCTCCTAGCAGGTCCTGCTGCACGAGTCACCATATTCACCTCAGTGCCACTGGAAACTTGAAAAAACTTAAAGAAAATAAACCTTATGTCTGTCTTTTCTTTAAGGGAACTTAAGTGCAGGTCTGAGGAGGTAAAGATGAGACGCACAAGTGTAAGAAGCCCTGAGATACCTTTGATTACGCCGGCTCTTGCAGAGATAACGCTGACATTACACAGGGAGTCAGAGCACGGTGCTCACCCGCAGGTTCTCCTCTCCCAGGAACAGCCAGATTGAGCACGAGCCACCCACGAACTCCGCAGGAACCTTCAGGTTGGTTCAGATGAACCAAACCCAAAGGATGCTCTGCAGCAGCTGCAGCTGGCCTCAAGGCAGGATGAGCCCTGGGCTCAGGCTGCTCATCCCTGGGGGTACCTGGTACCACCCTGTACCGCTGAGACCTCCCAGTTCCACAGTGCACCAACCCTTCCATGCAGCCAAAACCCCTTCTTTGGGCTGACACTGATATTTCAGCGAACACCTGCAGGCACTGGGCTGTGTTGGAGCAACAAACCAGCTCCCTCATTGCCCAGTTCCAAGAAAATATGTGTTGGAGTGGAGGGATGTGGGGCACGGCTCTGGCACCACTGGCTCTGACCCCGGCAGGTGGCTCCTGTCCCAGCCCCTGCCCCGTGCCCTCAGAGCTGCTGTCTCCAGCCTGGGCCACAGCCCCAGGTTCAGCTGCCACGAGCAAATCCTCCGGAGGCTCAGGGACCTCTTCCAGCGCGGCTTTGCTTCTGGAGGTTTAACCAGTATTCTCAACACAAATGTCCAGAGACCATGGTGTATTCATAGAGAACAGGAGCTGTTTGTTTAAATGTTTGTGTTTTGCTTCCAGCCATTTACAGTAGAAGAAAAAAGGGGAAATAAAAGGGAGAGGGTGAGAGGTCATTGAGAAATGGATGTGACATGTGCTTTGTCCACTGCCACGATGAGGCCATGTAGCATTAGACCCTCATCCTAGTGGGCAAACCCTGAGTGGATTGAATGCACAAACAGCCAAACCGTGTTACATTTCTTAAAAAAACCACATAGTGCTGTTCTTGTGTGTTTGAAAGGACCTAACAACACCTGTGTGGAACAGAACAAATAACCTGAAAACTCCCTGTGAAAACCAGCCAAGATCTAAGGACGATTCATTTGGTTCCCCAAAAGCTGCAAATTTCTCTTCACAAGGAAGTTTATACATCTGTGCTAAAAGAGGATATGAAAGCAGCTATAAAAAAAGAGGAATCAAAGTACAACAAATTAAACAAGGAAACATCTGTGACGATCAGTATGAGCCAAAGCTGATGGGTGTGAACAACTTGTAAGAAGAGTCAGCTGTGTCTGAACCTCACAAACAGAACCCTCACAAACAATAAACCAGAGAGTTCTGAAGTTCACCTTTGATACGATAAATTCAAATAATTGATTATTATGTGCAATAATTAACCGTTACTAAACAGAGAGGAGAAAAATGTCAATAACTGTGGAGTAAAACATTCCTGGTGCACATTTGTAATCAAAGTAGTTGATGTAAATATGTAATCAAGGTCATGTAATAGTAAAGGTGTAGGTTAAATAGCATCTGTTAAATATAAAGATTTTTAAATTACCAAGTCTGAACACTTGTATCTAACAATTTTAAAGGAATCATTTGGAAACTCTTCAAACACTTCTGGCTAATCCTTAATATGTTTCTGAGAAATGGGAAGGTCTCTGGAAGGCCTGGGAGGAAGTTTGGTTGCAGGTCTTTAAGAAGTACACGTGAGTGACCTGAGTGTGTAATAGAAGGTAACACTTACCATGTGTCAGCAAAGAGATGAAGGATGGAGACACGCTTCACGCTAGCATTATTGCACTGGAAGTAATTATTGGTTTTAATTTGCTCAGCAACATTCATTGTGGGCTCTTAGATCGCCAAATCTGACTTATGGCAATGTTGTAAACCCGTGTCAAGCCCCGATTTCCCAGAGGAGAGCGATCAGAAAAGCTTCCAGCCTTCCACTCTGAACTGGAGAACCCAACATTTCACATGACCATTTTCATCCCTGACACGTGAAGTAAGTGGACGGCTGACAGAAAACCTGCAGGAAGGCCAGGCAAAGAGGAATGGCTCACTGGGATCTCCTGGAAGAGCCTCTCAGGACTCAGCAGGTTAGAAAGTGATAATATACTTAAAGATATTTTCATTTGTAGGGAATCCTAACGCTCGTTCAAACAAACAAATACAGCATCGGGATTGAATGCTGCAAGGGGGAGGAAGTGAACCTGTGGACAAGGGTGTCACTGGTTATCATTCAATCTGCAACTATACATGCTAAGGGACAGAGACTCCTTCACAGGCCCTTCACTTAAGAGTTAGACTTGATGATCCTTGTGGGTCCCCTCCAACTCAGAATATTCTGTGAAATCTCCCTAAACGAATTATCCTAACAGTTCACTAGTTTCATTGGATAGAACCTAGACTGAGTTTCTCTGACTTTTCAATGCAAACTACATTTCCCAGACTGCCAATCCTTGCTGTAGCTCTTCCCTGAACTCCGCAGAGTTTTCTTTTTCAGATTCACTCACCAAAACCAAACCACTGAGAGCTGGAGCCCTACCAGGAGCCTCGCAGGGGGCTCATCCACCTGGTGATGCCCATTTGGTGCACGGCCAAGAGCCGCGCTGGCTCTCGCCAACAGCACTGGGACATTCACCTGCAGGTATTCAGCACCAGCCTGGCTCCTGGCCTAAGGCACAGCAGGTATCATGGACTGCCTGAACATCAAGTCCCTTTCAGCATTTCAAGCTGGACACACAAAATTAGGAGTAACTTTGGTCTGCTGACCAAAAGGTCAGTTTCTAAACAAAGAGGTACAAGATGTTAAAAATAGAGAGAATTGGAAAAAGAAATAAATATTCAATGAATCAATACACAAAGAACAATGGACTCTAGAGCCACCTTTCATAGGAGAGGAGGGACTTGTTAAAGAACAGAGAAAGTTTCTTTGCCTATGGCATTTACAATGCAGTATTTAATTTGAAATGATCATTTCCTGTGCCCCCTGATCATGAGGATGTGATCTTCCTCTTCCTCATCTCCTACCTCCATATTTTTTCTATCATCATTTTCATTTGGCCTTAAACTAGACAGCATTATTTATGGAATACATGTCACATTTTCTCATGAGTTTAGTGGCAAGCACCATGACAACTGTGTTCTGGTTTAGATGCTATTGACATTAAAGTAGGATGTAATAATAATAATAATAATAGTAATGATAAAGTAAAGGCCCTCCACTGAGGTCTCTTTGTCATTGCAAACCATAACATACAAGAAGTACACACCAATGTTACACCACTGCAAGGCACAGTATTCTTCCTGGGGTCAGACAATTGAAACCAATCACGTGGTCAATCTCAGGAAAAACTTCACTGACAATTCACTGATCTATTATTATCCAATATATGCTGTCCCTAGCATACCATTTATGCATATGGGTATATATGCACAGGGATTACATGGAGAAAGCCAGGGCAACGCTTGGTGTTCCCTTCCTCCCCAAGTGGTTAAACCAACACTGATGTTCTGGGCACCAGCTGATTAACCTGAGCCATTTTAATAAAAGAGACAACACTGAGTAACAAAATAAAGAGTAAAGAATCCTCTCCCTGCACCTCACATCATGGGGCTGCATCCCCCATATGGCCAGAAGGAAAAGCCATCTCCCATTTGCACACCAAACCACATATTTAATCCATGTGCTTATGTCAAACTTAATTACAGCACATTTGGCATAAAATAACAATCCACATCCTTGGAGAGGGGAACTTAAGTAGTTAATATGTGTGATTGAATGAAAGTGCTTTGCTGAATGTTTATGAGAAACCCAAGACAGCCAAATGTGGTGATATTTTAACCATTTAAACACCAGCTTTCCCGCCCTGCCCCAGAGCCCCTCGTGCCCCCATGGCACCTACCCAGCCCCACTCCAAGAGAAGGGCCCTGTCCACACGCCTGGCCAACCCTCACCCAACAAACTCATCGGCCTCTAATCGCCCACTTACAGCTGTTGCTCTGAGACACAACATGCATCTTCCTGCCCCTTTCTCTCATTCTGTGCCTTAAAAATATCTTGGTGCTTCTTTCTTATTCTCATGCCAGTTTGGAGAATCCACAGATCTCCAGAATGCAATTTCCCTCTTACTTTCTCCCCCAAACCTCTAAAGCAGCAGCTCTAAACCTGACAAATGGGTCTGCCTTGACGCTCAGACACAGATTTACTGGGGACATTGTCAGAGTAAAGAAGATGTAGAGGTGCTTCGGGTCCCACGGAGGAATCAGCTGGCACGGCTGCCAGGTGAGCCGACTCTGAGACAGGGTCAGGGAACTCCTGGCAGCAGCCAGAGCCCTTGGACTGTGAGGCACTGCCAGCTGGTCTCGGGGATGTTGCTTGTGGGGACTGTGGGGTGCAGGACAAGGCACCTGCTGGCCCCAGCTGGCTCCCCAGCCCTGACGCCGGGACCAGGAGATGGAGCACAGGGAGACTCAGAGCGAGCTTCAGAAAGGGATCCGAATTCACTGCAGCCCCTGGAGCGCCAGGCAGGTTGACAGCCTGGGAAATGGGGGCTGTGCACCAGGGCAGTGGGCAATGGAGCCAGGGCCTGGTGGGGTGTGCAGCGAGGGGTGACACGCCACCAAATGTTTCACAAAATCAGTCAAAAAGTGGGACAGAGGTCCAGGGAGGCTACTGAGGTTTGAACGCCTGACCGGAGAGGGCCCTTGCAGCTTGATTTCTGTTGGCCTTGCTTTCAGTGGGGCTTTGGACAAGGTGATCCCCAGAGGTCCCTTCTCACCCAAATTATACCCCAATAACCAGGAAGGACAGCAACAGGGGGGTCGCCACAGTCAGCACCCGAGATCACAGAGCATCCAGTGAAGTTCCCGTGTGAGAAACGGTTTCTGTGGATGGAGCAGAGGAAGAATAAAAAGTGTTCAGCAATGACCTTGCTACAAAGAGCAGGAACAAAGAGGAAACAGCTGAATGTGGCGCAGGGTGACGAGCCCTGGTAATGGCCTGCTCCCGCTCGCAGACAATGCGCACGGAAAATCTCCCATTAACTTCGGTGACATGGGATCAGGCTCTAAAAGAGCAGGCACTAAAGTGGATGACAGTGTCAGAAAAGAGAGGAGGAAAGAAGGAAAAAATTTAAGTTTCACTTTCATCACACTGAGGATGAGTTCACTGCTGAAATTCTGCTATTCCCTCTTTCAAAAATGAACATAAATATTTTGCACCAAACGCAGTGGAGTGACTGCTGCTGGAGTTAACTGGCTTGGTGTCTTTAAAATGATGGCATGGCTTTCTTCTTGCCAGAGATTAATTTCTGATGATTTAGTGAGTCCTTTGCCCTGCCCTGGGTATAAAAAAGGTGGGAATAGCCTAAGAACTGTCACATCAGTGACAAATCCTACAGAACACCCTCTATACACCAATGTAACTGAGCACCATGCACTGGATTTTACATCACCACCACCACCTTGCCTCAGCTAGTGCTGAGGTTTGCACACTGACTGAGAATATTTACATATAAAAGATACATAGACAGAGGATGAACAAGTTATGGAGCCTTCGATATGTAAACATATATAATACAACCATATACTCCTATGTCTAGAAGAAAGCACATGTTGGAGAAGTTGCAGAGTTTCTAAAAACCAGTGGTTTTAGCCAGGGTGGCCAAAACACTGCCCAGACTGACATACAAATTGTGTTTTTCAGTATGGGGAAGGTTATGAGAAGAAAATACTGAGATTCATCGAACACCTGTGGGGCAGAGCCGGTCTGTAGCCCGGGGCTGCTGCTCACTGCTGCACTTGCTCTGTTTGCTGTGGCATCTTGGGGTGTTTGTGCCTTGTGAAGAAGCAGTGGCCTTTTCTTGTGATGCAGGGGACGTGGGAGTCCCCCATGCCAACACAAAGCAAATATCCGTGTGTCACGATCCCACCGTATCTGAGCCCCGAGAGGCGAGGGCAGCCCTCACCCTCCACTGCTGTCCCCACACTCCTGATCCAGCAGTGGCCCAAGGAGCGGGACCCAGGCACAGCCCCGAGGCTCCCAGGTGTGGTCCCCGTGGCTGCCCTGGGCCCCTGTTCCTGCCCACCGTGGCTCCGGACTGCGGGCACAAACAAACCGGTCAGTGCCATCCCGGCGCTGCCAAGCGCGGTGCCCTCTGCCCCCAGGGCTGGCAGCGAGTTCCCCTTCCCACGTCTGCTGGACAGCCCTGTCTGCTTGGAGGGACCCAGGATTCCAGGCAGAGTTTTCCCATGCCATCGTCCCTCAGAATAGCTCTGCTCTCCGTATTTTTAGCAAGGCTCTAATGGGCCAATATGTTTGATTTTCCACTGTTTCCACCCAGCCTGAGTCCTGCTCCATGGCAGTCTCCCTGCATTTCTGCCAGCGTGTCTGGCCAGTGGCACAGGGCTGGGGACACGGGCGGAGGAGCTGGGAGATGGTAGCTCTGGCAGCAAGAGCTGCTTTGCATACTTGGAGTTGTACAAAGCTGATTTTCTGAGAGAGAGAAAGACGGAGAAAGGGGTTTCTGTAAGTAGCGGAGACAATGAGAACAAGGCAGGCACTATGCCAAGCACGGGAGGGCTGCCAAAACACATATCATTAGCTTGGGCCAGCTATAAGCAAGGAAATGAGAAACATATGTTGGAGTGCAAGGTTAGGAGCGAGGGACTATGGGTCAGTGACAGTCGTCCGAAAACTTTTCCCTTGTTCTTCAGCTGTGGCCCGCCGGTGTCAGATGTCATTCTGACAGCCTTCATTTCTCATGATGGCCGGGCTTATTTTGGCCTGCTTGTTTTTTGTTGCATTTTTTTTCCCTCCCCTAATGGGAGTTATTGAGAGGAAGAAGAGAACAGACAAGAAAGCCTTTGCCATTTTTTCCCCCCACAGTTATGGGAAAATAACCTTGTTTTCTGTGATGTTCTCTGAAATCCTCACCCTTTTTAAAATAACGGTGTCTCAGCACTGGGATTCTGCCTGGCCCTGGTGAAAAGAAAAGGGTGGGTAGTGTATTCTTAAGTAGCCCTTGCTGTTCATTCTTAAATATAATTAGATGCACCTCATTACCTCAAACTAAAGGCCTTTTGTACTTCTTCAGGGCTGTGCTTCCTGAAAGCCATGGCATGCCACAGCTTGCAGCACCCACTCTTATTTTATCACATTAACAGTGTATTTTTTAACATTTTTACCCTCTCTCCTAGCTGCTTACAGACCATTTCATTTTCCCACACAGACTGCTCCCGGATGATATGTTCCTCTCCGACGTCTGAGGAAGCGTCTGAAGTTCCCGCTCCCTGTCCCAGCACCATTGTGTCTGTCTGCCCTTTGATGGAGCTCGCACTAGAGAGCGCCTCAAAGACCATTGCTGCTTCCCTCCCAGGGCTGAAATGGTCCCAGATAGAGAAGAGCCTAACAGACATCTTAGACACCATCCCAAGAGACTTCTGTTTGACCACCATTCTGCAGAAGACCGAACGGAACCAACGGCCCCTCCACTTCACCAGCACCATGCAGGGGGCAGAGCACCTCCTAAAATCTCAGGCAGCCTCAGGTTGGAAATGTGGAAGAGGTTCCTTTTGCTTCTGGGCTTGGAAATGTGTCAGGAATGGAAAGAAAGGCAAACATGCAAGGAGAAAATTCACCTACAGAACGCCAAGCACCGTTCTTCATGGATGACCCTTGCACTGATGGAGGACGCAGGATCAGGGGTGGGCACGGTGGGCCTGGGCCACATCTGCATGATGGCATCTATCAGGCCTAAAAGTTTGCAAGAAATAATTTCATTCTAATGACTTTTAATCACTTTCCATGCCCCAAAGCCTGCTCTGAGAGCCACGCAAGGCTGCTGAGGGAAGCCAAGTATCATCTTTTGAGGGAAGCAGGTGAGGTCCAAGATCAGGTTTGAAAGGAAAAGGAAGACGAAGCAAAGATCTCACAGGGATAGAATGCAGGTAGAGAGCAAGGTCAGAGGAGCAGTGACGAGGACAGGATCAGGGTGGGCAGGGGTGTTACTGCACTGAACTCATCACCTGCACTGGCTCCAGCCAGGGACCAGGGGTAACAGATCTGTCATTGCCAAGCACTTGAACTCCCCAGCTTTGAGGAAGGGCTGGCACAGCACACAGCCACTGACACTTGTTTTCTCTCGGGCAGCAAGTTAAAATGCTTGGAAATAATGCTCCTCCCTCCCTGTTTCTGCAGCGACAGCAACAGCCCTCACAGCGTCCTTTGCTCACTTTTAATTACATGCAATGTTCTAGGGGCTAAAAGCAATACAGACCATAACTGTGATACCCAGGATTACTGGGAGATGTGTATCCTTGACTTCAGTAGGTATGGTCCACCATGGGCCAGAGCATGAACCCAGCTGGGAAAACCAAACAGGAACCAGCCCGGGAAGAGAGGCACAAACCCAAAGACCTCCTGTCCTCGAGTGCCTGAATTGCAATGATGTCAGTGTAAGACAATATCTCAAAACAGATACACTTTGATTAGAATTACAGACTCCAGGTAGAAATTATCAGAGCAGAACTGGGAAATGTGGACTAAAGAGAACAAGAAAAAGTGTGTGGCGTTAATTACAGTTCATTTCAATCTTTGCTCTGAGGAAGGGTTACACCGAATTCCAGCAGCCTCAGCAAGCGAGACGGATGGACGAGGACTTTCGTGTCTCTTTGGACCCATCCCCAAAGATGGAACCATCCAAAGCAGACCTTTTCTTTTCACCTGCATTTTATTATTGTCACTTTATGGCCACGTGCAGTTATTTCTGTAATTAATATGGATGTGTGTGGTAATATTTCATGCATCTTATGTTTATTTATATCTCTTTAATTAGCTTCCCCCAGGCTGAGTTGTGGCACATCTGAGGTGAGAGTAAAGATGTTTTATTTGGTGCTTGCCATCAGCAGATAAAGTTTCTTGCTGTTGTCCGTATCAGACAACACAGAACCACAGAGATATGGAAGGGTTCATCTTAGTCTGTGTTTGTACTGAGCAGAAATTCGACTGGACAAGTCCTTGAGCAACTCGATCTATTTGTAATTGCCTTGAGCAGGGGCCTGGCCCAGATGATCCCCAGAGGGCTCTTCCAGCCTGAATTATTCTGTGATTCCTTGGCTGTATTTTCTGCCTTTACACCACATGTTCCCGTAGCAAATCAAACCAGCCTGCAGTGCTCTGTGGAGCAGGTGCTCAGGTGACGGTGTTTAACACACCCTGCTGCGGAGGGATCGCTGCGAGGGCAGGGTGGGGGGTGTGCACAGGGACACACCTCAGGGCCTCCCCGGTGACAGTATCGGGACGAAACACTGAATCCAGGAGGAATAAGACGATTAGTTTTCTCTCCAAATTTACAATAAGGGCATGGAAACTTGAAAAAAACGCAAACCCTTCCTAGCACAGCGATTTTTTATTAAGCAGGTAGTTAGTTTCATTTCAGAGGTCGTCACGCTTCCAAAATACTCTCATCTAAACATTTTGTTTCAACCCTGTTCTAAGCCTGAGAATTCAGACCGAGCTGGTAACTCCAAGAACGTATGGATGCTTTTGAAAGTGGAAACTATTTTCGTGCTTGTAAGTAATTCTGTGGGAGTGAATGCATTTGCAGCTTCCAGGCCAGGCAGGATGACCTCTGCAGAACTTGTAAAATCAAATCAAATAAAAATAGATTCAAACTTTCTTAAAATGAAACTGCTTGAAAAAGAAGCCCACGGACTGAAACCCTGGAAGAAAACAGAACGTGCACTCACAAATATACTTAAAAATGAAATTTTAAACTTACAATGGCAGTGTTTGTGTCTCTGCCCCTCTCAGTCTCTCCACTCCCTGCCATTTCTATCTCATTCTTATCAGAGCTCTGTCAGCCCCTAAACTGACATTTTCCCATCCTGATCATTCCCAGGATAGAGCAGACGGAATTTTTTTTCACTTGGCTGATGCAAACAGCAGATCATCCTACAGAGAAACGTCAAGGACAGTTCGGAGTCCTAATCCCTGACCCGCCTGCCCTTTCCTAACTCGCTATTGACATTGAACTTAGAAAGCTGCAATGCCGAGATGAGATAATGAATTCTGTTTGCTCGGAATGTGCAAGAGGAAGAGGGGAGATAGGGAGGAGGAAAGGCTCTGTCTGTAAGGGCTCTGTTGCACTGCCAGTCCAGCTCAAATCTCCTCATGCCTGAAACTTGGTTAAAGAAAATATTGGGAGAAATAACCAGTGTCTTCCCCTCATTCATTTTATTGCTTCATGGGCACATCCAGGGAAGAAGGGAATTACTCATCGACCACGACTGCAAAGTCTTCTCTGGTTTCTTTCAGAATCAAGTGCTGTGTGCTCTGATCCTGTCCTTTATACTTTTAAACAATTACTTGTTGGTTTGGGAAAATTTCGGAGACTACTTATCATACTTATAATTCCTAGAGTAGCTCATCTGCACAGATGGTGCTGCCCCAATATCACTCACTCCCACCCACCTGCATCAGTCTAAAGGGGAAATCGATTAAGTTTTGCCATCATGAACCCAGGAACATTCAACTCTGAATGCTGCTATCCACAGCTTTAGCATGTTGAGTCAGAAAACCTGTAAATCCTAATGTAAGTCATAAGATTTATCATTTTTAAATAGCATTTGCTGCTTGTTCTTATACTTTATATTGATATTTTCACTAAGTTTTCAATTAAGGACTCATTAATCACACCCTGAGGATAATGAGTCCAACCTCTGGAAGCTTAGCCGGTATGCCTGTTTTGTATTTTAGCACTAAATATTCACTTTTAATAATGTAGTTATCCTAAGATGCTGAGAGAAAAGAACACAATTACTGCTCCTGAAATACGAAAAAAATATGTATTTCTAAATCAGTGTTAAAATTCTGAGAATGCCATGAAGATACAGCTCTTCCTGAGACAAATAATGCCCATTCTGGAATGATTCATTAAGAAGAGCGAAGAGTGGCACCAAATGATGTTGCCTTGTCTGAACTTGTTTACTTTCTTCCAAAGCACACAGGATAGAGAGCAGAAAAAAACACACTAAAGGGACTAGTCTTTCCTGCATATTTATGCACTTTTGATCAGTAGGTATTACTGGAATGAAAAAGGAAATGAGAGTTGGAAAAACCAAATTATTTTGGCTGTACTTGTAGAAGGATCAGTTCACCAGGTTTTGAAAGTTATGACCACTGTTAACTGACAACTTTTAGCTACTTCCAACTAATTCCTGCTGTGGGAACCAAGGAATTGTCTCACCTTTACTGAGCCCTGGTAATACAGAGTCAGCAACTGGGCATGACATGGCAGATCTTAAAAAGACAGCAGGATCTAACTACAAGTTAAAATTCATCCCAGAAGTTTAAATTCTTGCATCCTACTAACTCTGTTGGAATCTGGATCAGACAAGTATTAACCTCCTGTACAGAGGGAATGACTATAAAGGGTTATCCGCGAGCCTACAAATGCACAAACCATCTGAAAACCTGACACAAATTTTGAGATATAGCATTTCATCTGTTCTGTAACTGACCCTCCTGAATGAGGACAACTCAAAGTTCGGCTGGTGAGTCATTTGAAATGGTTATTTGCCCATTTTCCCCACTGGTGGCTTTGGCTGCCCATTCTTTGCAGAACAGAGAACGTGCACCAAACTCCAGCTGCTGGAACAGAGCTTTTCCTCTCTTCTCTTCCCAGCCACACTAATCAACATAACTCATGGTAAGAAGAGAGGGAAATTAACATCCTCGCATGGGTATTTCATCAAGATTCTGGAGAGCTTCATAAAGCAGCCTCTTTTAGAAACCATAAAATGAAACAAGACATATTTCTGGGGTTGTCAGCAGGTAGATCCACTGGTTTTGTGGTAAGTAATCTCTTTGGGAGGAAGTCTTTGCTCTGATGTCTGCGTTGGATGTTCTGTGGCTCCCCGCAGCCGCCCCAGCGCAGGTCTGTTCACTGGAAGAGGAGGCGGTGATGATATTGCTTCTAACAACCAGACTGAAGTATAGCCCCAGGCCATCTTCCAAAGCCCCCTCCAAACAGCCTCTAATTAATTTTAATCCTGCCACTCCAATGAGTCCCAAGAGTGCAGCAACCAAAACAAAAAAAACCTTCATCAAGTCATTCCGAGGAGCTCTGACGGCATCGCGTCACGATTTTAGGGCTCCAAGCAGAAAGTGCTACAGAAAGCTTTTAAATGCCGTTTTCCTTCCGTTTCTTTATTTTCTGCTCTCAAAACCAGAGAAAACCTATTTCTGATGAAAACATAGTTCCCATCCCTCTCCATGCCCCTCCAGTTCTCTCTGCAAGGTGGGTGGCAGGGCTCAGGGAGACCCACCACCGCCATTGGCGCAGTGGCTCTCTCTCCCCAGCCCGGGCTAAGCACAGCAGAGCCATCTCATTTTGTCACATCCTTTGGCAGGAAAGTAGAAACGCTCACTCTGGTTTTGTCTAGCTGGTCTATTGCTCACACAGCCTCGAGAATATGAAATTTTGGGGATGCTCTCAAATTTAGCAGTAGAAGTGTTCTGCGTGGTGAGCTTCTCCACATTTACCTTTCCACCAAGTTTAATGCAATTTGATTTTACTAAATGAAACACTCACAGAAAACAAATTACTGAATTTCTATAGAAGATCTCTCAAACTGAATTTTAGATTTGTGTTACATAAGAACATCCGTAATTGGAGATGTGTATAAATAGAACAGAGGTGCTCATGGAGAGGGAAGCTCAGGAAGACAAGAATGAGCAATTACACTGTGATGTGAATCAGTCGCGAATCTTTCCTTGTGAATCACCTTTGCAAAAAATGTTGTTTATCCTGTTGGTTTATTCCATTTTATGTGTGCATGGAAAGAATGAAGCTTTCAGAGTTTGTTGGGAAAAGGACTTTGGCTGGAGATACTGTGTGAGGAGACAGAGGCACTTAAAACAGGCTATTAATGACAGATCAGAGTAAGGCACATGAAAAGGACTAGATTAGAAATGCAGAGACCCCTTCCCCCATTTTAGAGATTATAAATTGGGGGCCACACTATTTTTCCCCCACATCTCCACAGTTCTGATACATTATATAGAATAGACATACATCTTTTCCCTTCATTGTTCGATGTATGGCTCCCTTTATTTACTTTAGACAATTCAAATGTTGCTCTGACGTCCAAGTTATTAAATTCCTTGTAAGCTTTTCCTCAAATCCCTTGTGATCCAAGGTGCTATTATTACCTCTATTGCACTGTCTGTGGAGCTGAGATCTATAGCGATTAAAGGAAATGTATCTTCTAACTGCAGATGCCTAATTAAGAGAGGTCTACAAACTGTTTTCTCAGATCACTCCTTATGTGTCCAAAATGGTCTTCAGCAGCAGTTGAGTACAAATTCAGAGCCCTGCATCTCAAATGAACCATGAAGAAATTGAAGAATACCCAATTAGTAACAGTCTGTGAAAAGTTAGGTTGAAGTGAATTAACCAGCATCACAAAAGAGGAAAAGGTGGTAAAGGAAGGGAAAACAATCAGTTTTCCAAGGCAGCATTCAACCATCTTAACCATCAAATAATCCTTTGTTCTCCTTTTCTTAGGCTGATTTGCTACTTCCAACTTCTGGAGCAGACAAAAAAGGGGTCCTGCAGCCAGCAGCATCCTCCATCTCAACCCCTGCTCCTTCCTCCTCCTCCCTTGTGCTGGCCCCAGCAGGGGTCACTCAGAGCCCAGGAACCAAGGGCTGCCCAACGCCGGCTCCGATGGGCCACCTGTGGATCACGCGGACACCACCATGGTGTGTCACCACGCAGTGCCAACATGATTCGCCATTTTCACTGTCCCTGTTTCCAACATCACCCTCGTGCCCAGTGCGAGCCTCACCACAGGCCTGGCTGAGGTCAGCACCAGCTCCCTCCTCCTCCATCAGCTCGCCTGAGCCTCCTCCTGCTCCCACCAGCCTGCAGTCCTGGAGAGAGGCGGTGCCACCACGTCATCTGGCTCTTCCAATGCAAAGTCACATATGGGTGATCTTGTCTTGTCCCCTCCCCTCCACTGATGATAATTCTCTCCCTCCCTGGCAAGTGCCAAAGACAGATCCTCTGTGCTGCTGTGGAGCCCGTGTTACATGGACATCAGAGGCTCCTCCTTCCCACGTGGAAGGGATAACAAGTGCCAAAGCCAATGTTATCCTGGAGCTTCCACCATGGAGCAAAGATGCCAAACATGTAAAGAAGTGCCTTCTGCTTCCAAGGTGTGCCTATTCAGCTCCATTAAATCCCTTGAGAGCTTCTTAGTATTTACATGCTCCCTCCCTGCAAACAGCCCTGCAGTATCTGGAACGCTCCAAAGTGTCCGTGCCAAATACAGTGATTCATTGCACTGCATTAATAATGGGCAAAGAAAAAGGCTTTTGAGTTCTGTAACCTGTAACAACTTTGAAAAGAACAAAGGGCCCTCTCCAAAGTCACTGAAGTTAATGGGCTCTTTTACTCAGGCCCAACCTGGGTTTCCTGAATGCCTGAACACGAGCTCCTGCCACGTCCCTGCAGACACCCTCGCTGGGGTGACAGTGGCTGTTCATTACCCACCTCCTGGTAATGGAACAAACTCATGGAAGGTAAAGAAAGGCACTGATGGTCTGTGGAAGTGACTGGAACCAGTGACACGGATCCAGCATGGCCTGGTGTCCCTGCTCCCCAGCGCAGCCAGCGGCTCGCCCAGGCTCCCCCAGGATGTTTCAATCCCTTGCCTGCTTACTCAGCGAGCATTAATCCTTATCAAAGACATCATTTGTGCACAGTAAGGAAACCATTTTCTCTCCTCCTTCCCCAAGGATCACATTTCTCTGGCTGCCTTTGGCAGAGTCTCCCCCAGAAGCTGACACAGAACCCACCTGCTCAGACAGCACACAGAAAGCATCCAGAGCAAATCTGTGCAGGACCATTATCCAACCTGGCTTTTTGGTCTCCTGGGATCAAAGAGCAGCTCAGTGTCTTTTAAAACCAATTCCTTTCACAGATCTACAGAGAGGATAATAGGCTGATTAGGCAGAAAGCCTGAAGTGGGGGGACTCTTTTCACACAAAATGCTGGTTTATCTTTCACAAGACACATTTGATTTAGTGGTATTTCAGTAATTCATTTTGTTTAAATACATTTTAACTATCTTACATATCCATGTGGAAAAAACTCATCAACTCTGAGACTTCATTTGAGAGAAGCTCATAGTTTATGGATTTAAGAGAATGACTCTCATGGTAACACCTGGCTTGGGAAAATTTGTTTTAGTTCAGTATTTTTCTTCGCCTTTTGGAGCCAACTACTCTTCTTGAACCTGATTTTCTAAGGATCTACTCAGGAAGCGAGGTCGCCTGTCTGGCCGTTCGCCCCTCGCGCCCAGTTTGGCTAGTTTCAGCTAAAACTGAAGAAGAGGAAAAGTCTCAAAGACATTCTGTGTGACTGTGGATGTTGAGGAGCGGGTTGCTGCCTGCAGGAAGCGGCGTTGCAGGGAGAGGAGTCCAGCTGCAGCACAGCCCCTGTGGCAGCGCAGCTCTTGGCTGCACTAGTCCCAACACGTGGTCCCAGCACGCCAGAGAGGTGTTGCCATGGGATAGACAGAGCAAGCTGAGGACACGGCCTCCATGGAAAAGTAAACCTTACGGATTCACCTACGGAGGAATTCATTCTACTGTAAGTATTGTATTTCAGAAATGCGCAGTCTCAGGCTAAGAAGGACAACTCAAGGCTGACAGAAACCCGTGACCAGTTCCCTTCAGTGCACTGGGACGGCATCACAGAGTGCTGGGTTGCCAGGGAAATGCTGGTGTTTTCTGGCTTGCCCGTATGAGATAACTTGGGCTCTGAGGATTACTAGGAATCAGAAAGAGACTTAAATGACACTTGAGGTGAACTGCCATTAGCCCACAGCATGCAGAGGCACAGGAGCCGCTCCCAGCTTCACTGGAAGGGGGACAGCCTGCCCGGATTCCTGCCAACACGGGGAGGGGGTGCAGGACCCAGGAGGAAGCGCACCCGCACCTCCGCACTGCTCTTTTGTATTTCAATTTTCTTTGGCCAGTGGGGATGATTTTATAGCATCACAGCAGAACATTATCTTTTATACTTTGACAAAATGAAACCGAGTCCTTGGGATTTTTTCACCCATTGCTCTCTTGGCTACTTCACTGCAGTACTATTTCATTACTTATTGATTTTTCAACGTGCTGTCTGCATCGCTGTAATTTACACAAGTTCTGATAGCCCTCAGCGATTCTTAACACCTCAGGGTGAGATCATGGAGTTCACTTGAGATACCAAAGGTAGGCAAGAAGTTCTTCAGAAAAGAAGACAAACTGACAAACTTGATAGTCAAGGAGGAAATCTGAGCAGCTGCAGGCATATCATACCCTAAATTATCACGATGTTTTTCTTACCCAAATTGAGTTAGAGCAGATTTTACCCCCCAAATGAGTCTCACATACAGCTACTAAGGGACTGGGAAGTGTATGGCTAAACCCCAAGAAATCAGTAATGCATGTCCCTCATGTGGCAGCTGGACTAATGCTATTTTTGCTGCAGCTGGAGATAACCACTGGTCTTGGACAGACGCGTGACAGAGAAGGCGGCCTCGTCGTGAGCAAGGACAGGGAACTACAAAGAGCTTCTCTTACACTGAGGCAAGTAACTGCTGCTTCCTCAAGGCCTTTCCCACATTTGTGCCATCCTGAGCAGCTCAGAGGAGGCACCTGTGGCAGGGCTCTGTTCACTCTGACCAGACAAGCCCGGTGCCGCTGCCATGATGTGATGCTCTAAGTCCCTGCTCCTCAGAGCTCCCACACTGGGATGCTTCTGCAGGAACTCAGTGAGTGCTTAGTGAAATGAGCACTAATCCTATCGGAAGGTCTGATGCTGCTCGTATCACACACACTGACTGTGCTTCCAATCACTGCAGGAAATTTGAGTCCATGCAGACTGGCCTTTCCTTCTTTCCAGGTAAAGTACAAAATCACAGAATCAGAGAATACCCCGAGCTGGAAGAGACAAACTAATACCTTCAACTACTGCTTTTAAAAACTGTTAGGTAACAGTATTTACAGTTATAATGCTATAACTGCTAATGAGGCCAAGTTAATGATACTAATATTTACTGACCCACAACAATATGTTTTATTCTGTAACTTTAAAGGAAAACAGGAATGACCTTATAAGAACCTGAACTGCATCGCTTCCTGACTTTGCTTTTGATAATCCCCACACTACATGAAAGGCTTCTTCTACCCCACAGCCTCCGCTCACCCTCTGTGCATGTACACCCACCCTTTGGGCACACTCATCCTTTGCGCTCACTTATCCTCGGTGCCCACTCACCCCTGGTGCACACCTGCTCTTCACGTGTGTGCACACTCATTTACAGTCTTGACTGCATGAAACTGTTCCTCAGTGCTGTGTGAACAATGCCAGGAAAAGACACTCTTCAACAAAATCAATACTCTGAAAGTGCTGGTTTAGGGTTGCAGTAGTTTTTGGTTGTGTTTCTGAGTTATTCCTATTGACCTGAGTTCAAAAACAAGGTATTGATTTATAAAGTACCTTCAGTAAATACATGGGCATTGCCTGCTCCCCTCAATAACCTGGAGAACCCGGAGCAGGGTGCCAACACAGCTCAGGGACCCACACGGTGGGTCAGGGCATTTCCAAAAGCTGCCAGACTTTTCTGACAAAAAGGGCAATGGAGGGAACACTCCAAAAGCTCTGTGAGCGCCTGAGCTGGGAGCCGGAACTAAGATGAGGGAGAAATCAGGAGAGGGAGGACTCATTTCTAAGGGAAGTCCTGGGAATAATGAGGTTTGTTATGTGTTTGCAAGTGGCATATAGGAAAAACTCAGCTTGTGTTATCTGATGGTGCTCAGAGATCTGTCTCTACTTGGGAACTGTTGGGATGTATCATTAACTTCCACAGTAAATGCATCCTTCTTTGCCTGAAGGATAAAGTCCACACTGATTTGCTCATATGGGTTTTAATTAAAGAACCCAAATCATCCAGCAGGTTTTCAAATAATGCCGCTACATCCGAACTGGCACCAGATCATAGGGCTGAGCACGCCGAGGAGCGAGCGGTACCTGCAGCCCAAGCACAGCGAGCAGAGCCAGCGCTGGGCCCGTCCTGATCCATCCACAGGATCACATCCAGACTGCTGCTGCAGCACAGCACCTCAGAACAAAGCCCCTGCACCTGGGGACCACCATTAGAGTCTGCTGCAGCTGCTCTCTCTAATTTGGGATGCTCACCACAAGTATGTCTGTCACCAATGCAGAGTTTATCAGAAACCAAGATTCAGAGCGAAAAATATCCTGTATTTTCTCTCGAACTTACAACATCACGTGAAACCGGTCTTATGGGAAGTAAGACAAACAGAAATGTTAGCAAACCCCCCTGAAATATGTAAAACACACCCACGTAAGGTGCCGGTGCCTGTCTTACTAGTCCCTGCTTTAAGTTTCTCACGATATTTACTGTTCACAGAGTCAAAATACAAATCTGGGTCACTCGCTATGAGAATCTGCCTAACCTGTAGTTACTGATTTCTGCTGCACGTGTACTTGTGTGATGAAATCCCTTTGCTCCTCAGTCTGGGCACCACCTCACTCGAGCATCCCTGAGGACAGCCAGCCCCAGACTGCAGGGAACACAGCCCCAGACTGGCAAACTTGAGCAGAGACTGAAAGGGTAGAGACTTTCAGGCTGTATCCAAAGCATGTGTTTGGATTTGAAAGGAGATATTTCTGCTGTCACTGTTTTCCAAATCAAGCATTCATCCTGAGAGGGTCTTTTCTTCTAGCAATGAGACTGAAAATAAGGCTGGATGCCCCAAAAGGCTGAGTTCCCATTGCCAGTGAACTGACCATGGACAACCAGAAACAAGGTGGTCGGTAAAATCAGAGAAATGAATTATCTTCCATAGCATCTTTCATCTTGTTTCCCACTGCAGACCTGGAAGAATTGGACAGTTCAAGGAGGGCAGCAGTCAGAGCACAGTCCAACACTCTGCCCCCCTCCGTGCTCCTGCCTCGTGTGACGTCAAAGTCAAGTGGTTTGCAAAGTACAGAAAGGGATCTGAATTTTCATGCATTCAGAAAGATTATAACCCTTGTATTGCCACAGAGTGAAACTGGCAACAAGCAATGGCCTTGCCTTCCCACTGCCCTCCTGGCAGCGTGATGTGCCCCCGCTCCCAGCACACAGTCCTGGGCTGGGGCTGTGCGATCCACTGCAGATCTTCCAGTGCAGCATTTTTCCATGAGAATTGTCAGCCAGGGGATCCCAGCTTCAGGGGAATGTGTTGGTTTAAGTCCATCTTGTGAGGAGTTCCAGCCACTTTTTGACAGACACCTGCCCACCTTCTCCACCCTCATACAGCCCTCTGGTGTCTCGGCAGTTCCCACCCGGTAGCAACATCCTACACCCTGTATGGACAATACTCATCTCAGGTATCGATAGTGTTTGAGAGAGTCCATCAATTTAGCTCATTACCAAGGCAAAGTCAAATGCATCCAAAATTAATGAAATTTTCCAGACAATAAAATTTTTAGAAGTACTGTGTGTTCATTTTAATAGTTTATGAATTTGAAGTGGCTGATCTCTCCCTATTTTTACTATCATAAGCCACTCAGACAACAACTGTTACACATATTTCCATAACATTGTTCTAACTTTAGCTCATTGCATAGTTTTGTTTCATATTCCTCAATGGTTGTATTTCAAAACTTACAGTCTTGCTACAAAGGTCACATACGACCACGTCTAAGTCCTCTAAGATTTGTGATTCCGAAACGCTAAGCTGATGTTGGTTTAATTGATTCTGTGGAAGCAGCGATGCCTGTAACTCTTGAGAATTAGGCCTTCCACAAACTGGCAAACTTTCAGCGGGTAAAATAAATATCCTCATATCCCTGTGATAGAAGGTATGTGCACAGCACGCAGTTGTATCAACACACCTCTCAAATGATGCACTTTGGTTTAAATACTGTGTCCAAAGGACCACAGTTTGTGGAGGACAAGCCCCAAACAAACAACAGGAACATGTCCCAGCCATTCCCTTTCCTGGGGGCAGCTGCACCAGAGCCCAGAGATTCCGGCAGCCTGGAGGGTTCCAGGAGCCCAGGGTGACCTCACTGCACCGACAAGCACCCAAATGAGCCCATCTACCAGCACAGGCTCCTGGATCCTCCTCAGCCTCCCCCATCCCAGGCCATGCCCCACATGCCCTGACACGATCCCATGGAGTGTCAGACACACCTGCTTTGGGATCTCTGAGCCTGGCCTGCACACTTCCCAGGACAGACGTAATAAAACTAATTTATTGCCCCTTTTCCCCAACAGGATTATAGAAACGTAAACAAAGAAATGTTGAGTTCTTCAAGGAAAGGCCCCTTGAACTCACGGATATGACTGGGAGATTTAAGACCACTCTTCCCAAAATAAGGCTCAGAGTAAAACTTTCCTTATCCTATTTCTGCAGAGGTCTGAAGAAGGGACAGCAGTTTGGGTCTGAGGCTTGTTTCACTTTGAGAGAGCAGAGCTTTAGCTGCAGGACGGGGGTGTCGACATCCTCCGCATAAGGAGGCAGCCTGGGGGCTGTCGGGGAAGCTCAGACCACGCTGCAGATGAAGGATATGAAACTAATTACACGAAACTCATAAAGTGCTACGGAGCAGATCAGCAGCCCGGCTGATGACAGCGCGTACACGTCGGGAGGAACACCAACAGCCTGTCAGAACCTTCCGCACGCCCGCGCCTCCCTGCAGGATGGGATCCTGCTCCCCAGTTCCAGCCCAGCCCCACAGCTGCGCTGCAGGTGAGCCCCGAACTGCTCCAGACGGGCCGGGCCCAGCGCCCAGCAGGCACGGGCAGCACGCCGGGGACTGGGATGATCCCAGCCCGTTCCCGCCCCAGGCCCAGAGCGGCCGGCGGGCAATGGAAGCAGAGTGAGTGCCCGGAGCACCGCTTTCCCCGTAGCTTTTCTCTGAGTTTTGCTGATAATAACATTATGGTTTCCCCTGCGCTGGCAGTCGGATGAGAGGAGCCTGCAGCCTTCGGAGGGATCGATCCGATCGATCCCAGAGGCTCCATGTCATTTCCAGGGGATTTGCTAAAGAAGCTACTTATGTCCCTTTTTCATTTTCACCAACTCATTACCAGCTGCTGCTGCTCCCTGCACTCCAGCAGCACCTGCAGGAACGACTCCCGTCACTCCCAGCCCTGGATCCTGATGCAGAGCCCTCTCCCAGGGCTGGAGGCGGGCGACGCTGGCGCACGAGGGGCGCTCCCCACCTCTCCCTCTGCGCAGGCACGCACACACACTCTCCTTTCTTTTCTCTTTTTTAAAGGGCAGCCCAGCAGCAGACTAAGCAACTGATCCCCTGGCTTAACTTTTAAATTAAGACCATTGTAAATTTGGGAACTTGAGAAGAGATGGAGAGGACACCCATAATCCTTTGCAAATGTCAAGTGGCTCTCGATATTGGTTACTTTTCAAAGGTAGCTAGGCTACAGCGTGCGCAGTAATGAAAAAGCCCTGCCAGGCCCACTCCATAGGGCTTCAGTCAATATACATAATATTATTGGGCTTTGAAAGGATTAAAGATTGTTTCTTTTGCTCCCTTGTAATATGGTGATCTATTGCTCGTAGCAGCGCGGGCGCACCCTCTCCCGCGAGGCAGGCACTGGAGGATGCTCCGGCACCGGAGACCCTGGGACGCTGCGGCACCCTCGGCACGAGGTCCAGGCAGCCACTGCTGCAGACACAGCCATCCCACCGCCCTCTCACAGCGAAGAGCAATCAAGGATTGCTAAGAAGTGAAAGTTAAACAGCACTGAAAGTCTTCACTTACTAACAGGGCCAGAGAGCAGACCTGGAAGTGTTGAAACATATGGAAAAATATCATTTTTTACTACATCCTACTCAAAAAAGTTCATAGATCTATGTTTTGACTGCAAGAACTCAGTTCCTCACAAACACCCATTAAGTACAAGAAATGTGAACAATCAGCACCGATTTGAGGCTCCCAGGACTCCTTTGAGCCGTGGCAGCTGTGGCAGAGGAGGAGGTGCAGGATGAGGCCCCAGAGCAGCACACCTCCTGACGCCGGGTGCCCTCGGGGGGTCGGGGGTTTCTGAAAGCACCATCCACAAAAGGCACGTGCAAATCTTGATTTGAAGGGTCTCAGACAGAGCACCTTGTGGCTGAATTACTGACATTTTTTTTTTAACTTTTCACACCTGTATTTTCTTGTTCTGATGTTTAATTAATACTATTTGATTGAATATGGGGGATTTTTCGTCTCACCAACCTGCAGGATCACCTCTGACTCTCCTTTTAGCAAGCCAAATGTGCAGTGCTGGCAAGGCTCTGCTGGTTTTCAAGAGAAAGGTAGCACTTGAGATTCCTGAGCAGGAGAGAGCAGGATTTGGCATCCTGGCCACCAGCAGAGCCCAGCAGTCCCTGTGCTCCCTCTGCCCCGGAGTGAAGCTCCTGTGACTTAATGGCAAAGATGAGGGGGAGCAACGCCTGAGCGAGGACACTGATCCCTCCCCACCGGACCTTTACTGAAGTCATACATTCTGAACAAAGGAGTTGAAAAAAGTAGTTTTTCCATGATACTGTGATCTTCAAGAGGTGAGACGGAGACCAGAGCCTGCAAAATTCCTGCTTGAGCAGAAGATGGGAAATAGGGGAAGAGGAATCAAAGGAGATGTTGTCAGGTTTTTAACAGTATCTCAGAAACCTCTCTCTCATGAAGATTTTCAACTGAAAGCCTAGCAAAAGTGCTGCTGTAGGTTTCAAGCCATTAATCCTGACCAAGGCTCCTCTGCTTTAGGGCCATCCAACGTTCACTGAATTCAAGAGAAACAGTGTCACTTGGCCAGCGAGAAAAGCCTTTGATTTCAGAGTGATTTCAAAGAGAAGAATGTTCTGTATTAAAGCAGCAATAAATAACAGACTGGATTACACGTTAGTTCAGTTGCTGACAGGAGTTTCCCGAGGTGAGGTGGGACAGCCAGAAGAGCGACTCCCACCTGAGCAGAGCTCAGCCAGCTCCCACACAGCCAGGGCGGCTGGGTTGATGGGGGCTGGACGAGTCCTGAGTTGGCTGCCACTGCTTACAGAGATGTAATGGCCAGAAAGTCCATTTTAAGAAGGATTTTGGTAATTCTGTGTGTCATCAGAATTAAATGCTTACAAAAATGGGTAATT
>JAWWEW010000020.1:19909040-19935989 GCA_035583185.1 Anabacerthia variegaticeps | reverse complement strand
CCAGAAAGTCCATTTTAAGAAGGATTTTGGTAATTCTGTGTGTCATCAGAATTAAATGCTTACAAAAATGGGTAATTTTGCTTTATTATAATGTAAATTGCTTTTAGAAGTTCTGTATAGAAGAATTAATAAGACCTGAGGATCCAAATGAGTTCTTAATCATTTACCTTAACTTTCCAGGGCAACACGTCCCCCACATGGAAGGACCAAAAGGTTCTAGTGTCTCTGGTTTATCTGATGCTTGGGGGGACTGTCACAAGACAACAATGACGTAACAGTTTAGCTGCTGCTATCTTTTATGAGACAGTGAGAGATACCAAAACACCCTCTGAACATCCTGTATTTTCTAAATGTCACAAAAATCCCCCTCAGTCTTCAAAGGGTCTGTAAAACTCTGCTGCAGAGATCTGCAGGTGAGGAATCCCACGGGAAATGAGGGAGAAAGAAGAAAGAGAACCAAGAGAGCAGAACAGGCCCAATCCAGAGGGTGGGGGCACAAACATTACACCAAGATAATGGAGAAAAAGGGAATAAGGACTGAAAAGGACTCTCTGTAATGACCAGACGATCCTTGCTCAAATAAACTCTGTTTCATAGGCATCGCATTGTCACTTTCATCTTCTGTGATCACAGGAATCCCAGACTCATGTGGTGTCTCTTGTCTGGCAATGGAGAGAAAGGAGACCTAACCCTGCACTGCCTGCAGGTGTTGTACCCACCTCTACCAGCAAAAGGGTCTTCAACGTGGTTTTGAAGACTGCAGCACAAATAGCCCAAATCCATGAAAGCAAGGGAATTAAAAAAAATAAAATCAAAAGACTCTAGCCTGTCAGGATGATAAATCAGAGGTTAAATACCCAAGAGTCGTTCAGGTATCACTTGGGGGATTTACTTTTCCTTTTCATGGTAATTTTAATTTGAATTTTCAGGCCGACAGTTGTATTTCTTGAGAAATCTATACCATTCTCCCAGCAGTTTCCTTGAAATAACCGATGGATCTTCAGCAACTAAATTCCAATTTAAAGGATTTGTCAGTAAGAAAATCCCAATCTCAACAAAAGGTAAATGCAGCCGGAGCTTTCCGACTCAGGCTGATGGCAATAAAGGAGCAGGGAGTTTCTATTAGCTCAAGTAAGTTAACAGATTCCAGGTAATCCTTCCTATTACCACGAAACACCTGCATACAGATGCCACATCGCAAGTGAGGATGGATTTTTAATTTCTGAAAAAGTAAGATCCCAGGCACAAGGTGAGGCAACAGAGGGGGAAGTGACGGGGAGAGACCTTTGCCAAGAAGAGGTTTCCCAGTACAGAAGTCCACTGGATGCTGCAGAACAGTAAAGCCATTCATCACATGTATTTAAAGTTGAATTTGCTGATATTTTATGGTATTGGATTTTATTTCTATTAACATTTTATGCTGAAATTACAGAATGATTCGTGAGTACTGAATTTTTGATTGCTTTTATACTTGCTGGGACACTATTAACGTTGATTTACGTTAATAGCACTGTAAGAAGATATTAACAATGAAATTTCCAAAAGCACTTAGCATCCCATAATTGGAGTTAAATGACAAAAAAAATGAGGGGATAATAAAGTAGAGAGACAGAATTTTTGACAATCCTCCCTCCAAACTGTATTGTTGAGGAAGAATGGGCGCAGGACCGTTTCATGAAAGCATCCAGTGACCCATGTGCACAGAGCACCCGAAGGCTCCAGTGGCCAGCGGAGCTGTGGGGGCAGCACAGGCTCCTGCGGGGCACCCCAGGCACCTGCCAGGGCTGGCAGCTCCCACTGCGGACCAGACTGGGACACAGCAGCCACAGGTTGGACAGGAGGGACTTGGAAGAGGCCAGAAATTAGCCAGCTTTCATCTCTTGAGACTGGGAGGGTGAGGATTCCCGAGGGAAGGACACAAATCAAGCTGAACAGTGGGGAAGGTGCTGCAGAATCAGCCACTCGAGAGGTGCCAGGGGATAGACTGGCCCAGACAGACAGACCGACCTCATTCCACACACCCCTGTGATTTCCTCGGATCGCAAACCTGGCTAAACCAAATGTAATTAATTCCTTTTAAAGCATAATTTTCACAAAATCTACTTTGACATCACTTGTATACTTTTTTAAAATTTCTCTTCCCGTTAAAAAAGCAACGAAGTGCTTTTTTTGTTAAAAGGTGCTGCAATGCTTTGCTGTTATGTGGCATTTTATGGTCCGCTAAAATGTGGAAGAAAGTCCTCAGAGAAGTCAAATTACAGAGTAGTGAATGAAAACTCCTGGCTGTACATCGAAAACAAACGTGTAGCAACAACAAGTCTCGTCAAAGCGATGACACATCAGGTGTGGAATTCAAAAATGAGCAAAGCCAAGGAAAACTGAGACCTAACTCAGCTCTGTCTGAGATCCACAGACTAACTGATCAGAGGGAACACTGGGATCTCACAGCCTGGTGACCCATCCCCGAATTCGGACATGAAGCTACTGTTACAGCTTTTTTAATATAATATATATATATATATATATATATATATATATGTAAAGAAAAGCAACCTGGGCTAATGGAAGGTGTCCCTGCCCATGGCAGGGGGCTGGAACTGGATGAACTTTAAGGTCCCTTCCAACCCAAACCATTCTGGGATTCTGTGATAAATATCAATGTCCAGACTTCAGCTGAGCAGGGAGCTGTGAGACGGTTTGTAGGTGGCTTGTGACCTGTCTTTTGCCACGTACAGCCCTTCTCCAGTCGGGAGCTGTCCAGCTGCAGGTCACAGCAGAGATCAGCTGGGGAAGGAGCTCTTTTGTCTGACCTCAAATAACGATTGTGCTGGTCAGGAAATGCAAGATTTATTATTACACAAATGCCAAAAGATTTCTTGCTTTGGAAGAACAGCCAATATTTCCCTTGTATGGGAGAAGGACTGTTCCTCAGGCAGAGCTGCATTTTGGGCACGGCCACCTTCACCGAGTTCAAACCAAACCAACCCCAACCCAACTCCTTTTATCAGCAGGAACCACATTTGCTTACACAGAAGATCTGTCAGCAGCCCACAGTAAATAGATCAAATGGAGCTGACATGCTACTAAATTTGATATGCATCCTCATGTCTTTAAAATTCCCATCTACCCATGCATTTAAAAGGTAAGTTTGTGGACTTCTTAAGTAATTATATTTCAATAACAGGAGAGAGAGAAATGCCTGGAAACTTAACAACAAAACCACTGACTGCTACATAAATTAAAAACTGATTGATGGGGGAGAACTTAGATGAATTGTTAAATTGGCACATGATTGGAAAGCCAACAGATCCCAGCCTTGTAGGGCCCAGCTCAGCAGGCTGTTACTCAGAGTAACAGCCACGCAGACGGAAGCAGTGTTAGGTGCTCACTGGGCAGGTAGCTGGTACCCAAACGCAGAGTCAGGTGCTCAACACGTGCTCCTCACATGGAGGAGAAACACAGAGCTGCAGAGCCAGGAAACGGCACTCAGGTGTGCGAGGACACAACTGTCCCCCACCCTGCCACCCTCCTGGATGTTCTCCCACACCCTGTTCCCAACCCGCTCCTGCACCGCTGCAGAACTCCCCACCTCTGTGGGGCTGACACGGCAGCTGGGGGGGCTGAGGCTGAGCCCTGCCTGAGGAGAGAGAGCAGGGCTGACACCAGGGTGCCAGAACACGAGTATTTCTGGGGCAGAAGTGGGTGGGTTGTACGTGCAGGAGGGAGGAGGTGGCCGTGCCCCCGAGAGCAGCACCGATGTCTGCGCCGCCGAACCCTCCCGAGGGCTCAGTGCTCGCCTCCCGAAGCTGCGCCACCGGCCAGCGCCTGCAACATCTCAAGTGGGAAAATGTAATTTTATTAAGGCTCTTGGAGCTTCCCTCTCAGCATCTGCACTGCAGCAGAGCATACAAAGGGAGGTTATGAAGAATTTCTCATAATGGCCACAGGCACAGATTCATAACCTCCCCCAGCCACCCTCGGTTAATAAAGCTCAAGCTTGGCCCACCTGCCCCTGGCCCCTCACCCACAGGTGCCCCAGCCCTGGGCCACCCAGCACATCCCTCCCCTCCCTCCACAGACGGGAAACTCCTGCTTTGCCTTCCCTACATTCTTATTTTGTGGGCACCTTCATTTGCAAACCTGCTCTTGGAGGCCCAGAGCTGTAATTAATCCATGTCACAGGAAAGATGTAGTGTCGGGAGAATTTATGACTGGCTCTGAGCTGCCGTGATGAGCAGGGGCACCTCAGCCCCTTGTGATATAAATGCCTCTGCTAATTGGATTGCAGGAGCTAATCAGGAGCTGGAGAGAGAATGGAGGCGCTCGGCCTCCCCACTGCTGGCGTGGGCTGATAAAGCCGGCAGCTGCGCTCGGGGAGAGGCACAGGAATTGCATCCACGGGAATTGCATCCCGGCACGGAGCCCGGCCCAAGATGGCTATCGTGGGGTGCCCAGGGCTGCTGGCCGTGCAGCAGAGAAGGAAGAGCTGCCATCGACCCAGGCAGGTCTCGCTGCCAGCCAGGGGCACACACCGAGGGCTGCGCACACTCACAGGGGTGTCTGGGTGGGCCCACGAGCACTGGGAGGCTGCTGAGCAGCCTGCACGGCCCTGGTGGGCTGTGTGTGGCCAGGAGCTGTCCAAGAAGCCGAGAGCATCCACCTGACAGCACCCAGGCAGCCCTGGGCCAGGGGATGGCAGTGGCATCGCATGGACGCCTGGCCCGGCTGGGGTTCAGATGCCCCATGGCCCTCGAGCTGCCCTGGGGTCTCCATTGCTGATCTCAAGCATGAGGAAAAGAGGTGACTACTCAGTGATCCCAACACTGCGTCTACTGACACGTTCAGTCTGTGCCTTTCCCCAGAAAGGCAGAAAACCAGAGGGACGGAGGTGGAAGTCAAACAAGGACACTCCTGCAGTGGGAGTGAGGTTGACCCCACCAGGAGCAAACTGGGTGAATGTCCCCGGCTGTAAGTGTGCTCCACACACCACACGGGCTGTCAGATGGTGAGTGGGTGGGCAGGCAGGAGGTGGCTCCTGAGGATGGGCTCAGGATGCTCTTGAGATGCTCCCACTCCAACCTCTACAGAATCTTCAAGCCCCTTGACTATCCCCAGCTCCTGCCCAGGGTGGACCCGTTCATGGGGAGATGGGAAGAGCCCTGGCTGGAGAGGTCTGATACGATTCCATGTGTGCACAAACTGGACACATACAGGTCCTGGTTGGAGACCAAGGGTTCTTTTGCAATCCAAGGCTTCCCCACATTCAAACAGCGTTCCTATCTTCTCCACGTCCTTCTTGTTGCCCTTTATTTTCCTCCCTGCCTCCCTTTCTTGCAAATACATCGATTCAAAAGTAAGTCTTGAAAATGATGACTAAATGCAAGCATCCCTCCCTACAGAAACACTTTCCCACCTTCTTAAACCTTTTTGGAGGCGCGAGGGAAAATAACCCTTGTATTTATGCAAATTTCAAAGTGGCGTGTGATGATGGAAACAAAACAGTGCTGGAGCGCAGCCAAGGCATGGCACCGACGGGGCCTCTCAGCTGCTCGCCTCCCGATTCTTCGGGGGAAGCAGCTGTAGAGAAATGAAAATACAGAAGCCCCCGCGCTCGCCCGCCGCCGCCCGCGCACACATTCCAGCACCCGTCACCTCGGAGGCGGCAGGATGCGGGCTCTGGCCAGGCACTGCCAGCAGCCCGGAGCACCCTGTCGTCCCCCACAAGCCTCCCTGTCCCGCTGTTCCCGATTCCCCTTTCAGGAATTTACAAACATTTTCTGCAGATCAATATCTGTATTGATTATTCATTGTGAGCGAGTCGTGTGTCTTTGGTGATCCAACCTGGCAGAGTGAGCAGCCAAAGGCTGCGGCAGATACGGAGGGGAAGAAAAAGGAGAAAAAAACCCCACAGAAGGCGAGAAGGACCCAGATCTGGCTGGGTTCGTCTCTGCCGGCAACGGAGACGGATGGAGAGGAAGGAAGGAAGAAAATGGGGACGGCATGAAAAGGAATGAAGAGATGAGGGAGCTGAGGAGAGAAAGCGAGAGCAGGAAAAACAAAGTCACCACTGGAGAACTGGTGCCGGGGCATGCCGGCAGCCTGGAGAGATTCCAGCCTCGCGCTCGCCCTTCTGCACACGGATGCGATGGACTTATTGCTCCGGGAGCGAAAAGTGACTCACGGTTTTGGTATCTGCTACGTAAGAGCTTTGGGGGGATTCCTTGGCTGGCTGACAGAAAGGGAAGAAAGCAGCAGCAGTGAGGTAAAATGCGATCCCTTCCTCCTGCCTTCCTGGGAATACGCGTCGCCCGGGCTGGCTGGAGCAGCTCGCTGCTTGCTTATGATATGCAAAAGGAGAATAATTAAAAGCGCCAGCATCACTTGCAAAGTGAGTAAACACAAAGCCTTTCAAAACATGCTCTTCAGCTAATGAGAAGCTGTAATTTCTTATACTTAAAGGCAAAAAAGACCCTGATGAGGCTCGGTGGAGGGTGCGCGCGCGCCTGCGTGTGTGTGCATGTGTTTGTAGATATGAGAGAATCAGTTAATTGTTGATGATGTTTAGAAAAGGGATTATGAGGAAAGACACTGAAATGATGACAGGGAACATCTTGGATCAGAGCCAGAGAAATAAAATAATCAAGGACAATCAAGCCTGCAGCTCCGGAGAAAGCGCCGACTGTTCTGCTGGGGACTTGGAAGGAATTTCCCCGTGCTGCCGAGCTGCAGCTGGAATATGTGCTTGGCACCAGGAGGGAGAACTGCAAGGAGCAGTTCGCTTGAAGCATGAGACAACAGAAGAGAGAACTATGGAGCTGTGCTATAATTCAGAGGTTAAACAGCTTTGTCTGCTTATCTGTCAGGTGGAGACTCGGTTTTGTCCACATCTGACCTGCCCTGAAAATGCAACTTCTGAAATCCCCTGGCTAAAGGGGATTTCAACCTCAGCCGGAGCTGTGGATTCTCCAGACGCCTCTCCAGAACTGCTGTGACATTACAAAAACAAAGGAAATGGAGCTCGAGGAATTAAGTTCTCCTGTGGCTGCAGGACCTGATGGACCTGACCATGGGAACCGGCTCTGGAATCGATTCCTTCCTTAATTCTGGCAATCAGAACCACCTTGCTCCGGCTGGGGGTTGCAGCTCACTGCCTCCAAGCACATAGGAAAGGTGACAGTCATCGGGAATACCAGGAACAAGCTTTCCTTCCCACCTGGGCATCTGCCTGCTGTCCTGAACGGATGGATTTTAATAAATGTTGGCTTTCTCTTGGGCTGAGGTTGGGTGGGGAGAGAGAATAAAGGGAAATTTAAACCATCCCGTGACTGCTGTGTTGTCAGTGAGCTACAGAAATGCCGTCCCTTTGTTTTGGATGTTAAAACTCCGTCTGACTTCATTGTTGCTGAATTTTGGCACGTTACACTCTGGGCTTCTCCACAGCAGAAACACATGGTCTATTAAAGTGGGAATCTTTGGGGATGCGGAGGCAGAGGAACGAGCCAATCATACATGGCTTTTGCACATTCCGTGTTTTCCAGCGTTTGCAGGAAGCTTTCCGGAGGGTATGTATGTATGAGTGTGCCCAGGGAGGGCGCAGGGCAGCGGGGCGGGCGAGGGCAGCGGGCGCGTGGCGCCGCAGGCACGATGCCGGGACGTGTGTGGTGGACGCGGCGCGGTCGGTGCTGCCAGGCAGACACCCCTTCCCCACGCCGGGCTCGCGGAGCCGCTCAGACCTGAGCGGAATCTTAAACGCCCAGGAGCAGATTAGCATACTAACCAGTGGTGTCAACCCCGCAGCAGCCATGGCCATCGCCCCGCTCCCACAGCCTGCCAGACGCTCAACCGGCTCCTTTGTCAGAGCCCTTTTTATGTTTGTAGTTGGCTTTTGTTTCCCAATCGGACCCTAGAAATTCATTAACAGCGATGAAAGGCAGAGATGCAAAAACCTATAATGAAAACAAATGATCGATTTAAATGGTGCTGGGGCTGAAAGGAGGGGGCTTGCGGCGCCGGGACCAGAGGAAATCCTGCCACCTGGAAAATGCCTGGACATGCATGTCCTTCCCCGTGCCAAGGCTCCAAGGAGACCGTTACTACAAAGCCGGTGGTGTGTGTAAGGATGTTGTAGCATTGTCTGTACAGAACCTCAAACAAATACCAGCAAGCAGCCAGAAGGAGAGGTCGGTCCTCATTGTCCCTGCTCCGGCTGCTGGGAATGCTGGAATTACTCTCTGCTACTCGACAGGGTTTAATTAGACATAACTCAGTGCCTGTAAACACAGCCTTTTAAAATCCCTGCAGTTCATTCACACCAGTCCTCTCCTCCGGCCCAGCAGCACAGGCAGCCTCAACAGGAAGGCTCTGCGGCCGCAGGGGAAGGCACGGGCGAGCCGCTGCCACCATGGAGCAACCCTGGAGCCTCCAGGATGCAGGATGTGGCACCAGGCTCTTCAGGTGTCTTCCTCTCCTGTTTTTTTCCTGAAGTAAATTATTTCACAAATATTACTGTCCCCTAAAGTGTCGCACGGTTGTGGAAAATAAAAAGATTTAATCCAAGCGTGGCCTTTTTATCAGGATCGATCGAACAGGGGAAAAACTGAAATAATCTCCGTTGCATGATTTTTGTTTGTAAACAGCGTGTGTGGGCTTTAAATGTCACAGAGACACAGCTTATGTATTTGCCAACAGGATTTTTAGGCAATTCTGGATGTTCTCAGACCCAGGCTGAGTGTGCAGGTCTGTGGGGCTGGAGCCAGAGACACCCTCCCACCAGCCTTGGCTCAGAGCAAGCCCGGCACAGCATCCTGGAAAACGTGTCCCTGGAGCTCGGAGAGTCTGGGTATTCTGTACCTCTGGGAACCAGGAATGCCAGTAGGGAAAAGGGAAATGGGCTTCTGCCCCTCTGTCATTCTGTACCCAGCTCTTACTGCACACGGGCAAAGGCTCCTGGCTCTGTCTGTCTAGAGAGGTATCCTGCTAATTCCAGCTGATTTCACCAGCTAAGAACCTCTAGCTTAAATGTTTTAAAGACAGACAATGTAAAGACTTTATCCTTTGGAGAAATTGGAAGAAAATCTCTCAACACCTGCCACATGTCCACATTTTCCAGTGAGGAAAACAACCACCAGCTCATGTCTGAGGAAACCTCTCTAATCTGGACATGGTAAGGACATGCTGGATAATCGTACTCAGTGTAGTTTAATTTACCTTCACAATTAGATAAGCAAACTAAAACCCTTAAGGACCTTCAAAATTTATCCTAAACTACCACCAGTCCTTATCATTAAACTTTTAATTGTAAACACAGCAAACAGTAGTGAAATCAGAATCCCAGACTGGTTTGGGTTGGAAGGGACCTTAAAGCCCATCCCATCCCACCCCCTGCCATGGGCAGGGACACCTCCCACCAGCCCAGGTTGCTCCAAGCCCCGTCCAGCCTGGCCTTGGACACTCCCAGGGATGGGGCAGCCACAGCTTCTCTGCAAACCTGTGCCAGGGCCAAATGTTTGCTGTTTGCTCAGGGTTCCTTACTGACCATGGCTGAGTTTTGGAGCCCCTGAAATAAACCCACATTTCCACAGCAGCCTCTGAAAGAGCCTTGTGCCAGTTAAAAGGAAAAAGTATTTTGGGAGATCACATGAGAACTGTCTCTCATGTCAGCGTATCACCCAGGTGACGAGCTACAAACACATTCCCACTCTTTTTTTTTGGTATTGAAATAAAGTGAAAGAAAGTTACTAAAAATATGTTAGATGCTTATGTCAGAAGATCCAGACACACATTAAAAGGCATTAACAAATACCCTCTTTTACTGTGAAATACAGCCTTGGTCCCACGTTCTCCACTTCCTTCACACTTACAGGAAAGCAATTAGCCACTAAACAGGTAATTATAAATAATACCCCATAAAGAGATCTGTCCAACTATAGCAGAGTATGAACAATGGCCTTTTCCTCACCAGGTTGAAATCAAAGCCTTCCATGTAATGGCCAAGAATAGCATGGAGAACAAAGTCCCTTTTTACCGAGGAAGGGAACAGAGTGTGTTCTACTGACACAGAACCAAAACTGTTGATTTTCCTCCCTGCAGCTGGTTAAGGCTTTGGGTCTCTTCTGGAGGTACATGAGCCTCACACTATCCTGCCCCTTGGCAAAATAGAACTGTACCTGCTGGTCCTGGCTGTACAAATTTAGAAGTTACAATTCTGTGAAACAAAAGCCCATTTCCACATGGACATTTAGAAGAATTATTCTCCTCTGGAGGCTTTCTCCTTGTCTTCTTCCCACTTGTATGAGATCCTTCCCTACTCACCCCACACTTGCTTTTTACCACTTTTGTTTGTCTCTTCAACACAATTAAACCTGCAGTTTTAATCAACTAAGATGCTCAAACCAATCACCCACAAAGTTCTCCGCCCACCACTGCCCATCTTCACTGTTTCACCCAGCACCAGTTTTGGTTTGAGTTTGCTTCATTTCTCACAGCCCCACTGCCTTCCTCAGTCTGACGAAGCTCTGGAGTTGGGGCAGATTCCCTCAGCATAATCCCACTTTTCCTGCCCCAGTCATTATTAGAAACAACACACAGATTGGTTCCAAAGTGGAATACTTTTGTAGGTACTGCATGTTTTTTAAGAAAACTTGCAGTTTCTAATACAACAAAAACAGCCAATATGTAACGGTGTGAGAAAGTCACAAGTGACCACATGTGCTCTCTCTCCAAAATGGTTCCAAATGTTCCCCTGCCACCCCCTGTCCCCCTCTTACCTTCTCTGTGCTTTTCTGTCCTTTCTGTGTTCCATCTTTTTTCCCTCTTGTTCTCATAACAAAGTCAAGAACATTGACCACAGGGAAGGCAGGATTTCAGCATTTCCATTCTTCCCCCAAATCTCTGGATTCAGTTTACAACACCTGAAGAACACCATACACCCTCCCCCCACCCAAAAAAGGACACCAAAGCCTGCAAAGTTTCCTAACTAAATGGGAAAAAGTCGATGCTTTGCTCAGGATCCTCTGAGATATTGAGAGCACAAAGCGAATGAGTGTCTGCCCATCACACAATTTCCCAAGGCTTCCATTTAATTTATAAGTCTGATGATTCTCAAGAAATTGAAGTGTGCACTTGTGTTGTAAACAAAATACTTCAGATAAAAACGTAGGAAGAAAGCTGGAGAGAAGCCTTCCTTAAAGGATAAAAAGACCCCAAAAAGTGAATACAAGAAAAAATCCAACTCCAAACTTATATTTCTGTTTTCCACCGAGATGGGGAACTCTGAGGAGTATTTTTTGAAGCCTGCCATTAATCCTTCCACTGCTATTGGTCTCCCACAACCTTAGTTTGATATTACCAAGTATCCCAGAGATTATGAATGACCTCTAATGACTCAGGATATAGAGAGAGATATTAAAACCAAGTACTTCACAGTGACTCACTGAATTCTAGTTATACACAAAATAATTTTGAATGAAATTACTATACTTGGACCACAGGTACAGAGATTTCCAGTGCCAAATCTTATGGTGGAGTGCCTGGTAGGAAGGGAAGGGATGTTTTTCCCACATTCAGGAAGATGTGCTTTCTGCCCGCATATCATTTACCATAGTTTTGGGAAACTGAGTATTTAGGAATGGAAACAGACCATCCAAATATAATTTACTTTCACCAATTCACATGGGAAATGAACAAGGTCAGGAATCTTGTCCTTTTCTCATCCTTCCTTATGCTGTTTGACTTGGACAGACATTCAAGGGACAGTTTTCCTGCTAAGAAGATTAAGCCAAGGCAACTAATGATTTGGCCTCTTCTTAATGACAGAAACTAACAGTTCAGGTCAACATAAATAATTAAATATGGAGCCCCAGTGGTTCCTCACCAGCTCACACAGAACTACAGCTTGGCAAGGTATCAGCTTTGTAGACACGTAGGGAAAAATAATCCAAGGACAGCCTTGCTCAAAAACCACCTTTTCATTGAAAATAAGAGGACTCAACACTACTGACCAGCGAGTCAGGTGTTCAGAAACACTTCACACAGGTGGCATTTAAATAAAACCACAGAGCCAGCAGAAAGAAGAGCAGCAAACCCTGTGGCCCACCAAGAACATGAAGAATTCCCAACTCTGCCAGAGAACAGCACAGCTCTGTTACAAGTAATCACATCTCTCTTAGTCCAGGTGATTTACATCACACATCCCAAGAGGGCAACCAACACCAAAAGCACTTCTCCAAGGCTTACAAAAATTAGGTCTTCCTACCTCGGAGTGGGAACTTGGATCCGGTGCCAGCGAGTGGAGCAGGGGGATGGTTCCTATTCAGACTGGAGAAAGTCGGTACAAACTCTCCAGATCAAAGCCTGCAAATGAAAGAATGTGAAGTATTATAAAATATCCTGAAGGATTTGGAATAACGCACCAAAAGTTCATTTCTGTGTCCAGTTCCAACTCAGTCGACATTTCCAACTGTCCTACCTCTCCTGACACTGACCCTGACCTGTAGCATCTTTACAACAGGTAGATTTTGCCTCCTACAAACCAGACAGCTGCACCTTCCATCTACCTGGCTTCAGGGAAAACACTGTCTCAGCTACATTTAGGTGGCTTTGCCAGTGGAAAACCCACACGTTTATCTGTACCACGGACCTGGCTCAGCCATCAGCAGGTGCAGAAGCTCTGTGGTCTGCTCTGCTCTAACCAGTGCAGCCCAGTCTGGCCGCTCACATTCCCAGCAGGTGAGTAGAGACACGAGGAAGGCAAACACAGTGACGAGTCAGGGGAAACAGCTGGACTCATGAGAAGCCTTCCACTTCCCAGGAAAACCTCTGCCCAGTTTGCTACTCCTCTATCTACCCTTTACACCTGAAGCTGTGGCTGCCCCTGGATCCCTGGAAGAGTCCAAGGCCAGGTTGGACAGGGCTTGGAGCAACCTGGGCTAGTGGAAGGTGTCCCTGCCCGTGGCAGGGGTGGAAGGAGATGAGCTTTAAGGTCCCTTCCCACCCAATCCATTTCATGATGGTATGACACACTTTGGGACACGAGCATGTGTGAGACACACCAGGTGAAAGGCTAAACCACCACACATCCAGAGCTTGTTCTAAACCACCAGAACAAGGAAGCTATCTGAAGTAAAAAAAGGTACTTTCAGGAAAATGCAAATTGTTTCCAAACAATGAAAATAGAAAAGGACATAAATCCAGCACACTAAGTGCAAACCCACGATAAGGCAAGGCAAAACATGGCCTGGAGAACAATCACCAGAGTTCAGGGAGCTAATAAAAACTTCTCCAACACAAAAGCAGGAAGCCTGTCCATCACCCAGTGCTGCTGATGGATGGGCAAGGCGTAAAGGGGGGAATTAAGAAAGATAAGGGTACAGCAGCAAAATTAAATTAATTCCTTACACTGCTGTTCACTGTGGAGGGGTCAGGAGGGTTCATATGCCAGAGCAACAAATCACCAGAGGCTGACAGTGCTCCCTCCAGAGTCTTCAAGGAGCTCAAATATGAAATTGCTGAACCTTCTTCCTTTGCATCCGGGGACCGGAAGGTGACCAATTTTTACAACAGACTTTAGGAGTGAGCATGGGAATGACAGGCCACAAAGTCCCATTTCCAGTACAGGCAAAAGGATCGAAAACTGTGGGACCGACTGGAATTAGCAGCGATGAGTGAACATGTGTCTGGGGAGGAGCCTGAAAGCCAAAAGAGTTTATATGTACAGATCTGAGTTGTCTGACAAGGAACCAGCCCTGCTAATACGGGAGATTTGGGCTGATACAGTGGAATCAGATTTTCTAAAAGCTTTTCTAGAACATCCCTCACTAAAGGTTCTTAAGGAAACTAAACTGTCATGGAGTAAGGAGGATTAATCTTCCTGCGAATTCCTGATAAAAGATAGGAAGAAAGGGCACAAACACAACATTAGCAAGGAAGGGAACAGAAATTTTGCACTGCTTCAGCTTAGTCATAAATAACCTGGCAAGAGGGGACAGCAAAGTGACATGCAGGTAAGGGAGGTGACACACAGCATTTTTCAGGGAAGTCACGTTCAAGACTAACAGAGAAGAGTTCCTGGATGCCAGTGCATGTCTGTCGCTGAAGAGGATCCTGGATTTAACCAGGCATTTTATATCTGCCTCTTTTAAAGGCAGATGTTTTCTTGCTTTAATAAATGGATTGGCTTGGGGAACCACTTGATCCCGGTGCCCTTGGACAAGGGGGAGAGGACAGGCTAAGGCCTAAGTCTGCTTTTTATTTCTGCCACACAGAATAGCACTCCCTATTCTTAGGGAATTCTTGGAGGAAGAGCAAAGGAACAGAAAGCTGAAGCTTCTCGTTTGGGCCATATAATGGGATCCATTATTTGGACTTTGGCAGGCAGTAGGAGGCTGGATTCCCTCAGCCTGTGAGATGGCAGTGGAGATGTGACAGTGGTCCTTTGCTGCTACCAGGTTCGTTCCTGGGGAATACCTGACCCCATCCTCTGACTGCCTGATGAAAGCAGAAAGCCATGGCTGGGAAAAATCCCCCTGGTTTTGGGAGAACAGGGAGCAAACACCTCCCACCCAGGGGGATCATCCTCCAAATCCGATTGCCAACGGGCTGAAATGCCTTTCATTGTTCTAGGATGGACACAGGTAGGAAGGGACCCGTGAAGCTGCTCTCCCCCTGCCCAGGAACGTGCCCGTGAGGGGCACTGTGGCTCCCAGTGTCACCATGGTGGGCACAGCCACATCCCTGGGGTACCTTCCCGCACCCTGGGAGTGGTCCCTGCTCACCTCCCACAGCTGGTGGGGTGGGATGAAGGGGGAAATGGCTCTGAACCTGTCACAAACGGATTGTTTTCTAGAAAGGGAGCTCTGGTGAAAGGAAGCTTGTCCCTGTGGCCAGCCCCACTGGCTTCTCTCCTGGGACTGCAGACTGGGCTGGGAATCCCTCCTGCCTGCTGTGCCTGGCAGGGAGCTTTCCCCACCAGCAGCTGCCGTGATCCTGCAGCAGCTGAGTTCCTGTACGGCAAAGAAAGAGCACCTGACAAAGCCCACACAAAATTAAACCAGAGCCCCTGTCGCCAGCGCGGGGACAAAGCCCGTGGGTGCCGGGGTGGCCTCGACGCCTGCCCAGGGCCGGGGGCACACGGGGGCTCGGGGCACTCCTTTGTCCCACCACGTGCCCACACACTGAGGCCACTTGTTCCCGTGGGATGGCAATTAGCACCGTGCCAAATTCTGTGTGCCCCGTGCTAATTCAGGAGGATGGGCATGTCACACCCTGCCAAGAATTACAGCCCGCGCCGAGCCAGGCCCTGCCGACCCTTTCATTAGGCTTTTGTTTCAGAAGTGAGGGCTCACGGACTCCTTCTCTGCCAGAAACGCCCGTGCCGGCGCTGCAGGAGCCGTGGGTTTGGCCTGAAGGATGCTGCATGTGTGACTGAGCAGGGTGAGGGACAGCTGCCACAGCCCCTGCTCTGTCACAGATCACCTGCACATTTAGAAAAATCCACTGCTCCACAATGCCGCAAACCTGAAGCTGCATCAGTGCTGCAGGGCTGGGTGGTGTGGCTGCGGTGGGAGCAGAGCAGGGAGCACAGCCCTCCCAGCCCACAGCCCAAACAGAGCGACAAGCAGGGCACAGCCCACTCTGCACCCGCTGTCCTGCCCCTCCCGGCTCAGGACAGCTACCACCAAACCAGATGCCCCCAGGACAGGGTAGCACCCCCATCACACCGATCTGACCACGTGCAACATCAGTCTGAAAACTCGAGATGAAAACAGAGAAAACATGATTGGGTTCACTAATGCCCTGTTATCAGATGCACTCTGCTGTCCAGCAGCTGCTCCAGGTCCCAGGCAGCTCCCAGAGGAGCCATCCTCCAGTGACCTGCTTCAGCCCCATGCTCATTTTTGGGCAGTGATTTCCAGCTGCCTGGTGATGGCTGGAATAGAATCATAGAACCATTTGGGTTGGAAAAGGTCTCTACGCTCACTGAGTCCAACCATTCCCCCAGCACTGCCAAGGCCACATCCACATGGCTTTTAAATCCCTCCCAGAACGGGAACTCCACCTCTGCCCTGGGCAGCCTGTGCCAGTGCTGGACAATCCTTTTCATGACAGAATTCTCCCAATATCCAACCTTACACAGTCTCAGCAGTCTGGCTTTTTGAAGGACACTCTGCTCTCCTGAAACCGACCTGTCTGCAGTACCTAAGGATGCTGCAGCCTGTACGTTCAGGCTGCTGTAAAACCTCAGTAATTCCCTCTGATTCCAAGGAGGATGCTGTGAATTACTGAATTTGTCAGGTTAGCAGCACAAGAGCAGACTGTTCAAATAGACAGAACAATGCTTCATAAAATGCAATTTAACTTATTTTCTTAACTGTGGGCTGATTCCTATTTATGCTAATTCGTAACAGATTATGAACTCTATTATGTAATTGAAAAAATGACCATAAAACTTTCACAGTCCTAGAGAGGTTTTGGTTGTCTGTTTTTTTACACTCCATCGCTTCCAAGGGCTGGCACACACATGGCTGGACCCGTGTCCCCATGTCACCCACACACACACAGAGCCCAGCCCCGCTCCATTTACTGAGCGCTGGGGTTGCTCTGTGAGGGACTGTGGGAGGGACAGGGACCCTCTGTGTAGAGCCTGGGGCACAGCACGATGTGGCCAGGTATTGCCCCATCCCTGGCAGTGTCCAAGGCCACGTTGGACAGGGCTTGGAGCAACCTGGGCTGGTGGGAGGTGTCCCTGCCCACAGCAGGTGGGATGAGATGCATTTTAAGGTCTCCCCCACCCCGAACTATCCCGGGATCCTGTGATGAGGATACCGCTCCACCCATGGGAGCGCTCCCAGGAACATCTGCCTCTGATCGGGGGGCTCCTCTGGGGCACATCCTGCTCTGCCTCCCAGCTTGGGGACAGACAGACACACTGTGACCGACTGCAGAAGCGGAAAAGGCTCCGTCAGCGCCTCAGGGAGGAAATCCCCCACGACGGCACGGCAGCAGGCCATGGAGCTGTGGTAACTCCCGTCCGTGAGGGGTTTCAGCCCTGTGAGCGCATCGCCGGCAGGGCTGGGCAGGAGCAGGGGCTGGGTGTGCAGCCACCATCCAGCACGGGGTGTTTGAGCTCTAATTGGTTTGCAACGATTGTATCTTTTCCTGTGTTATTGCTGTACATGGCCGGGTTCTGTACCATACTGAAAATCAATAATAATGCATGAAAAAATGTTCTCCCCTCCCCAATAATCTTGTTAGGATTCTGGCACTGCCATTTTAAATCAGTTAGTCTATGTTTTCCATCCTGAGCTCAAAGTCACACTGGGGGTTACCCGCAGGACCCCCGGCTGTGTTTGGGCAGGCACAGCCCCTGCCCCGTCTGACCTGCACAGGGGTCTGGCTCAGGCACTGCCACCTGGGCCACCCCAAGGCGGTTTTGGGTGGGAAGGGACCATCAAGCGCTCACTGCCATGGGCAGGGATACCTTCCACTAACCCGGGTTGCTCCAAGCTCCTGGCCTTGGGCACTTCCAGGGATGGGGCAGCCACAGCTTCTCTAGGCACCCTGTGCCAGGGCCTGCCCACCCTCACAAGGAGGAATTTCTTCCCACTATCCCATCTAACCCTGCCCTCTGGCAGTGGGAAGCCTTCCCCCCTTGTCTTGTCCCTCCACCCCTTGTCCCAAGTTCCTCTCCAGCTCCCCTGGAGCCCCTCCAGGCACTGGAAGGAGCTCTGAGTCTCCTGGAGCCTTCTCTTCTCCAGCTGAACCCAAAGAGAATAAAAGTAGAAACCCCCCCCACAACAGCCCATTTACTCTCCACTCCAGATTAGGATTGGGATAGAGATGCTACAGGAGGTAATGAGCGTGATGAGATGAGAACAGGGGAGCTACTTAAAGAGATTAAGGGATTCAGGGCAGTGTAATTGAAAGGGCGGATGGCCTCACGGTGGCCTTTAACAGCTCCAGGAAAAGGAGCACAACCTGCTGCAGCACCCAGCAGCAAAGCAGGCAGTGCTGATGGTGTCAGGGCAATGGCACAGCTGCTCCAGGGGCAGGACACACACACACACAGCCACAGCACCACAGCACAGGGTCATCCCGACCCCTGCGAGCCCTGGTACAGCCTCCTCCCTTTTGGATACAGGGATACGAATCCTCTGCCTTCTCCTGGTTCGGAAACTGACCATCAAACCCAGAGTCTGAAAGAAGTGCTTCATGTTAAATGGAAACATTTGTATTCCTGAAGCAAAACTAAAAATATTTTGGGTTTGATAAGAATATTTTGTTTGATGCAAGCAAAACCTTTCATCTGGACTGTGGGTGTTTTTAAAAACTTCTGTTGCAAGAGAAAATCTTGTTAACAAAACAAACATTTTCTTTTTTTTTTTTCTAATTTTTCTAAAATATCTTCACTTTTGTTCAACCTTTTCAATTTAATGTAGCCTTGGAAACTTTTAAAAACTGTTTTTCTGAAAATAAATTTCTTCCCTGTATGTGCTGGGTCATCACAGGAGCCTTTTGCCCATGATGAACACACACACACACGTCTCTGAGTTAACAGTGTTTTGTCACGTTATCCTGGCCTCACAGTTTGGAATTCCTCAGGAATTAAAGCCTTACATAAACACAGCATTTAACCCCATTACAATATAATAATGATTTTTAAACAACTTTGTAATAGATTCTGTAATCTCTTCTCAAGGTGCGTGTTATTGTACTGTCACAGTTCCCTTCGCTCTGTAACAGCCCAGTCAAAGCAACAGATACGAAGGTAAACACAACTGGGAAGGTACCGAGTGCTACGTGGCCCCTTTCCCAGGTTTAGAACTTGCTTTTCCCAAGTGCCAGCTGCTCCATCGACAGGCCATACTAATTTTGGGACAATTTGTGTATTCTTAAACTAGAAGATTTTTCAGTTAAAGCAATGCATAAATTATTTATTCATTTGTATTTGCATTTAAATACTTGAAAAGTGTCCAAATGAACTGCTTTGAAAACTGTTCCAAAATTTCCCCCTAAGCTGTGACCTTGTGGCCAAGTTTAATCTCACAGCAAACTGAAAGAAGGGTTTATAAGGAACCCGTCCAGCGGCTCTGAACGTGCTTTGCTCCAGAGAGCCAATAGAGCCACCTGCAGACTCAGCCCAGCGCTGGGTTTGAGGCCCCCACTTGGGGTTCAGACATGGGGTTTCCACCAACTCACTCAACTCTAGAGTTAACAACCCAAGGTTTTGTTGGGGAGGTTTGATTCATCCTACTTGGTGGCTTCCTTAAAGCTCCTGCTTGTGTCCATATACAGCTCAGCCCTCCATTACAAAATCTTCCCAATATCTGTGGTTGTGGCAGAAAATGCTGAGTGTTAGAAGCCAGAATTCCAAGGAAAATAGGAGCTACATTGGTTTTAATATTCTATACACATTTCTGTCAAATCTGAGCTTTAGGGAGCTCGACTCATGGCCCTGAGAGTGGTTTTCTTCCCATCACCTATAACCCCGCATGTACCTACAACCAGTTCTGCACCTCACCACCCCAGGCTGATGGCCCAGCCTGACCACGGCCCTCCAAAGCCAAACACCATTTGGTTAATGGTCTCCACGGCAAGTTTAGTTACAGGGAAATGGCCTGTCCTTCCTTTGTCATAAATCTGATTGCTGCAAACAGCAGAAATTACAGCAGATTAATTCCTTACACCACCCTCGCAAGGAGAGCTGCTGAGAGGGAAGGGAGAAGCACAGGCACTGCTCTAAGATCTCAGCCAGCAGCAAAATGTGAGGAACCAGCAAGAGGGGTGTTCTCCTGACAACACATGTCCTGATACCACGTCCCCCAGGCGAGGGGGAGCTCCCATGCTCACAACTATGCTTCTGTCAGGAACACAATGAAAAAAACAGTTATAAAAGAGAAATCCTAAGTGTGCAGAAGAGGACAAAAGTCAAAAGACTGTGTCAAACCTTCAGTAGAATAGACATGTAATTAAAGAAGTAGCCAAGAGGTTTATTTTATTTACTATTTAAAATTAATAGTAAAATTCTAATTCTAAAATAGCAGCAGTCTAAGTCAATAGAGCAGGATGGACTGTGTTTGGGGTTCCGAACACAGCAACCAACTCAGCACCTCACCTGTGAGCACCAGCTCCTTGAACTGCTCTCAAAGCCTGCAGCCTTCCAAGCTGGGGAATATCTCAGGGGGCTGGCCCACAGCAGTCTGAGCCCCAGATGTGATGATGATATGACACCTCCCCTGTCCTTGCAGGGCCCCCCATGCCCGCCATGTGGCAGGTGCCCGGCGGGAGGCTGGCACAGGAGGAGAAGGTGTCTCTGCTGGGGCTGCGCCGTCACCGCCCCGGACACGCCGGCCACTTACGGTGCAGCCCTGCATGTGCTGCTGGAACGGGGGTGAAAAGGAGCTGTCGTGCTGTGCATGCTGGAACTGCTATTTCTTTTGTGCCGTTTTATAAGTGTGTGTGACTCTTTCATAAAACCTTAGCAAAAACATCCCAGGGCCTCCCTCTCCCTGAATACTCATGTCTCAATTTATATAACACAACACCAATTACCAAGAAATGCAATAATATTAAAGCAGAGACCTAAAAAGCACAAGAAGCATTTCAGCTCCCTGTAAATAAGTTTAAAACTTGAAGGTAAAAAAATAACATTAAATGCCAATCGAGAGCATATGGACTTGGCCAGTAATTTCTCTAGCACGGCTTTGCCTGCTTGCCTGCCACCAACCTTCAGAGGTACTGGACAATTCTGAAGGATATTTACCCAGAGAAGCTGTGGCTGCTCCATCCCTGGGAGTGTCCCAGGCCAGGTTGGATGGGGCTTGGAGCAACCTGGGCTGGTGGAAGGTGTCCCTGCCCATGGCAGGGGGTGGCACTGGATGAGCTTTGAGGTCCCTCCCAACTGAAACCAGTCTGGGATTCTGGGATACCAAGACGAGGAGACCATCAAAGCCTCCACTGCTACTTCAGCCCTTCTCAAGGCAGGGTCTCTGGGTTAGAGCCCTCTGAGTGCCACAGTCTCTGCTTCGGTCCCTTCTCCTGGCTTAGGGGCAGCCCATGCTCAAACACAGAAAATACAGAGCTTTTGCCACGGGACAGCTCCGGGAGGGGACAGAGGTTGGGGTTGCCAGAGGGGAGCAGCTCCCCACCCCTGCAGTGCACGCCTATCAATTGCAAGGCTACCCCACCTGCCCCTGCTCCCTCCTAGAGCGGCACTCAATGAACAGAGTACCTGCCTAAGAGTTCTCCCTCCTGCCCCCGAGCCCATGTGTTGCTCCCACGCTGACTCTGCGGTTCTGGTGCCCAGGGCTCAGCCCCTGCAGGGCAGGCTGGGCAGGCTGCCGGCCTGTCTGTCGCTCAGGCCCGCAGGAGCAGCGTCCGGCACGAACGTGGGCGCCAGAGCCAAGAGGATGCTCGGCACCTCGCGTGTATCTCCTGTAAATAACCCTGCCTTTCACGTGGATTATTTAGACTTTGTGATGAACCTGCAGAAATGCCACTGCGGCGGCCGCGCACCCAATCAGGCGGCGGCTCCGTGACCCCGGCACCGCTGCCATCCGCTTCAAGGGGAAAAACCCTCCTCGTCTCTCGTTAGCCCTTCTTTTATGATCCAGGATTCGCTTCATAATGACTCCGTGTTACATAAAACAGATACATTAATGTCACCGAGTCCCAAAAGTACTGAATCAAGCTGACTCCTTCAGAAAGGAAGAAAGTAATAGATATGAGCCTTAATAAGAGCGTGGATCCGAAGGACGGGAAGGGCTCCACCAGATCGCTTTCTCCTTCCTATTTGAAATGGGGGATTTAAAGGGCCATGCAGCTAGAGAAGATCAGAGTCGTGGCGAGTCGACTGTGAACACGCCATCAAAGGGAGCAAATCAAACGTGATTTTAGGTGGTGCTGCAAAGGCACGCTCAGCCCGCTCCGCTCCCAGGTGCTAATGGGGAAAGGAGATGGAGAGGCTCGGCAGCCCCACAACCCGGCACCCACCCTTCATCTCCGGCACGAAAGTGCTGGCTTAGACCAACAGCTCTGGAGAAGTAAGTTGTCTGGACTCAGTTCCGATAAAAACGTGGCCAAGTCTTTGACCTATGCACATGGCTGAGACTATTTCTATTCCTGCACAGCTGGAGCAGATGTTATGATTAAAAACAACACCCAGTGATCCCTAGTGCTGGACAAATACTAAAACAGAACCAAACCTCTAATCAGAGGAATGAAGATACTTAGTGGCAAAACCATTCACATCTGAAAGCTTTGGAAAAGAAAACCCAGGACAGTCTGGCCAAGCCATCTGCGATGGAACGTGACGCAGAAGAGTGCTGTGACCAGAATCAAACACTGGTGGTCTCACGTGGATACAGGGTGCACACCGGGGTGTCATGCTTGGGTCGGGGGGGGAGGTTTCCACCAGCCAGAGAGAGAGCAGGTGTTTTGATTCCCACCTCGAAGAATTTAGGAAAGGGTAAAATCCTAAGGCCAAGATGAACGCATAAATGGATGCAGCATATTTTGTAGAATGGCACCAACACCTTCTCCAGGCTTCACCAACACATCCACTGTTCCTGGTCTGCACCAGAAGCACTTCTCCCAGCAGGCAGAGCCTGGGAACAGCTCTGTACCAGCACTCGGTTTAGACTCATCTGTACAAACAAATCCAAATTCAATGCCCCTGACAAAAATACTCCAGAGGATTAGGTCTATTAAAATTTGTATTTTGCAATTACTTCAGTTTGCTTTGCTTCTTTTCGAGGTTTTATGCTAAATTACATGGATGGAAGATCAAGCTTTGCTTAAAAGATCTGGTTTTTCTGGGTTGTGCCACTGTTAGAACAAATTTTAAATCATGTGATACAATCACCATTTTGATTGACAGGCTCACTTTTTAACTAGCCTGTGAGTATTTAATAGAGCAAAATCTGACTTAATCTACTAATTTCTAATTTAACATAAATAAACAACATGACACATTAGCCATTTTTTCTTAATTCCCTAGTGTGAGCTATTCAAACTGGGATGAGGTTTGTGTTTATGCAGCACAACAGTGGCCACCACCACTTTTTGGGAGAAAACGTTACCATCTCTGTGTCTGTTCCGAATTCACACAATGGCCACACTGGTTCTGATCTCAGAGTGGTAGGAAGATTAACTTGTGAGCAACCAAAAGTATAATGTAAGTGGTAGGTGCAATCATTTTAAGTGCTAACTATCTCCCAGCGATGGCAGATAGGAGTTAGACAGCAATGAGACTAAAATTGTGGTTATTTCATTATTGCATAGACAATGCCAGCCCTCAAAGCATGCCAGGCATTTTCCAGATCAGAGGAAAACGTGATCCCTGCTCTGAGAGTGCCTAATCTAAAAAGTCAAAGATGAAAAGAGGGAAAGAACTCAGGATACAAAGGAATCTACATAGTGACAGGTCCCAGCTTGTTATTTTAATTAAAAATATGCTAAATCCTTCTTTTGCCTCTTTCAGCCCTCTCATCCAGGCTCTAAGCTTCAATTTCAGTGTCCACATAACCTTCCTAATCATCCACATAAAGGAGCTCTTTGGAGCTGGGGTCAGTCTGGGAACAGGGTGTGTGGCAGAGGGTGGCACTGGGGATGATAACAGACCCCCAAGACTGGAAATCCAACAGATCCAGCCCAAAGGTGCTTCCAGAGAGCCACGTATGTCCTGCCAACAAGGGCCCTGGAATTTGGAGCCTTCTTGCCATTTACAGAGGGTAAACTGAAGAAAAGCCTGCAGCCCCTGGATGTCCTCAGATGGACCATCAAATCCTAACACATAAAAACCTACTTTATCAACGATTAGGGAGTGAGCCAGTGGTGTCATGCTCATTTAAATCTTCCCAGAGTTTCACCAGAGCCCCGGGCTCCCCTCCCGTTGGCATGTCCCAAACTCAAGGCAAACAACTCCTGGCACCACTGCCTGTGCTCTGCTCCTCAGCTGCCCCTGGAGCCCACTGGATATTCCTTCAGATGTCTAACAAGCGTTGAACACAACTGAGGTTTAGAGAGAGACAGAAATCAATACCACAGCTTCCACGAGGCACGCTGAGGGATTATCCGTCCCACGGAACAGCACAGACGGCTGAATGGGAGAATCATGACTCCGAATAACGCACAAGGTTTATGAGGCTGGAAAGCAGCCCTGGCCTCGGTAAGCCCCAACTGGCCAGGAGGAAAAGCCAGCAGTGGGAACAGGCAGGGACAGCACGGCGAGGCAGCACCAGGGCCGGCCAGTCACCCTGAGCACTGCACGGCCAGCAGTTCTTCCACACCTCCACTGCAGCTCTGGGATGAGTTCTGGCTCTGGAGCTGGAAAAGGAACAACCCAGAGGTGTGGAGTCCCCGCCCCTGGAAGTCCAACCAAGGCCAGGTTGGACGGGGCTCGGAGAAACCTGGGCTAGTGGAAGGTGTCCCTGCCCATGGCGGGGGCTGGAAGGAGATGGGCTTTAAGGTCCAATCCAAACCATTCCATGATCCTATGATTCTAAACCAACAGCAGCAAATGGCAAGCGAGGCAGGTGGCACAGGTGACATGTGAAGGCATGGAGATTAATCCTAGGAAACTGCTGGAAAAAATATGGTAAACTGCTTGGCTCACACCATCATCAAAGAAGGCCCCACAAACCTCTAATAACAAGATACAGGATCCTGTGTCACTGCTGATAACTTCCTCTGTCTTCAGAAATCCAGATTTTCTTTGATCTGTGAGCTCTGCAAAAAGCATCCATGTCTGATGGGCAGAGGCAGGATTAGGACAAGCACTTGGAGAGCAAAGGTGGTTTTAGCTTAGCTAACACCACTGATTCTGTGTGGTTTTATGAGCTGAGGACTTCTCCCTCCCTATTGCTCTCATATTTGTTGTAGTTACTGTGCTGGGGCTCCAAAAGCTGCAGACATGAGTTTGTTTTTGTCTTTAAATTGTCAAAAATCACGAGAAAAGAGGGGCTCCAGAGGAGAGAAATGGGGAAGCAACATCCAGAAGGTCTGCAAGGTTTAAGGAGTCATTGGTACTATATTGTCTCTGGTCCAAGAGATGCTACAGGTTATTCACCCTGACCGAAGCATGAATCCATGACCAGAACAGGTCTGTGCCTGCTGCCTGGGCATGCAGGACCAGTGGAGGAAGCCCTGAACTTCAGCTCCAGCCTTCAGAGCTGCTTTGGACTTGGAATCATAGAACCACAGGTTTGTTAAGGCTGGAAAAGACCTTAAAGATCACCAAGTCAAACCTTCAGCCCAGCACCACCACCGCGTTCACCACTAAACCACGTTCTCAGGTGTCACATCCACAAGTTTTTTGAAGACTTCCAGGGATGGTGAGTCCACTGCTTCCCCGGGCAACCTTTTCCACTGCTTGACCACCCTTTCCAGGAAGATATTTTTCCTAATACCTATTCTAAACTTCCAAAGGGATGCAAGAGCTGACAGGGTGGAGGTGGATCAGGGACGTGCCCACCCCGTGGCTGTAGCCATGACCCGTGAGGAGGGGATTGCCTGGGGCAGGGTCAGAGCTGCACAGCTGAACACACGTGGACATCGCACACCCAGTGACCGCAAGGCTGGTGACCAGGACCCGGCTCTTTCACCCCAGACTCCGTGGTGGAAGCTGTGCCACGGGCCCACCTCTCCCTGTGGCCCTCAGCTTGGCTGCTGGGGTGGCCGGGGGCACCGTGGGGTTTCACGTGGTCACGGCCAGCCCACTGTCCCCCCCGCCTGTGGCTGCGAGGGGCACAGCCTCCCCATCCCTGGCTGGGGCACAGGGCCAGGGGTGAGATGAGCCTCCAGCTCAGGGAGCACACCGCTCCCCACGAGCCCATCACTCTGTGCCACCCCGCCCCGTGCTCCTGCCCTGCGTTAACCCAAACCACGAGCTGTGCTCGCCCCAGGGCTGTCCTCACAGAGGCTCTGCCCGCACTCCTTCCCAAGGCGGTGTGTCGGGGCAGGTTTATGGTCAGCATTGTGGCCCGAGCCGACGGCCCCGTGCCGCAGCCCCTCGGAGCACAGGCAGCCTTCCCGCTCGGAGCTGACCCCCTCCGCGCCCGCCGCCATAAATCTGCAGCACCTGATGGGAGATGGGCTTTTTAGGATCTCTCCGGGTGCTTTGAGGTAGCACTTCTATGAACTCCGTGCCACAATAAATAACGCTACCTGCAATATGTCTTGGGGAACGTGGCAGCAGCCGCTGTCCTGCCATGAATTTTTATTCTTTTGCCGTCTGGAAGATAGATTCCAGATACAGCATTTCCCCGCACTTAGTGTCAAATCTCTTTACCCCTTTGCCCCCGCAGAATGACAGGGACCACAAATAAAATAAAAGAATAAAAAAGAAGCATAGGAAAAATGGCCTGAGAGCAGAGGGAAAGCACTAAAGTCCCCTCTCTCTGCAGCTGAGCAGCTCCAGAACTGACAGCAGTGACTAAGACAGGGGCAGCTGGAATGGGAGAAGGCAATTTTTGTACACTGCCAGTAAGATTTCTGCAGGAGGACTCCACAGAAAGGAGCACAGAGATAAACCTGTTATAAAGAGCATAATGTATGTAGAAATGGAGGACATGAGTGCCATGTGTCTTTGTGTGCCAGCCCAAACCACTGTGCCAGGGATGGGGAAATGAAGTACTGATCCAATAAAGGGGCTCTTACAGAAAAACCTCCCTCGCTATAAAGAAAAGTGTCACAATGACTAATGAAATGGTCTAAACACCTGCAAACCTTACCCTGCAGATCTGGTACCAAGGTTAGAGTGCAAAGCAGGAATGCTGCAACAATGACCAGTAGGAATTGGCATGAGAATCCGGTCAGGTTCACTGGGATTGCTGAGGGCCAGGCTGTGGGACACGCCGGGGGGCTCAGTGGGGCCGAGGGACGCAGAGCCTCATTAAGCTCAGAGCTCACCTCCAGCCCGGCTGGGGACAGTGCCCGGCTGGGGACAGTGCCCGG
>JAWWEW010000020.1:19858391-19905100 GCA_035583185.1 Anabacerthia variegaticeps | reverse complement strand
TGGCCTTGGACACTTCCAGGGATCCAGGGGCAGCCACAGCTTCTCTGGACACCCTGTGCCAGGGCCTGCCCACCCTCCCAGGGAAGGATTTTTTCCCAATATCCCATCTGACCCTGCCCTCTGGCAGTTTAAAGCCATTAAAACGGGGACTCTTGGCCTTTTCTTTAGACGAAGTGTTGCCTATGAAATATTCTCCTGCCTTTAGTGTTAATCTCACTCTCTCTCTTCTCGCACCTGCTAATGTCCCATAACTCACGAGCCCCTCTTCCTTCTCCTCTTTCAAGTTTATTTATTGCGACTATTTTAGCAGCTATTGGTTCAACACACTCCACTCAAATATTCACCGTTTAGTTCTCTGGGTAAATCATATTTAATCAGCACAGCACAGAAAACAGTGTAACTATAGATGCTGGATGTCATTACACTCAGAAGAAATTAAACCTCATCTTAAGGTGCCCAGTGGTGCCCTGAGGAAAACAGGCTGCATGGAAGGGAGGTGGCCCAGAGGTGAGAGCCAGATGTGCTTTTAGGGCCTCTGAACCCAAGGAACAGGGAAGGTGGAGAGGCACAAAGGGAGAAGGAGAGAGTCAACTATGGACAAACCAAGAACATCAGAACTTCTCGTGAGGAAGTCAGTAAATGCATTTTTTGTAGTGATTTTTTTTTTTAGCCTGTTCTGCTTCGTGCCAATTACAGCACTTTTTTCTGAGGTAAATAATTCTATTTTAATAATACTAATGGACAGAGTCTTTACTGATCAATACAATCCAAAAAGTTATTAGAGTAACAAAGACGCAAAGAGACTCTCCAGGTTGCTCAGAGGAAGCAGTGGGGCAGACTCCTGCAGCTGGCACCGAACCCCTTAAAACTCAACATTACCCTGGCATAAGGTGTCACAGATTCCCCAGGCTGTGGCATAACATGCCAGAGGAGACATTTCACCCGCAGACACTCGGTATCCATCCCCTGCCATCAGCCACGGCAGCGACGGCCCCGGTTCAGCCCCAACAATGGCCAGAGAGGCCCAGCGGGGGAGGCTTTTTATTTTTTTTTTTTTGCTAATAATACATCTGAGGTTTAGATAAGTAACTAAGAGGAAGGAGAGCTCCTTCTAGTCCATCCTGCTGCCGACAATTAAGAAACCTCAAAGTAATTTTTGAAAATGTCAGCGTCTCATTTAGCAAAGGGATAAATAATGAATGAAGCATAATCACTGTCCTGCGCTGGTGGTACAGCTTCGCGGTGTCATTAGTAAACTAACGGTATAATATCTTCATGTCACAGTTTAATTATATCTTGTAATTAGTTTCAGCAATGGATTGCACAGAGTCAGGCCCCCTGAGCTAAACAAAAGGTAATAGAACTTTCAGAGTCCTCGCATAAATCAATTATGAAAGTGTCCTGTGTTATTTGAGGCTTGTTTGCTGTAATTTTATGCACAAAGAAGAGATGATCCCTGCTGCCTATGGAGGGCGATTCACCTCACCCACTGGCTGCCTAAATGAGCCTGAGTGCTGCAGGGGCAGGGGCAGTGCCTGCCCAGGGTGAGGAGTGTGTGAAAACATCCCCAGCCTGGCTGAGAGCACCACAGACACAGGAGCCTCATGTGCAGGCACAGGATAACAGGAAGGAATCCTTCCCTGGGAGGGTGGGCAGGCCCTGGCACAGGCTGCCCAGAGGAGCTGTGGCTGCCCCTGGATCCCTGCAAGCTCCAAGTCTGAAGTGGCCAAGGGGTGCCTGGATGTGGCACTCGGGGACATGCTTTTAGGGGGATTATGGTGGTGCTGGGTTGATGGTCGGATTTGGTGATCTTGAAGGTCTCTCCCAACCTTGATTATTCTGTGAAGACCAGCTACCAGCACTGGTTCCTGGCCCAGTGACTGTCTTCAACCATATCTGGTGTTGTTCTTTCTCCTGTTTCATTCCTGATCTTACTCATCTGCTGCCACAGGAGAGAATTACACAGGAGAGCCCTGCTGGAAATGGACCCAGGCAGGCTGCGGGGCCTGTTGAGGTTACAGAGCTGTAATTGCAGCTGATCAGAATCTGCTGCCATCCCACAGGCTGCTACTGGAGCTCCAGAAATTCTACAGGAGACACTCTTTTCCTAAGAGCCCTTTATACCACACCAGGGTTGTGGATAAAGAACCCACACCTGCGAAGTGCCTGGGAATGATCCCCAAAAGCCCAGCCTATATACATTCTTGTCTAGCTTCAGGGAAAATAAAGAGTTGAATTAATGGAATTAAATGTATAAAATAATGTTTCATAGTTCAGGCTTAATAGCTGTATTTTATTTGCATATTTTCCCCCACAGTCTTTTTGAGAGCCCTACATATTGCATTGCTGTCCCTCCGTGTAGGGCTGCACACACAAGGCCCTCACTGCTCGGTGTCTGAGTGCCTGAATCATTTATCTTTTCATGTTGCTCCTCTGCCCCCACTGCTTGGTGTTGGAAGCTGCCTATGTGACGTGGGATGGAGAAGATTGGAAAAAAAACCCTAAATAAAATGAAGCCTCTCAGTGTGTCTGATTCTGGCCTATGGAGAGCTCCAAAAGCAAAAAAGGCTCGTAGGAGCAGCAAAGGGCTGTCCGGGGGTCATCCAATCCGGGGCCGAGTGTCTGGGATCCCCACTGCGGGCAGCGGAGCCGAGTGTGGAGAGGAGTCTGAAAGGTGCCAAGACATGTAATTGTCTCAGTGCTGATCAAGCTGCAGAACACACCGGGGTCCTGCTTCAAAGCCCTCCTCAAGTCTGCCTTGAAAGCGAATCCCGTGGCACGGTGGCCTTGCTGTTTATACAACAACTTCCAGGTTTAAATGAAAAGCTGCTCGCTAAAGCAGCCGAATCCTCCCATTGTGAGCCCTTCAGCAAATTTAACAAAAGGAAAAGCACCGAGTGGAAAAAAAAAAGGGAAAAAACGTCCAGTCCTCGGAGCGGTGCTGCAATCCGGCTGGTTGCCATGGAGACATGATGACTTGTTCACATGGCAACATACCTTCGGTCCACTATTAAAATGATGAGAGTAAACTGGGTTGCACTAAGTATAGCACATATATATATTAATATATATATATGTATCTCCTGTGTGCTGGAGCAGCTGCTATGGTAGGAGCTGGGACGATGCTGGCATGGGAGGAGGGACCAGGAGAACAAAGCTGGAGATGGCAGTTTTGGGGAAGAGGGGAAAAACAAGGGGGAGAAACCCAGTTCTGGGTATGTATCAGAGATAAATGACAGCTATACAGATGATAAATTTCACTTGGATATAAAACCTGCCTTTAGAAGCCAAAGGATGCTTGCCATATGTCAGTGGCGTGATCCAGAGGGCACTGAACTTCTTTAGGAAGTGACCTTGAGGAGCCATGGCAAAAGCATGAATTGGGAAAAGGGTGGAATCACTGGAGACCCCATCAACACCAAACTAATTGTGGTAAAGATAAACCTTACAAAATAGCTGCTGCTGCAGTGAAATGCAATCTCGTAGCTTGTCATTTACATTAAACTCCCAAACAACTAGCAAGTGTGAAATTGTGCAACATCTATTTAGTCACAATGAATACCCAAGATTGCCAAAAATATATCCCCATGACCATGTTATTGGTGGGTTTTCTGCAATTCTTTTAATTTTAACAGATTTAAACACCTCTCCCTGATAGCACAGAAAATTGTGATACCGCTGGGGAACTCAGCGTCCACTTGTCCCTCATTTAGATGAAGGACAGGATGAATCCCTTTGGTTTATGAAGCATGTACATCATACAACAGACATGAGAAAGTCTCTTAAAATATAAAACATGAGAAAAAATACCCTTAAAACAGATTCTATATTAATTTAACTCGCAGCACAAGGGTGCAGCGAGGCTCACCACGGGTGAGGAGGTGGCTTTGGAGACTGTGCTGAGAGCCCCCAGCATGGAGGGCATGGAGGCCCCGGATTTCAGCAGATGTGAGAGTGGAGAAGGATTCATTTCATCTCTATCACTGATGAAACAACAGCTTTGTCTCACTCCCCGAAACACAGTGAATGATAAGGGCCTCATAAGGATGGTAAACTGCACATGGAAAAAAAGAAAAGCAGCCTTCTGGTTCTATCGAGCCACCACGACAGCCACACTCATCTTCCCCCCTGAGGACCAAAACAGCTACAAAGTGCCTGAAATCATTAAGCAGATGAAAATCCCAGAAGTGGGCTTGGGCTAAACCTCATGATTTCCCAACCAAAAGGCATCAAAGACCAAGCCCTCACTGTTCATTCGCTGTTTCCCTTTGCTCTGCACACTCCTGCGCCTGGGAAGTTTGGCTTTGCTTGGGAAGCACAGAGCCCTTCCCACATGGAGGGAGGGTCCCTGCCTGTCCCGGGCCAGCGAAGGGCACAGCCGTGGGCAGACGGGCAGCAGAGAGGATGGCAGCACCTGGAAAGGCTGGGGGGGAACAAACACCTTTGGAGGGTGTCTGTGCATCTGCACAGCCACACCTGCACAGCCACTTTGCAGGGGCTTTTCAAGAAAGGGAACCTGTCGGTTGAAGGTAAATATCATCCTTCGCATGAGTCAACAGGACAGTCCTCGCAGGAACACCACGGATAAGGGCTGCTCTGGAAGCAGTCTGGGTAACTCTGTGTATTGGAGATGAGGGCCCATTTTTAACCATAGCAATGTTTAGTTGATGAACTAAACAGTGCAAATGAACTGGGCATATTTTAGCATATCTCGCTGCTTTAGCCAGACCTGCAATTTCATGTCCAGTACAGAAGTGAAAACTGTAACTGGCCAGAAAATCTAAAAGTAAAGAACGGGCTCCACAGTTCCATTTCATAAAGACCAACACCGAAATATACCCACAGCATTTATTTCAATAGGTCTAATTCAAGACTTTCAAAGTGGGCACAGAAAGTCTTCCGCAGTGCTGTTCTCTCCCATCTCCTCCTGCTCCACTCCAGCATATTCAGAGACATTTTGCTACTTTCCACTTCCAAGGCATTCCACACACACCTGCCCAATCCCTCCTCAAAACGGCTGAGTCTACAAATTGCAATAACAGTCCATTTCAAAAAAATAACAATTCCTATAAAGAGCAGAGAAAACTTCTGAGGAAAAATCTGATTTTAGAAATAAGATTTATCTGAGGAATAAATCAGGAAGGAATTTCAGGCACTTGGAGGAACTTCATTAATGGAACAGGAACTCGCAGGTTCACCAGCGAGCCAACAGGTGTTTAAACAATTCCTGCTACCTATGCTCTCACGTCGACTTTATTTTCAAGTTTCACTCAATGATGGAGTTGTTCCTTAGCTCCTTGTGTGCTTAGCCATTTAATTAAAGCAATCCATATTGAATTCATGTCCAGATGCCTTGACCAGCAGAGCCAGATCCTCATTGGCATGCCAGCTGCTCAAAGAAGAGCACAGCCCCTCGCATACTAATCAGAGGGGAAGGCAGTGATTCATCAGCCTGCGATACTGCTTCAGCATCTACAAGCACTTATGACATGTAATTGCTGGTGCATAAGCAAGCCAGGCCACATTAAAAAGCCCACAGATAGTCAGAGATAAAAATTAATGACTTTTGCTTTGTGTAATCCTGCCTGCGTTGGGGGAGGGGAGGGAGACCAGGATTAATGGACAAATGTAAGGAGGCACAAAGGAACAAAGAGTTTCTTGGCCTTGTTTACATATTGAACAATAATAATAAAAGAAAAGTGACAAGTTATGGGAAAGGCAAGTGCGAATTTTCGGCACGAGTGAGTTGGAAGACTGCTTGCAGTTCATTTTGAATGCAGAATTTCCATACTTATTATTCCGAAACAAACCTCCTTGGAAGGCCCTTCTGGGACCAGTGGCAGCAGTTTTTATTATTGCTCTTCTGCTGGTATTGAGGATGTCATTAGAAGAGCTGCACGGCACGCGGGCAGAGAGGGGATCGCTATCTGAGGAGGAGCAGCTTATCGCTCCCGAGGCCGGAGCAGCCACGGAGCCAGGGTCACAGAGGGCCATGGCTGCAAAACCAGCCAAGGACAGGGAGGTAAATCAAGGACAGCAGACAAAGACATGATGTAATGCTCCCACAACAGCAGCTTCTGCAGATCAAGTGCTCATCAAAACATTCACGCTCAACAGTGTTGTTTGAATCTCCCTCTCCCTGTCCCAAGTCCTCTTTTTTCTCCTGCGAGTGATACAATGACAATTCTGATTCACCCTCCTTTGAACAATTTTGAAGGAAAATGCAACTTTTCTATTTTATTTTTGGTTTAACTTTTGCTTTCTGAAACCATGGTGAGATGTGTCCAAGGAGAAGAGTGAAACTGAAGTTACCTGAGCCAGTTTCTTACCAGGAGGGAACAAACAAGATGCGTGTGTGATCGCACATGTCATCAGAGACTTGCTCTCACCCACCTTCCACCTCCAGTCCACCAGGCACCAAAACATCCCTCAGCAGCTTTCAGGGGGTCTAATGACCTCAGTAGAAACCTGCCCAGGTACAGCAGCAGAGGTCTGGGAGCACAGTTTCCTGGCATGAAAATTCCCAGTTATGCATCCAGCTGTGAGTTCTCCAGCACAGAGGGAGGTACCTTTGTTTCGCTTCTAAATGCTGGCTCCAGTTTGGACTCTGATTTCAGTCCACTTCAGACACTACACCCATCCAAGAAAGGCCATTTACTACCTGTGGAATAGAAGTTTCTTCCCTGTAGGGAAGAATTATTCCCTACATTATATCCCTGTAGGATGAATTATTTTAGGAACTACTGAGTTATCCTAACCGCATCTATCTTGGCACTACAGAAAACTGCCATTGTCATGACAATAGGGCTAAAAAAAGATGACAAAAGACTATTCTCCGGTCAAGCGTGTTGTCCATTTTAATATGCAAATAAACCTTTCCCACAGAGGTCAGCTGTGACCACTGCATGACAGGGAAGAGGACGGCACAGACCTGGAATGTGCTTTGGTATCTGACCCGGACACAGCTGGACGGGCGTTATACAGATGCCGTCCTTTCTGCCGCAGAAATCAATTCACCTTCCATTTGACCCCATCTCCCAACTGGTAACATTTGTAAATGCTACTCTGGAGGAGCCTCATGCCTTCCCATCCTTCCACAGCCCCGTGGAGCGCCAGGACTCAGGGAAACAGAAAATCATTGCTATCGGCAGGTGGCTGAGCAGCCACTCAGAGCCATCACTTGTGTTTAAGCTCTGCTGCTGCACTCAGCCTTCCCCTCTGCACACATCACTCTTTATTTGTTGCTTACACCACCCAATTTTACCTGTTTTGCAGGAATATTTACTATGTACAGGTGAGGAACCAGAAGCTGCAGCTACATCCACAGTCACCATATGATTTATTTACAACTGGGGCTTTGTGGTGCAGCCAGATAAAAGAGGATTAAATTACGCTCTGTAGATTAAGAGTCTGAACACTATAAAACTCCTGAGCCTTTGTATGCTAAGCAAGAACTTTGACTCCCACAGGAGCTGCAATACAGATTCTGCATACACAGAGAAGACTTGGATTCTTTTGCTATCTCAGTGCATCTTTACCAAACAGAGATATTTTCAAACTGCTTTGGAAATATTTTATCAGCACCAAAAAAGTTAAACTCAATCATGATGTCCAGTACATTTCCCCCTCAGTCCCTCCACACACTCGTTCAAGCAGACCTTCCCACTGTGATGGTGTTATCCCCAGCTCCACAGTGTCCATATACCTGTCCCACTGCTCCCTGCCCGCTGGAAGAACACTGTTCTGGATCTTCACTTATGGCAAAGTGCACTAACACAACACCCCCCCTCAACCCCTTTTCTGCCCCTCTCCTCTTCTCAGATATAATTTACAAAACGCACACAAAAAAGTCTTCTTTGAAACAAACTGTTTCTTCCTCAAACCTTAGGAGAAAAGCAGGAAAACGTTTCTGTTTGATGTACACATACAACATCTCCTGCTCTGGAAGACAGAACATGCTGACAACCTGCTCCACATGGATAGGTTTGAGGTTAATCACTCTAAGAGTCCACTAACAGCTGTTCCTGGAGGTAAAACCACAAAATTTTCCCATGTAGAACTGTTTAAGAATGCTGGAATTTTCTGTATACGTTACGGGTTGGGCATTTTAAGGTGAGTCTTATCACCCTTTATTTCCTTTACTCACAGGGTGGGCAGGCCCTGGCACAGGGTGGCCGGAGAAGCTGTGGCTGCCCCTGGATCCCTGGAAGTGTCCAAGGCCAGGTTAGACGGGGCTTGGAGTAACTTGGGCCGGTGGGAGGTGTCCCTGCCCATGGCAGGGGTGGGACTGGATGTGTCTTAAGGTCCCTTCCAATGAAACCATTCTGTGGTTCCATGAACAGACTGTTGCTGGAGGAGTGCTGGAGAAGAGCTCCCTGATCCGAGCCAGCTCCAGCTGCAGGGCGGTATCAGATGGCAACGGCCTGGGAATAGCTAAGGAGGGGATATTAATGGTAATCACAGGTAACTGTCTCAGACAGACAGAAAGGGGGGGGGGGGGGAACCTGAAGTAGCTCTCTTTAAAGAGAACAAGCAGATCTGAGTAATCCAATTTAGGGGAGATAAGAGTGTGCTGGTAGCACTGTCCTTTAGCTGGACAAACGCCTTCGTTCAAGTGTCAACCCCAATGCTGGGGAGGTCAGTGCGCGGGGCCCACAGCCTAATGGACTCCTCAATTGCCTGAGTGGATTTTCCAACAAACACGCTGGCCCAACAGAATTGATTTTCAGCCAGTGAGCGGGTCCCTAACGCAATTACCCTGCAGCGAGTGGCCCAGGGCCGCGGTCAGCGCCAGGAGGTGCCTCGGCCCCGCGCCGCCACAGCTCCTCTTGTAATTGTTTAAACAGCTCTGGAATTCCTTTTGCTCTTTCTCAACAGAGAATCATTATATCCCTGTTTAAAGAGGTCTGGAGGGACCTCAGAAGAAACTTTCCCTTCCAGCTTTGTGTGCTAATGAAAAAAATCAAGTCTTAGCTCTCTAATAGGCGAATTCAATTTATAACAAGCAAATACAATCATCTTGACACCAGCGCTGCACTGCAACGAGGCCCGCCCGGCTGCTGCCACACGTGGGCTCCTGCCAAGGACAGCCCAGCTCAGGGACACCTGTCACCTCTGTGTCCCATCATCCACGGGCCCTGGCACCCACAGGTCACGCCACACCGCAGGCTCTGCTGCCAACCCAACACAGAACTCATTTCCAGGCATGCGAATACACAGGTTAATTCCTTACTGAAGCCCCCACAGTGACTTTCCTGGATGTGCTGACAGGAATCAAACCACATCTGAAAGGGAATCCTTTGATACCGAAGAGCCAAATCTCTCCATGATACAGCAAGATCAGACTTCTGTACCAACCCAACATAGCAAGATCAGCTTCAAGGTGTTTCCACTAATTTGGTTTTTTTCCTCAGGGAAGGTTTGGTCTCACTCTCAAAGGCAGGAGATGAACCGAGAAGGTCTGAGATTCTGAGAGATGTACAAAAAAGCCCCAAACCCCAGAAGTTACGTGCACAGGCTGCCCAGTGCTACCTCCTGCCATGGCAACGCAGGACCACCACAGTGGGTCCAGCCGACAGCCAGGCTCCTCTCCAGCTACGGCCAGAGAACATGGGGACGTGGGCAGTGCAGCTGCTCAGGGACTCTCCAGATGGTATCTCATCTGGGCTCCTGTCTTCGGCACCCACCCATGAACCCCTTCTCCATGAATTTCATTTATTTTGAACTCATTTATTCTTTTGTCCTCCACAATATCCTGTGCAATAAATTCCATGAGTTAATTCTGTGCTCTGAAAAAAGGTATGACTAAGCTTTGGTTTAAACTTTCCCCATTTGGTGAATATCTCACTTCCTTCTTCTAATTGTTGTTCAATCCTTCTTCCTGTGCCACTCACAATTTATAAGGTGCTACTGCATCTCTCCACCTCATTTATTCCTGTGGATTATAAATTCCAGTCCTTTTAGTCCCTCTGCTCATGAAAGACGCCCCATAAACAGCCAGATGGTCTGATAACTCAGTTGTCCACTTGGACACTTTCAGGTAAGGCCCCCATCATCCTTCCCTGGCTGCAGCACTTATTAATACAGAGCCCACCCCTCACACGTCTCCACTCCAGAATGTCAAAGGATGTTCTACCCCTCAGCTTTTCACAAAGACCCAATTTCATCTGCGATGCTAAAAGATTCCTGGCAAACTAAAGCTGCAGCCATACAGAGCTGCCAGAGTGACTGTGGACTGGGGGAAGCGGTGCAGGTGCCACCAGCCCAAAGCTGCACCGGAGCAGCCAGAATGACTCCCTGCCAGAACATCTCCGGGGATGGTGGATTCACAGCAGCCAGTTCTGTGCTGGTTCCATCCGTGCTCCCTCCAGTCAGCCGGACGCTGCTTTAACCACGCTCTGCTCTCCCTGCTGCCTTGCACAAAGCCATCTGTCAGGTTCTCAGCCTGATTTCCGTCTTCCTGTCTTTCCCCAAAGTAGGAGCAAACGGGGCCAGATTCCAGCTGTATTTTTCATCCTCCAATTAGCAGGCTCCAATTCATCACTCTGAGTATCTCCTGGCATCAGTGCTGAGATTCCCTCCTCGCGCCTGGTAAATCGGTCTTCATTTAAAACCCTCTCTCTTAGCCCTAAATGGAAATCAATTCTGCAAGTTTAGCAAATAGTTAATTACTCCACAAAGAGGATTGATTGGCCTTTGATCACCAGAAAGCTCTGTAGTGCTATTAGTCTCTTTCATCTGTGATTAAACCACAGAGAAAAAGAAACAAAAACTAAATTAGGCTTCTCCTGTTATCCTACAAATATTTAATGACGGGATAATCTCCTAAAGGTGCGATCAGGGGATATACATTCTGCCAGGAAACGTCTCCAGCTCAACCTTGAGCCCAAATTCTCTGCCTGCAAAGAGCCTGGCAACGAACTTTACAGAGGCGCGGAGCTGAGCTCAAAGGGACGCTTTGTAGTACACCCTCTTCTTGCCCTTTTCTTCTTGCCTCTTCTTACGTACGTTTTAATGCAGATAAAGATTTTCCCAACGGAACCCTGACATGAATAATAATAATAATAATAAAGGCTTCCTTTAAATTCAAGTTTTGGGTCTGCTGACTTTCTCAGCAGGACAAGCCTGTGTCCCGTTGATTTGCAACATCCTACAGAGCTGTTTCCCCAAATGATGCACTCCTCCCCTTCAGACAAATTTCAAATATCGCAGTCCCCCACTGCTAACCCACTCTAAAATTCAGTCCCAGGAAAGCAAAAAGCTCTCCACACAGCCACGGAGCCACACCACAGCGGAAGGGAAGGTCAGAGGATGGAGAACATGGATAAAGCTGCATTGCTCACGTTGCAGGCAAATTTAAGCTCTAGGAATCTTCCTCATGTAACACTAATGCAAACCTCCTTACGGGGGTGGCACAGGCTCTGTGCCCCTTGCTGTCTCTCGCAGCCAGGGCCACGCTGTTCGGTGCTGCACCAATATGTACTCAAGAAGTGCTTCCTTCCCAACACCACCAGAATTTTAGGGGAACCATGGAAACACCCACACCCTTCAGCAAACTTCCCTCAGCTGCGAAGGGTGCTGCTCTCCGCACAGACTCACGGATGCCGTGCGGAGGGCCGAACTCAGAACCAGGCACAGAGAGTCCTAAATTACTGCAGCCTTTGCCTCCCTGGCTGGAGAAGGTAACACCCGCGGCATTCGGCCACCGGCCTCTTGGGGAAGCCAGTCCCCCAAAAGCCAGTGCCTGATGGGGGCAACAGGCAATTTTCAAAGGATCATTTCTGCCACCAGCATGGAAGGCAAAGACCCTTTCTGCAGGTCTGGAGGGAAGCACAGCACACAGCCATTTAGGCAGGGGAGGGTTAGAGAGATACCCAGGAGAAGGTCAGATTTCAGCAGATGTACCTTGCCAGGTGACCTGACTAGACACAAGACTAGGAGCGATGGAGCTGGTACAGCTGAACTTGAAGTTTCACCACTTGCTATGAACACTGAGAAAGTTATCGTAACTTTTTTTAGCACTAAAATGTCACAATATTCTTCATGCAAGAGAAAAGAGGAGCCTCCTGACATGTTTTCAACTCTCGAATGGCAAAGAGTCCTTGAGGGGCCGTGCCACGCATCAGGCAACAGCAGGCGTTAATTAGCCCCGATTTCCCATTGAATTGTTGTGTGCGGGTGTGCGTGTGTTTCTCCTTCCCCGGGTGTCTCATTTGCAGAAGGTTCAATCATCCCCTCTCTCCTCCCGACTCCGCAGCCGTGTGTGCTCCTGTGCGACTGCCGAGTGCTGACACCTGTCAAACACTGCCACCGCAAATTGGACCTGTCAGCCCCAGCGTGCCGGTGCCAAGGTGTGAATTACATGGAGCCTCTCACCGCTCTTCTCCTGACCTCTCTGCTCCGTTACTAGGACATCCCAAGCCTCAGGGTATTCAAAACCAAAACACAAGGAAAAGAACCCCGTGCACCCATCGCAACCACTGCGGCTGTTTAAGGATTTAAAGGGTCGCTTTCTCCTCTAAATGAGGGGAGGATTTAAATGACCAGAATTTGTAAACACGCTGACAGCATTTGTAAAACGGCTAGAAACGGGCTTTGCCTCTGGGTTGTGCCATACCAGGAGGCTGTAGCGGCCGGCAAGAAAAGGAGAAGAGAGTAGTCAGTGGAGCTCTGAGACGAAAAGACTCCCAAGTCATTGTGCACAAAGGAGAACAAGTGTTTCCACGCTGCCCATTGATGTGGTTGTGCTCACCAGCAAACCGCGTGGCTGAGATCACCCCCGGTCCTGGCCCTCACCTTGTGCGGAGGGAGGTTGGGGGTTGTTTTGTTTTTTAAAACAACGGCTCCCAGAACAAAAGGCTGATTTGTGCAGCAGGCAGAGCTGGGGACCACCTAGAGCACGGGGCTGCAGCCCCATATGGTGCCGCACAATAACAAATAAGAACAACAATCAGGAAAGCTGCACCCACTTTGCTCGGTACGGTGTTCTCAAAGTTACACAGTACGAAGCAATTATCCCAAAGTGGCAATTTTATTTGAAAATAACATTTAAATTAAAATGGGCATTTCAGGGCCTCCTGCTGAAGAGTGACATGGGCTGTTCAGGGGCCCACTGTCACTTTGTCAGCTGTCACATGCTGCCTCCTGCTAAATGGGCGCAGTTTGCCTTTACCCTTTATCCAGACTCTTAAAAATGCCGCACGCATTTTATGAAGACCAACTAAGTGGGATTGCATCTCTGACAGCTGTTCCAGCTTGGATTCGGTGAAAGTGCTTTGCATACATCTCTCTTTTCTGCTACCAATTTGGAGAGATAACAAAGCTGAGGGGAGAGGGGTGTGCCACGGGGACAGCGATGGAACAAAGAGCTGCTTCGCCCCGGTCACCTGTGAGCATCCAGCCTGGAGTAACACCAACCACAGGGGATGTTCCAAGAGAACTCAGCTCAGGCCTGACTTTTAGTTCTCCTGACTCGTTGAATCAGGCAGCTGTGCTTCCTGCAAACCTCACCCCAGCCAAGCTTCCCTGCAGAGCTGGGAAGAAGCAATGCTGTCCTGGCCTGGGTCATCAAGAACCAGGGACTGGCAGCACTAAGCTGACAGCAGGAGAAGAATCCAGGACTCTCTGGATTCCTTTACACCTGGCAAATTCAGAACTGCTCCTTAAAATTTGGCAGGTTTCCCTATTCTCTCCCTTCCTCCTTTTACCAACACAATTGACTATAAAAACTTGACATGAAACAAACACTGCCCTTCCACCAACCCATCACCACACTGAACCTTTGTGCTCTAAGTTACCACCTGCACAGCTCTCACCACAACCTTCTCTTGAGTTCATTGTTCCCCAAACCTAAAATACCCTTTAAGCCTCAGACATGCTCTGATGCTTCTATGGATACTGCCATACATTCCTCAGCACATGCAGACACATCCAACAGCAGACCCAGATTCTCTCTAGTGCTCCTCTTGCTGCTGATACATCTGCACCACACAGTCACTGAGGCTGGAAAAGATCTCCAGGACCATGGAGTCCAACCCATGACTGATTTCCACCTTGTTCCCCAGCCCAGAGCACTGAGTGCCTCATCCAGTCATTCCTTGGGCACCTCCAGGGCTGGGCACTCCAGACCTCCCTGGGCAGCCCCTTCCAATGTCTGACCACCCTTTCCAGGAAGAAATTCCTCCTGATGTCCCCCTGCCCAGCCTGAGGCTGTTCCCTCTGCTCCTGTCCCTGTTCCCTGGGAGCAGAGCCCGACCCCTCCCAGCTCTCCCCTCCTGGCAGAGAGCTGCAGAGAGCAAGAAGGTTGCCCCTGCAGAAACCCTTCTGATTGTCCTTCACATCCCTTCCCAGGTTCAGCTCCAGGTGGGCTTTGGCTTTCCTCAGCCCACACCTGCATGCCTGGATGTTATCCCTGTAATCCTCCTGGACCTCCAATCCAGGAGGAGGCAGTCCCTAAAACTGTACCCCTCTTCTTTCCAGGACCATATCCCATGGGATAAGGGAAAATGTTCTGATGAAACTGGCAATTCCTACTGGCAAGGCAGAAGCAAGACATCAATTCTCAAAGTAACACCAATACTGTCTGAATTGATTCCCTGGAATCACTAGATACTCATGCTGAGAACTTTGTAGTTATAAAGAGCTAAATCACTAAATATAATAAAATATAAATATATAGTAAATATCTATGGTAATGAGGACCACTTAGAGTAGATGGAGCACGTGCAGGAAATCTACTGAAGGGAAGTAAATTCTAATTTCTTCCTGCTTTTATTGCTGATTAAAGTGAAGAAATGTCTGTAGTTTGCTCCATTTTGTGTTGTGAGATCTCGTATAATCACTGACAATAGTTTAAGGTATTATCTGATCTATGGAAGTGCAGGTATTTAAAAAGAGGTAAAAGTCTTAAACCCAACATATTAAACATGAAAGGGGTGTCTGGTTTACTTGTTCAAAGTAAGGGATTTGCTCCCAAGAGTGACACATCTATTACTAATTAAACAATTAATTTATTATGCAGCACTTGCAGGAAACAACATATTTGAAGTCTGAAAACGTCTGCTAAAGAATGGAAAATAATTTGGATACAAATAATTATCTTCAGGGGTTTTCTTTACACTGGAAGATGCTAAACACAATTCCAATGCTGTTTTCCCTGAGCTAAAAATAACAGTCACGGTGCCACTGGCAATGTCGAGGCAAAGCAGAGCAGGAACAGGGCGCCATTTTCCAAACCATGCCCATTTCTGGTCATTTTAAAGCACGTGCAGAGAGACAGACAGACAGGTCCCTACAGCTTCCATGTGCCAGTCTGCAGGACGGGCCTGAACATGAGACAGTCTCTCAGAAAGTCATACAACAAGCTGCCCCTTGGCTCCCCAAAATCTTGGTACCAAGTGGAAGATGAGCTTCTCCATCCCTTTCCCAGCCACCAAACACCTAGAGTGGTCAGTTTTTCTGTTCTCCATAATCTAAAATTCCTTGGAAGAACACTCACTGCACATCTTATATAGCTATACATGTAATATACACACATGTCTGTGTCACTGAATGGGAGGAGATGGATGTTCTCAACCAGCAGCAGAGACGCAGTCGCCTCTCTGTGAGGATTCAAAAGGCTCTCTCTCTATCTAAACACATAATCCAAAGTCTTGTCTGTCACCTCAAGAAGCCCACTCAGCTGGAGCAGAGGTCCCCATCTGCCCTGCAGAGTCTCTTTCACTCCAGCTTTCTCAAATACTTTAACACTGAAGTCCCTATCTCAGCCATCAGCTTTCACTCCAGCTTTTCTCTGTAATCACACTCAGGTTTTTGTCTACCTTTGGCTTTCTTTCTCTAAAAATCTTTTACTAAACATCTTCACTGCTAAAATACTTGCCTGGACACCCACTGCTTGTCACGCACAAAATGAAAACATCCTTCCTCTAGTCTTAACAGCTTCATATTCCTCTGAGAGCAGGGGCAAAGATAATCTTCCAGGTTTATCACTGTGACACTGCAACTGTCTACAGGTGCTTCCTTTTTAGTGCATACATAATATATTTATCTCCTTCCTTTATAGTCCCGTATGATCTGTTCTCTACCACTTCTCCATTGGCATCCAGCGGCTGATTCCACCTTTGTACTTTCCTCTCCATCACGATTTTTTTCTGTCTTCATGTTCTCTCCTGTGCTGCCCTTTTAACTGGGCCTTCTCTAAGATTCATAAAACAAACCCACTATTTCTAAATTGTTTATTAAAACCCTCCTTTTCCATGCTGGCTGCAGTTCTGCCAGCTGTGAACAGAGCCCACTGCTGATCACACCACCCTGTCCACCCAATTTTTCCACATCACCTCGATGTTGGCAACACTTGTCACTCATCTCAGACTTTACAAGGAAACCCCTTGGGCAGAGATTGGTTTTATCCCAACAACTTTATCTAAACGACTTTCCCTCTGAACTACAGCCTCTCCCTCCCACAGCACATTCAGACTGAGAAACAGTAAATCCACAAGGGCTGGAGAGGCACCAACAGGACACAACAGTCTGATGGCCAAATGGGCTCACCAGGAAAGCAGTCAAGGTGACAGAACCTGTGTGCACAACAGACAGGAAATGGAAATACTGACACAAACGGGAGTTTTCCTTCTGACGCAGCAGAATCCCATCCCAACCCAAATGATCTACTCGGTAAACCAAGCTGTGTGAGGCTTAATGAGCAAACATGACAGTGCTCAGGAGCTTCAGGCACTGCGGCACATCTTCCAAAAAAGGGGGACAGAGAAGGAGAACAGGATCAAGCAATAGAACTAACTCTGAACTCATCACATTTCTTCCAGCTTCTAAAGATTTGGTGTTTGTTTTATGAGAAATCAAACTCAGAGTATGGCAATGGCCAAAGGCACAAGGGCCTCCCAGTAAACACGTGCAGCTTATTGAGCTCATCAGAGCTCACTGAGGGTGTGGACAAAGCACAGCAAGAACACCATGCAGAACACCGTGAAAAGTAGAAGCAGAGCTACATAAACCCACAGAGGTGTTCAGAGAGCAGGCCAGTCCAACTGTCAAGTGATTTGAGGAGGGACACAAAACACACTGAACACCATAAAATTAAGATACATTTGGAAGGAAGAAGGAGAACAAAACTTTTTTCCCCTTGAAGACATTTGCCCTCTTGGTACCTTGCTGGCAGCAGCACGGTGCTGCAGTTTGATGCCACGAGCTCTGCACGGGGAGCGTGGGACACACAGCTGTGCCACCTGCCCATGAAGGCTCCACATGTGGAAGGGACAGTGGCCCAGCAGCCCCCGGGAGGGCCGGGGTGTGTGGGCACCTGGCTGGTCTCACACACAGCTCCATCCCCACTGCAGAGCGGCCTCAGCGCTGCTCTCACAGGAGGAGCTTCAGCACTTCTGAATGTGATTAGAGAAAGGACTGGAAAATGGGATCCTCAGGTTCATTATGAGAAAAGTAATGCTTGAAATAAAGTCCCAAATATGTTTTGTAGCTGCCTTAGATATCACCATTATTAGTGGCCTTAAGAGGTGCAAGAAATTTCTATAACTAAAAACGTAACAAAGGACCAGAGTACTTGGGGAGAACAGTAGAAAAATCAAGCCTTTTTTTTAAAATATATTTTAAAGGTATATGGTTCTTGCGATTTAAATTTACCACCAAACCTCCCAGCTTCTCCCCCAGTGCACCAATTCAGAGCTACTTAGAAGGAAAAAAAGGAGAGAAAAAGGAAAATCATTAAACAACCCCCCAAAAAGAGGGCTCAATGAGGTCTCATTTCGTCGTAATGAGCTCCAATTTAACATGATCATTATTTCTGACATTAAAGGCCTGTGAATAGTGTCACATGCCCAGAAGCTATTTTTTTTTTACCCTCTAATGCCAGAAATAACAAGCTGCAGTTAAGGGACAGTGAATCAGGGTCTGTAAAATTACATTAAAATAGGAATTTCACTACTGATAGAACGACTCTTATCTAGGCAGCCCATTCTGAAGGAGGTTTTTGGAGCATGTGGTTATTGGAGATAGGGCTGGTACCTGCCAGCCCTCCCACAGCGACAGACCCTGCCTGCACCAAGGAGAAGGAAACCAGAAGGCACAGAATCCCAGACTGGTTTGGGTGGGAAGGGACATTAAAACTCACCCAGTTTCACCCCCTGCCATGGGCAGGGTCACCTTCCACTACCCCAGACTGCTCCAAGCCCCATCCAACCTGGCCTGGGACACTTCCAGGGATGGGGCATCTAATCCATTCTACCACTCAATCACTTCAGGCCCATGAGTTTATCAATTTCTTTCAAGCGGTGCAACAGCTTTGCACTGAGTAACCTCCATTTACCAAAGCTCTGCCAATTCCTCTCCACCTTGTCAATACGCCTTGTGGTCCTGCAAGTTCCATTTGTGAAACCCCTCTTTTTCCACAACAGCAGTAAAGTTTCCTGTGCTGCAGTTCCTCGCGCCACCCCAGAGCCTTTCCAAGGACCTGCAATCGCAGTCAATTCCCTTAGTGCTGGGCCAGTGGGATGTACAGGTTACGCCACACAGTAATTTGGCTGTTTTAAATTTGAGTTCATTAACTGCTGGCATCTTGTCCTGACAATTTGCTGCAGTTGTTTTTATTGATTTGGTTTAAAACCTTCTCCTGACATTTTAATTTGAGAGCTTTTCATACCTATTCCCATTGAAAAGAAAAGCTGGTGATGTGGAAGCCTCTCAAAGCTCCCCCCCCCTCCCCACCGGTGCCAGGACCACTGGCAGCTCCTCTCACTGCTCTGGTCCTGCTAACTGCTCGTCTCACAGTCGGCGAGCCCCACTGCTGCCTGCCCGGCAGCCTTGGGAATTCTCATGGGCTGCAGCAAGTTTGTAGTGTTACCTTTGATGTCTTCCATTTGTTCCTCAAACATGTTTTGGGAGGGACACGGCAACACCTGATTATATGTATGATTTTATGTGTTTGGTGTCACCATGCTTTTATGAAGGCTGAACCTGATCATCCTGGAGGTCTTTTCCAACCTTAATAATTTCATTACTTTATATTTAATTGCCAAAGCTAATGTTATTCCCTTTTCTCCCTTCTTCCTTACATACAGCTCTTGCTTTTGTTTGTTGGGGGTATTTTAATAATTTCCTTTGCTCTGATACTGACAGTGTGAATTGCCACCATCCCAATTAAAGTATTTTAACCTTTTGGATGTTTTCTTCTCAAAAACAAAAGATAAAGCAACCCCTTCATTTTCATGTAGTTTTCACGGTCAGACTTCACTGCAGTCAGTTCTGGCCTTTTTCTTACAAAATTGCTGTGAAGAGTTCCCACCTAATCCACGTCCTCTGCACTGCGAGAAACCAAAACTATCACAGAATCACAAACCTCTGCACAGTTTAGAGCCCTTTCTTTTAGCCTTTTGTTCCAGGAAGGTTACTGTTTTGCTGCAGGTACCTCCTGCTTTTGCCATCTAGCGCTCTCCAGGATGATTTCATAGACTCAGAAAGGTGCCAGGGGGTGGATCAGTTTGTTGGGATGTCTGGACAAGCTGGAATACTACAAGGTGGTCAGTGCGAGGTAAAGGGAAGCTCAACTACAGATGCACTTTGGGAAGATTTGATCAATTTTACTTCCTTGTATTAAATATACATGATGCCAAATTCTAACAAAGTACCGATCCATCAGGGCACGGCTCCAAAGCCAGGCAAAGACTCCACCTGATCAGAGCTGTCACTGCACGCTCCGAGTGAAACAGTCAGTGTTATGTGAAGACAGAGACACACATACACCCTCAAAAACACACTTACCTGCACACACCACACACAAACCAGCTGTGTTCAGTGGTATTAGTCTCAGCTTATGGTACGTGAAAGACTCGCTGATGTAAACTGGAGATGAACAGATCATTTGGGGCAGGATTTCTGCCTGAGACATGTGCAGGTAAGGTCACTTCCAGTGGGAGCAAAGAAATTCTCCAATTAATTAATGATCCCAGCTCTCTGTCATGGGCTTGTGTAAGAGCCCATGCACACAAACACGTGCCCGTGGATACTGATTTCTTTTGCAAAAGTCAATACCAGGCCTGGATGTGAAGGTGTGTAATTGGGAACAGGTAATACAGCACGCACAAGGCAGAGACAGAGAAGGGGCAGAGAGAAATGTGGGTTGATGCGTGCCTGTGACACTTGGGTAAGTGCAGGGCTGGAGGAGCTTACAAGGAAAAAGGGCCCAGTTTGGATCTCCATGGATAATTGGTTTGTTTGTGTGGAGCGAGCAGGCGGAAAAGGCAGCGCAGGAGAGTGATGGAGTGAAACAGCCCGGGCTGCGCTTCCCTGCCTGCCGAGTGGAGAGAAACTGTTAGTAACTGAGGCAGGTCCCCGAGGGGTTCATTAAGTGACTGGCCCTTCGCAGTCCCCTGCCAGAGCTGACCTGGAAACATGAACGCGAAGGCAGAGCTGCACCGCACAGCTCGAGTGAGGGGAGCGTGGGCGAGTGCTGGGACACGGCACACGTGTGGTCCTGCTGGGGACACCCCTGTGCTGCCACGGGGCTGCACCCCAGCTGGGGGCTGGCACAGACCTGAGGCAGGACAGAGGAGCAGGTGAGGACACCACCAGAGCCCCACAGTCAGGGCAGGCAGAACAGAAAACAGCCTGCTGCAAGAGATGGCAGGTATTTCCCAGGAAATGAGATGGCCACTGGGACCAAGATGGGCAGGTAGAGGAGCAATAGGAAAAACCAAAAGAAAGCTTAGGGAATTGTCCCTTGTTTTTTTCCTTTAAAAATCTGAGGATTTGAAAAACATGTAGTACAGAGTTTAGAAACAGAGCTGAAAGGTGTTACATCATCTACCTAACAGAGCTATCCCAAAGCAACACACGTTCAAGGCTGGGGGATCTGAGCTGGCAGAGACCATCATTTGCACTGGCCAGTAGGAGGAGAGACAGTAGGAAGAGGGAATCCAACACACCTGCCTCAATCCCAGGTCACCTTACACTTGGGAACAAAGAGACATCCCCAGAGTCCTCAGTTTAACCTGCATTAACAGAATGATTCCAGCACAAGACCAAGTCTCCTGTGTTCACACCACCCTTATCCTGTGACTACCTCAGCCATCCTCACATCCTTCGTGTGCCTCCACTGGAACATAATCCAAGGATTTTAATCATTACCATTCAATCAAGAAGTATTTTAAAAGGCTTAACAGAAATTTTAAAAGCAAAAATAAAAATAAGCCAAAATAACTGATCTAAGAGGGAAGGGAAACAGTGACTTTGTTATGAAACAGAGCAGTCAACCACACTAAAATGTGCACTGAAATCAGGCACAAAAATGGCACAAAGGAAACGTGTCTGTACCTCTCCAAAGGTTCTTATCAGGGTGTTGTCAATCCTTGGTAGCCAGGGCAAAGAAAGTATGAGGGTCTACACACAGGGAGGCAGCCCCAAAGCTCAGAGAACCTGTGAACAGGTATACAGAAAAGCATTTTCCTTGGCAGCTTTTGCAAATTTTCTCTGCAAGGCACAAGCCTTGGCTATGCCAAGGCATGGACAACATGTAGCTCTGCATGCACTGAGTCCCACAGGCACTGCAGGGTCTGCTGCCGTCCCCAGATCCAGATGGGGAACTCTGCACTACCTTAATGGTCATCTCTTTGTTCACTACATCACATTTATATGGGGGGGGAATTTGATTGCAACAGGATCTTTCATGTGCTTGGGGGTTTTAGAGGGATGAAAAACCCCAAAACCCAAAGAAAACCTGCCCATATATTAGATTTGTTCCCAAGGCCATGGATAAGTGGCCCCAACTTGCACAACCTGAAACTACAAGAGATGACAGCCCCCCCTCAGTGTGCAGGTGTGGTTGCAGCAACACCCCTTGGAATTCTGTGGAAGCAAAACCCTTCCCTGTGCAGAACCACTATTCTGGTCTCAGGCCAAGAGGCTTCTAATTTAAGCATGTGCCAGGTCTAATATTATTTTCCTGCATTAACTTGCTTTCCCGTTGCAGAAATCAAAAAGCAGCAAAGTCTGCTTCAGGAAAAGGCTCTGAACAAACAGCTTTTCCTGTTCCTGTGACCTCTGTCCCTCCCTGAGCTCATGAGCACCGTCACCAGCTGCTGCTGCTGCAACAGACTGTGTACTGAAAGACAGAGATCAGGAGAAGTAGGACTTGGTAATCAGATATTAGTATTTTTTAAAATAAAAACTGACTCCAAGTTTTTTAGTCAATTAAACGCATCCGGCACATCATGTATGTGATGTAATGACAGCTCAAGACTCAAAATGCTTTTGATGCATTATTAACCATAAAAAAGGCATTAAATACTGAGCTCAAATGCCATAGGGATGCATATTTCAATAGAAATTATTTTTCAATATATGCTTAAAGTTTATTTTGGTAAACAGATGACTGGGGGCTGTCAGGGCTGGAGACAGATTTATGTTTAGCTGGAGTCTTTTGGAAACGAAGGGAAATAGCTGGACTTGTTGAGCACACAGAAGGAACGTAATTCTTTCTGCCAGCTCAGAGAAGGGTGAGCAGTAGCTTGGAAGCTGCCCCAGCTTGGAGTATTAATTTCAGGGTGACAGTTGGGAATTTTGCCAGGTAAATACAATCTTAAAAAAAAAAAAAAGGGGAGAAACATGGCATTTCACTACCTTATCGAAAGGTGTCACACTTATTTTCTGCACATGCAAACAGAAGCCACAGTTCAAAGTACCGAAAGGGAAACTAATCCTGGTGCTCCAACATCCAATAATCCCTGGCAGAAACCTGGAGTTTTTCCTCCAGTGTAGTATTACCAACATAAAGCCAACTATCAGTGTGTATCACAAAAACCCCAACCCAACCCTTCCACCTCTCACACTCCCCCACAACTACAGCCCTCGGGGGAGCCTCACAGCACATTTCTGCCCTTCGTTCGTGTGCATTCTGAACTCTGAGGGGCATTCAGAGCAGTCAAAGAAAGCAGAATCCAATGGAGAAGCCCATGTCGACCCCCACTGTTGGGATCATTCTTCCCTCACTGCCCAGGGAACTTTGCAGACTAAGCATCCAGGCTGAAGGACTCAATATCTTCCATTTCAGGAGAAATCTAGAGTTCCAGCATATCCGTGTTGGAAATGTCTTGCTGATATTCACATTACTTATCCCACTTCCCTATATACATATGTATATATAAATATACCTATTATCATAACCAGTTTTGTTTAGGGGTTGGAGTTCAGGCCTGCAAATGTTGCACCCCATGCCCATTGGTTTTGCAGGGACATTATGGAAGTGAGGTCTGCAGGACCTTCATGTTTAGATCCTCAAACATTTGTAGACTGTTATCCAGCCGCCTTGAACTCCTCTCTCTGCCAAGCTACACACATTCAGCTCCTTTCATCTGTCCTCAGAGATCAATCCCTCAGCCGCCTAATCCCTTTTGTTGCTCCTCTCTAATCTCCTCCTGCCCTGTCTGTACCTCTCGGGGCTGCAGTGCCCAGGACACCTGAGGTTCTGCCGCTCCACACGCGGCGTCCACGCTCAGCAGAGAAGCTCCCAGACCACGCTCTTTGGGTGGTAGGCAATGTTCCCCACAGTGACGTGCTGACTCCACTGCTTTGTCACCATAGCACAAATGGGGTTCTACCAAGACAGCCCCAAGAATGTGCCTCTGCTTTCACTTCTCACCTGTGGAAGTGGCAGAGTATGGGTAGCCCCTCCCAAATGCTGATTTTTAATGTAAAATGTGACAATTTGACTTATCCAGGTGCAAAGGGCACCTGAGGTGTGTCCGTGCACTCTGTGACAGAGTCAGAACTGCCGGGCCCTGCAGGACGCACCTGGGCACAGCCCCTGCTCTGCCAGACACCCTCTCCCCATGCAAACCCCTGAGCACCACAAAGCACCATTAGATCCACGAGAAAGGGAGCCCTGACTAAATCCTAATAATTCCTTTAGGCCTGCAAGGCCTTCCCCAGTGCCCAGACATGGTGAGAGGCAGCTCTGGGAGGGGAGGTGGGAAGCTCCACACCTGCTGACACCCAGCCTCACCCCCCGTTGGATCCGAAACACCACTTCACCATTTCACTACCAAAGAATGCTGCAGAAAAAAAGATAAAAATACAGGTTAAGTTGCCTTTAATCTCTAATTCCTGTACAGGAACGGGTTGCATGTGGCAAAGGATAAAGGCAGATCCGAAGTCAGCGGGTTACGCAGACTGTGCCAGACCTTCGCTTTCAGAGAGACGCAGCCTGGGGAATTACACAAATGGCCTTCCATTGCCCTCTTCGGTTCTTTTTATGGCAAAATGCTTTGCTTTTATCAATTCCTCCCCCTTCTCCGAGTCCCAGAGGCTCAGGCCAAACAAAAGGCAGATGCGCAAAGTGCACCCTTCTCCCCTGAATGGAGCGGGAGCCTCGCTCCGCAGGGAAGCCACGGTCGGGTGGAAAATGCTCTCAAAAAGTAAAAGCCGGTAAGAGAGGCCGATCTTTCTGCCTGGGTGAAGGAATTTGGCCTCGGCCAAAAAAAAAAAAGGGGAAAAATCCAGTGGGGAGGCTGCTCTTTTCAAGCCCCCGTAGGCACCGTGGCATTGAACTGTATCGGGCTGGAACAGACAGAGGAGGAACATGAGTCTACTGTTGGAGATACCGTCAAAAATAGAAGCAGGGAGAAAATGATCCTGAGCACAAGTCTTGCAGGAAGAGGACACTCAACTGCACACTGGCTTCAGCCTCTGGAAACCAGGGGCTTTCATGGGGGTTTCGAGCAGGACCCCTGAAGGTCAATGAGCACCCCCAGTCTCCCAGAAACAACAGCACAACGACCCAACCACCTGCCCACAGAGAAGGGGTCGGAGCCCAGTCCGACACAGAGACCTGAGGGCAGGGCCACAAGTGTTAGACCAATTTCAGGTCAAGTACTTTTAGAATCAAACAAAATCCAACTGTTGCAAAATGAAATTAAGATAGATTCTAAGAGTGCCATTTTAGACTGCTGATGTTCATACGCATATAATTTTGGATGGCAGAGAATGAAGAACCTGTAATTGGCAGAGAAAGACATATAAACCGATGAAGAATCAACAAACATTTTCCTGCCACCTTTCAATCTTAACATGTCACTGACTCACACAAAGACCTGACTGAGGATTAAATCTGTAATAATTTACTCAAAATCAGATGCTTGCACAGTAGGACCGCAGTACTACGTGCTAATTGAGACAAACAACGAACCCCACAGCATTGGCTCGTGATAACAACTGACGTGTTGAGTTTGCTGTGAGGAGGAAATGTTTAGACACCGGATTAAACCTGCACACAAACCCTGACACACTCACTGGTACAAGTTCACATTCAACACATCAATCTGCTGGGCAGACTCAGTCTAAATGGGAAATCTTCTCACCTGCCATTAACTGTTGTGCCAGACCATCACTGCTTGGAAGACTTCTTGTACCAGTACATGCTGCTTGCAAGCCTGGAGTAACAGGCCCAAGGATTTCTCTCCCGTCTGAAGCAAGGAGAAGCACCTGGCACCTCACTGCAGCTTTCTTCACATGAAGGAATTTGCTAAACTGTGGGAAATGTCTATTTTAAGTTTTGGCTTCTGCTTTTTACAAACATAATCCATGGTCATAGGTCAGCACATAACCTACACACTAACATCTACTTGCAAATGGACCGAGTCCAGAGTGTAAGTCACAAGGTGAGAGGTGCACATGGAGCAAGTGATCACACTTTGGGTCTAACACTGTTCCTTCAGGCCCAGTACAGGGAAAGCAGTCACACAAACCTCTAAGCCTGGGCTGCCTTTGCACATACACTAAATTCATCTTGGTTGGGCCAAAGGGAAGCACACAATGAAGTGCATTCTGCTTTCCTGAGCTGGTCCTGCCCTCCCACTCAGTGCTGAGCAAACACCTCCACTGCACCTCTGTCAAGCCCAGTACTCTCACCTGCAGCCCGGACTGACTCTGTGTTTGTCCTGGACAGCAGAAGGTAACTTGGGCCACGAATAAAAGCTTTTGATTTAGATCCAGCTGTGGCTGCCCCATCCCTGGGAGCGTCCAAGGCCAGGTTGGACAGGGCTTGGAGCAACCTGGGCTAGTGGGAGGTGTCCCTGTCCATGGCAGGGGGTGGGATGAGATGAGCTTTAAGGTCCCTTGAACCCAAATCATTCTGGGATTTTGTGATTTTTTGCAGCAGTGCCACATTTTGTGCAGCTCTACTATCCTTCTCCATTGCCCTTTTGCCTATGAACATCACCCTGACACAAACTCCTCACAGCAGACCCTTGAGAACAAGCCAGTGCACACCCCCCGCTTTAATTTAGCTAAAGGAACAATAACATCAACACTTTTCATTAAAAAAAAGTATCTGTGGTACCAGTGCAAGATGGAGCAGAGCAGGGAACAGCTTGTACCCAGCAAGCAAGGGCAGAGCATGGATGATGTTGGGAAGCATCCCTCTGGGAAGGATCCCTCTGGCACACCGTGACCTGTTCCTCAAGTCAGCTTTGTAGATCAAATACATATTTTGACATGCTTTACCTTACAAAAGATTTTAAACTGCTACTTGTATTTACAAACATGAGATATTGAAGGTTTGCCAATGCAGGTATGATTAATAAAACATCAGGTGCTGCCTCTTGCTTTAAACATTTGAGTTTCTGGAAGCTGGAGAGCAGCTTGTTTAAACAATGTGTGTAATCTGGGTAACATTCCCTTGCAAACATTCTCTCACTACGATACCCTTTAGAAAGTGTAAAACATTCCATGCTAATAAGAATCAACAGGGGAAAAAAATTCTAAGCGCAAGTGCTTACATAAATTATCATCTTTGTAACTCTGCCATAGATCCCCTGGTTGGGATACGATGATTTAGCACTCGCTGCTCTGGAACAAATCCAAATCCTCGGGTTTCTTAATGGATAAAATACTGCCTTTTCACCTTTCTGACCTCACTTCAACTTCAGTCTGAGGTGACATGAGTCTCCTGATCTCTGTGCAGTCTTTGATGGACCATGGTAGACAGAACAGCCAGGCCTTTCCTGCAGGGCTATGAGCAGGGGGTGCTTGGGCAGCAGGGGGAGATGCCTCCTGCCACCCCAGCATGTCATTTTAGGGGTTTGGTTGACTTCTCTCCCAGCTAAAATGACAAGTTTCAATGTCTTTTTAAACCATATGACTAACTCCAGACCCCTTTCACCAGGCAGCATCCAGGTTCTACTTTCCAACAGAACCAAGAAGTCAAATCAAGGAAACCTCCTCCATTGCTCCTGAGCACCAAGTCAGGTACCCACATCATGTTGGAAGCTTGGGAGTACATAACATGCCAAAAGAAATTCTTGAGGAATAACGTTCTGAGCAAAGGTGCTATTCCACCAAGACAGAGAATTAGCACAGCTCCTTCCACTCCAGCACCGCAGTCCCGCACACACTCCTCACCACAGCAACACACAGGACTGCAGCAGCAGCACAAAGGGAGCACAAATGCAACCATGAGAGATACTTCTTTGTGTTATCATCTTCTCTGCACCGTAACTTCACCCCAACAGTGTGTTCTCACTCACCTCTCCCTTACCCCGGAGATTCTCTTACTTCTGCTTATGCACTGAGCCACAGCCCAAGACAGGGGCCAAAGGACCCAGAGACACACACGTGTCTGTGGCAGTGCTCACCCTCACCGTACAGAGGCTGTGGGGCACGTGCCCTGCAGAGACATTCATCTTCCTGGTGGCAATATGGAAGTCCTGCTCTCCTCTGGTCTTGCCTTTGCTGATGTGACCCAAGGGGAACCGAGAGAGAACAGACCCTGAGGCCACACATAACCTGGGGGTGGGAAATGCTGGCCCGGCTTCAGCAGGGGAAGGACCCCCGTGGCTGGTGGTGTGGGGCTGGGCAGAGGGGCTGGGGCACCTCCTTGCCTCAGGGACAGGCTTTGTCTCTGTCCCCCCAGCACTGACCTGGGGTCAGGGGCACACACACCGGCCTTGAACTCTCCGTCTGTCTCTCCACAGTCTCCCTGCCATATTAATTACCATTCTCCTCTGCCAGGGCCAGAAAACAGCCTTCACTGCATTAGTGCTAATTAAGAAGAGTGAGTTTCCTATTCCAGCTGCTTAAATCACCCTCGTCTCCTCACCCAGAGCAGAAAGGAGTGCTGACAATCTTATTAAAAGCAGAAGGAAACACCTCGGTCATGCTTCGAGCTGGCAAACAGGGCCAGCCAGCTCTGTCCTTCTGTGGGGACAACACGGCTGGACAGGGCGGCAGCAGCACAGCAGGGGAGGGAGAGAAAAACAGCACATCCCTGGGACCTGGAGATCTGCAGCTCAGGGAGAGCAACCTGCTTTGGAAACACCTCTGTCTGAAAGCAGAGCGAGCACATTTCCAACACAGCCCTGTCGGCAGAGTGGCAGTGTGTGTCCCCATCAGAAACTGGACCCTAAATGGAGCAGCCTGGGAGGATGTTTAATTAGGAAAACACCCGTTCTGACTCTCTCAGTATCAGAGGAAGATTTCCATTTGCTTTTCCCAGGTGAGCAAGCAATAAAGACAATAATAAGGTACCATCACTTCCCACTGAGCTCCAGCCTGGGAAGGAAAGTCTTCCTCTTGGACACTGTCCTGTCCTTTCACCTGCACAAACTCACCTGTGCATTGTTCAGTCCAACACACACAGACTGTTTTCTCTCTTGAAAAGTGATCCCCTTGGTTAATTAGAGTGTAATGACAGAGAGGATTACATTACAAAGCATGGATTATGAAGACAAGTGTCCAATCCTGCAGATAAACTGATTTTTAATATATTAGGTATTATTCCTCAGAATACCATTAGCTATCCCTTTGGATACACAAGATGCAGTTGAACACAAATTCTTCTGACCCAGCCAGGCTTGAGGGCTGGAAGCCATCATGACTTTCTGCAGCCAGGATGAGAGAGGAACTGGATTCAGTCCTCCCAAGGAACTACAAAATCCTGTACTGTCTCTCTCCCAGCAACTCCTGCCCAATAAAAATTCTCAACACTTGATCTTCTTTTGCCATCAGAAAGGAGAGAGATCCAGCAAAACAGTTTGTGGCTAGTCCATAAAGTGGGAGATCAGTAATTCCTTGTATCCCACAGTGTTACTGTGAGCAGCAGAAGCTGAGGTGGGAACTGGAAGGCTCCTGCTCTGTCTGTCAGAATACAATTCTGGATTTGTGTGTATATTTGTGTTTCTAAAAAGCTAGGAAAATTCACAGGGACAAGTATTTAGTAAAAGAGTATTACTCATACTGCAAAGCAAGAAAAAGAAAGAAAGCCTCCTTGTTGCAGATGCCTCCAGACACTTATGATCTCCTGGCATTATTTCCCCATGCCCCAAATCCTGCGCATGGCCCAGGACAGACCAGGGGTGACTTGCTGCTGTCCCTTCATGGTGACACCAACAGCAGTGCTCCAGCAGAGCTGGAGAGCAGACTGTGACACCCACCCTGGCTGTTACTTCCCAAGGAACCACAGCTTCTGCACCACACGAGATTTCTCCATTTCAAGGACACGTTATACATGTCTGGAGAGGCCTGGAACCACCAGGAGCTTCAGCAATATCAGAGCCTCCAGTGCTTGGTTTACAGTCTCGAGAACAGCAGACATGTGCTAAGCATGTGCTATTATTTTAATTTTTATTGCTGACCAGCTTTCAGAATGAGCAGAAGGCCAAGCCCTGCTTTGTACAGGAGGTAGGCTCAGAGACCTGAAGTGGTGGGAAGCCCCCAGTGCCCAAAGCCAGCCTGGAGCCAGCACCCAGCACCAGACAAGGCAGATTCCTCCTTGCACCAAGGGCTAAAGTCATCCACAGAAGCATTAAAGAGTTTCCTGACATTACATTTCTGTGTAAGCAGCTAGAGCTGTTGCCATAGGAATGCTCACAAATATAGGGATGGGTATAATTGTGAATAAAAGAGACAGGCAAAAAGCAAGAAGATGGCCTGTGCTATAGACAAAGTTTGGACTCAGCTCTGCTCATCTGAGTACTGAGCCCTGGAGACACCTGTGGCACCCACAGAAGGGTCAGTAGGCTGGGGGTGCCTCTGGCAGCCCCCGACGAACAGGGGTCCAGAGAGCAGCCCCCAAGCTGGGTCCTGCCTCCTGTGCCACGGGCTCTGCCAACAGGGAGTCCCCAGGAGAGAGGTGCAGGTTTAACCCCACAGGGTGCAGCCTCCTTCCCCCTGCTTTACAAAAATAGAAAGAACACATGTTCCCATTAGTCACTTGCTGGAGGGAGGCTGGGGGGTATGTGCTGACAGTCGCAAGGCTGAGCTCTAATTTGAATGCCATTTGCATATTCCAGGTAGACAAAGTGCAGCTGTGTTAAAAACGGGCACGTGAGGATGCACGAACTGAGGAAGCAGAGATGGCATTTGCCAGCGCCCCAGCCTTTACCCAGTGCACTCCCAAACACACATGCTAGGGCCCAGCACAGCTACTGCCACCCAGCCATGGTCTCAGGGAGGCTCTTAATTAAACTCTGCTTGCCAAGAATGCTTTGTATTTGCAGGAGTGAGGACACAGCTGTCCTCATGGGAACATCACACACAGGGCTCTTCCCTCTGGATAAGGCCATTTGCCAGCCCCAACGTGCAGGAGCCATCCCAAGGCAATCGGAACGCAATCAGTGTCTTTCAGCACTGTTGACTAAGCTGAAATTCATTATTTTCAGGTGTTCAGTGGGGACTAATGAGTGTCTGATGCTCATCGCAGGGCTGAATGCACCGTCCCTCCTCACTGACATCCTCTTGATCTCTGAGAGCTCAGTGATCTTTGGCTTGAGCATAACCCCTGGGAGTTCAGAGGTTAAGTTTTGGGGATGCAATCAGTAGCTGAGCCAGGCAGGACCGAACTGCACCGAGGTTATGTCAAAGCACTGCTGGGAGAGGAAGAAAACCCCGACTCGTACAGGTGGCTGTCATTTATTTACCCTCCAATCCACAGACACGGCTTCAAGAGCAGCATGTCTCACCAGGGCCTCACCAAGCCTCTGCAACTCAAGCAAGATCAAAGGTCGATACATATCAACTCTCTGTATTCAGAGAAATATTGCAGATACTCTGTTGCTGGCTTCCTGTTGGTGCACTGTGAGTCTGCAACACAATAAACCAAAAAACTCATCCTACCATCAGCACACCAACACTGGTGCACATACAATGCGGAAAGAATGCAGAATGAGACACTCATCTGACTGGAAAAGCTCCTGACCTGGCAATATCCATTTAGAACCACCTTTCAAAGGATGTTTTTAGCAGAATTTGTTAAAAACCATGTCTCTGCAAGCCATGACGGCTTTGGTTTCTTTGTTTTCTAATAAGCTGTTTGCCAACCACAACAGAAGCACAGAAGGATGCAAACACCACCGTACACAAAGCCAGTGGCAGGTAAGAAGCAGAACAGTTGGGAAGATCCTTCAAGCAATCAGAGAAGTAAATCTTTGTCACTCTGTAACAGACTCAGTGCTCCAAGATAAAGTTATGAACTTCTGGTGTGGAATTACAGCATCATCAGCCAGAGACCAACTCATCCCCATGGAACAGAAGAAGGGATATTTGCACTGGAAAAGCAGCTGATTAATTGTAACCAAGGTAAGAGGAATTGACCAGATGGACATTGGACCCTGTAGGGCTTGAGCCTTCTCCTGGCCCCCCAGTAAGAAGGAGCTTCCTCCCTTTCTGGCTTTGTTCTACATCCATCAAAGATACTGTCTGACATTTTTCCCACCCTAAGGATTTTTTTTCTGCATGGGTTTCACTGAAGAGCATCCTTCCCCCTCCTGCTTGGAGACCCACTGGGAGCTCCAAGCAGAACTAGTGCCGAGGTTTGAACAGACCAGGTTCCCAGTGTACTGATTACAATAGATATAAAATAATACTTTGTACAAGTTCAGAGGGAATAATTAAACATTGCTTTCAGCTCTTGGCAGTGACTTTTACAACACTGGTAATGAGTTATAACATTCTGACCTTTACGTCTAACTCACCTTGGTGATTTGCTGAAAAAACTTTGACCACTCTATAACAAAACCAAGAGGAAAAGGAGGAGGCAGGCACGAGTTCTTGCTCTAACAGGTGAACAGTCACAAACACCAGGTATCCATCCAGGAAGCCACTGAACTACTTCCTAGTATTGGATTTAATAGCAAATTACCAAAGAGACACTCCCCATTACTACAATCTGCACATCAAACCAGGCAGAAAGCAACCTGCAATTATACAATTAGATTGATACACAAGCTTCCCGCTCGTGTTTGTTCCTGCTGCCAATCACGCTGCTTACTGGAAAACAAGGCTCAGAGCTTCCAGCCTGCCTCACACTTCCCCTCCTCTCTGCTTGTCCAGTTTGAGGAGCTTTACTGATCACTTCTTCAACACCTGATGAATGCAGTTTTGAGATCACACCTTGCCCAGGTACCTTTTAGCTGGACCAAACCCCATCTTTATATGTGGGGCATAATCTATCCCAGCAGCAACTCACTGTGTGGAACATGAGAGTAGCAGAGGCAAGTAAGTTTATTAGCTGATGAAGGCAGCTGACTGAAACCTACCCTAGACAAACCCTTGACTTCAAATGAAAGTTATGAAATGAAAATCACTTCACTATGCTGTGCCCTGACAGAAACCACAGAAGGGGAACATAGCCAGGAGAAGCCCTTGCATTTGAGCTTGGTCTCCTCACAATACAGTGCCTCTCAATGACTGAACATTGAGCACATCTCAGGTACTTCAGACAGGTCTGCTCGCTCTGGTTCAGCGCCCCAGTGACCTCTCAGGTCCCTGTGATAATTCATTTTTCCCACCCCATCTTTAGCCACGCCTGTTCCAACAGTTACACTTTGCATCGCTCGAGCATCATTCCCTTGCATGTACCTCCTCCAGGCTGAATGCTGAGCCTTCCCAGAGAGCCTGAGCACCACAGGGACAAGCTAAGTCTGTACAGAGACACTGTTCATGCAGCACAGCGAGTGAGCAGAGCCTTGGCACAAAGAGCCAGGGATGTGCCTGGGCACAGGGCAATGCCGAGGAGCTGCGGGATCACACTGCGGCTGCCTGACGTGGGACTTTCTCCTCCCATCCAGCCTGGGGGAACAGGGCTGAGGGAGTAAATGGGGCAGTCCAGGCAGTTGTGAGAGCCCAGCTTTGAGGGGTGAAGGCAGAGGATGCCGAACCTCCCAGCAAACCTGGACAGATTCAGCCTGGCCCTGAGTGGGCACCAAGGTTGTGGGTCACTGGGTGTCACTATTCCCAGTTCCATCAGTCAAAAACTCACCTACCACAGCAACAGCTTTACGTATTTTGTACATACATGCAATCGAAATATCTGATAACAGTTCTTTTTTCCACAGATTACTTTGTTTAGATGTCTGGGTTTCGTTTAGCTCTCCTGTCAAATTCTACCAAAATGAGACCCTCATTTCCCAATAAATGTGGAGAGATTGTCTCAAAGACCTGTGTACCACTCATCAGCTCAGATCTCAGCGACTCACACATGTTTTCTGGAGCCCACATCTCATGCTGGTGATAAAGATTGAGATGATGGAGGCACAACAGCTCAGAGACACGGAGTGGCACCCGCAGGGACTGGCATGGCATCACCCTGACTGGGAGCACAGACAGGACACATCGAGGAGCGAGTTACAAACTGACTCGCTGACTTGCCAGGGCTGCAAGACTCTGTCTGTCCTGACTGCCTCCCTTCCCCTCATGGGGTCAGTTTTGACCCTTCCCTGTCACACACTCTAGCCTGTGGGTAATCTCTCTGGGCAGAGGGATCACCGTCTCCTGCATCCGCTCACAGACCTCCTTCGAGCAAATCAGGAATTTCCTCTGCTCCCTTCCTTCAAGGGAATTTCTGCATCTTGGCAGAAATTCTTTTATAATGCCATGCAACATTTGGCTTTACAAAGGTGGCGGCACTACAGACCAGCCTGGGATTCAGATGAAGCCTTTTCCCTCAGGGTCAGGAGGCCAGCAAGACTTCCACCCACATTTTCAAACTACATGGGGCTTCAGCCGTGGTTTCGCTTGTCCGAATAAATACAGGATTAAAGCCAAAGCCCGTGCTGTGAAAGGGCACGGGAGGCTGCGATAACTCCAAGGCCAGGTCCCAAAGTGGCCGGGCCACTGGCTGCCACTGGCAGCCCCAGCAGTGCCCGTCCTTGCCCGGGGCTCCCCGGCCCACAGCTCCTGTCCTCCCAACCCTTCGGCTGCTACTGCCTTTTGTCACTGGGCAAAGAAAACGTTCTGTACTTAGGAGACATTACGAAGCTGCCACCAACAGCATCACACCGTGCTCTTCCATGTCTGACATCACCCGGGGAGAAAGCCCTTCCCGCCAGCGCAGAGAGCGCTCAGCCATGCTGGGGAGGCTCAGCACAGCACTAAGAGCAAAGGGAGAAAATGGAGGATGCAGATTATAAAATTCAGTCACATTTTAAAATTTTCTGCTACAATAATTCACTTTATGTAGAATTAATGTGGCTGATTGAACGTTTGTGCTGTAATTTACTTATAATTAACATTTTATGGTGAACAGATTTCACCATCTCCTTCATGCTGTGAACTCCAAGCCATAGGTCAAAAATAGAGATGAAACAGATAAGCACAAAATATTCTCACTGAAATATTAATGAGATTTTAATTTACTACTTTAAAAATACATCTTTCATCAATGCCTGTATATCAAATCATTATTTTAATTTTTTTTTTTACATTGTATTAAAAATATAATGAACTTTCCCAACTGGTTGAAAGACCCTGAAATATCTTTTGTGAAGAGACGGCTCAGGCGAACAAAAAGGACCAAACACTCAGAGCTCTCAGAAATCTCACACAGGGGCTGGGTGAGAGTCACCTCAAACTGAACAACACCTTCATCCTTAACCAGCTAAAACTGGGGCTCTCCACTCTCAGGCCCTGTGGTCCAGCACAGAGATCCTGTTCCTCCCATCAAGATCTTATTTAAAAGCATAAGGTCGGTCTCTAAAGAAAATTCAACTGCCACAAACTTCCTGTGCTTCAGCAGGAGTTGTTGCATTCACTGCCGAGATACAACACAGAGAGAAGGTGCCGCTTTGATCTGGCATTCCCATCTTTTCAGCCTGTTCTGGTTGAATTTGAAGCCTCCAGGACAGGGCTCTGCTGTTAAGGAAGACACTGGAAGTCAGAGGAAAAACGGTCTGGGAAGAAAGTCAGAAGAGAACTCCTCTAAAATCTCCCACCCACTCGCCACGTCTGTTTCAAGCTGCCTTTCCTGGTGCCCAGAGATGACAGACCACATCTGAATAAATTATTGAGCCATCTGCAATTCATCCCGTTTCCTATATTCCAAGGCGCTATCAGACAGGCAACTGAGGACATTCCCGGAATGCTCTGATGACAGAGAATGAAGATATGGGATGACAATGAAAAAGTCAGCAGAAAATCATAAGTCAATGGGACTATTTTATGCTCTTTGCTTCCTAGTCTGCACCAGGCCATTCAAACGGCTCATTGGAATTTCAAATGAAAAGCTGAATAATACAGGATTATAAATCTGTTACAAACAAACCTAAAACGCATCAAGAAAAATATACATGGAATTTTCCTTCTTAAACTGCCTGGGTTTTTCCTACAGGTTTGTTTGCTGGGAATCAGCAACTATTTGTTTTTAGGGTACAGCTGCCTTTCCTTTAATTTTTTACACTGTACTTTACTTGTTTACATTGAAGGCCAGTGCCTGCAATGGACCCCCTGGTCCCTCCAGAGCCTGAAGAATGGAATCCAGACCCTTTCAGGATTCCCGATGCAGCCAAGGGGTTGTCTTTTTTACCTTTAAAGGTATTATGAGGGAAAAAAAATTATTTACCTGTGGGAGAAATTTCAAGAGAAAGCAGAGCCTGAGCTTGCTGCAGAAAGCAGGACCCTTTGGAGGAACAGGATTTTAGATGGGTCTGGAGCCCCTACTCTCCTGTGACAAGGGGAAGCACATGGGGCTCTTTCTGAAGGCTCTTTCCTGTTCTGGGAGACCAGGTGATTACTCACACAAGTATCTCTACCCATGATTAGAACTACTCATTAGAAGTCCTTTAAAAAGAAAATAAAGCCTGAGTGTTTCCTTGGAAGTAAACAATTCAGAGCATTTGTCACCTACCACCCAAATCTGAGTGGGGTGAGTGCACTGCTCCTGGGCAGAGCAATCAAAAAACCCCAAGAAAATATATAATACTGTATTAATTTTCATTGGGTTTTGGACCCAAACAAACCAAACCCTTAACAACAGGGCGGGGAAAAACCTCAAGACGCAGCACCCAACTACTGAGCCAGGAATTCCCAAATGACTTGTGCAATGTGATAGCACAGTGTATCATTCACAGAATGGATTCCCAGATGCTGCCCGGCAGCAGGACAGCACGCTGCGCTTTGGGAAGCCGGGGCGATGGGGCTGAGGGCCCAGCACCGCAGGAGCAGAGCAGTGCTGTGGAGCTGGGCCCAGCCCTGATGGCTCAGGACAATCCAGCTGCCCCAGGGCTGCAGAGGGAGCCGCCAGAGCAGGCAAAGTCAGGAGCTGCTTAACAAATAAAATGAAGAACTGCCACGAGGTCGAAGCCTTCAGCCCTTCGATCCCCTCCCCGGTGCCGAGACACCAGTGGAACTACATGGACTCATCTTTAAATGGCATATTAATGATGAGAAGCTGCTCTGACAGATGGTATCCCTGCACCTTCTCATCCCCGGGACCTCTGTTACCATCCTCTAACGCACAAGACTTTTTTATCAGAACATCAGTGAAGATTCTACTCAAACACTGGGCCAAACCTTGAGAGATTGGCTCACACAGGCATCTGCTGGAAGAAAATCTTAGTGCTAAGGCTGAATGAGAACCCGAAATTCTGAGCACCGAATCCCAGAAACGTTATTTACAACGCACCGAGTTCACCTGGAGGAGACAGCAATGAGGGCTGCAAGCGCGGGGCTCCCCCGTGGCAGGGGCTCCCCCGTGGCAGGGGCTCCCCCGTGGCAGGGGCTCCCCCGTGGCAGGGGCCGCGGCCACAGCCCTGACACCCCCTGGCACTGCCCACCCCGACAGCCCCGGCCCCGCGTGGGGACACGCACTCCTGCCCGGGGAGCGGGGACACCTCACAGCAGCCCTCGGGGCTTGAGGAAAACCGACTGAAATAAACAGACAAATAAACAAGCACTTCAAAGATAACGAGGAAATCTCACCAGTTGCAGCACATGTCCACTCAGTTTCTCTTTTTCCTGAGTGCCTTTTCCTTAGTAAAAGCCATCAAAGATCATTGTGAATTAGTAATAATTTTTTTAGCAGCATCGAAAAATTAAAGCAAGAGAGAAAGGGAAGGCATGCGAGGGAGAAAAGGAGGGAGAGAAAGAGAGAGGTTAAGCTCAAAGGCAGAGAGAGCGAAATGGACCAGATTATACAAAATTAAAAAGCAAATACGCACAGACAATTTGTGCCGAGTGATTGCAAGCAATTACAGTCCGGCTTTTCTGGAGGGAAAATTGGGGAGGGGGGGGGAGGTTATTTCAGCTTAAAAGGAGACTTTATTCATTCCTGATCAGCTTCTCCTACTATTCTCTCTTTTATTCTCAGATATCAATTTTAAAAAAAGCACCCTTCAGATGTTACATGTCTAACCCTGGGAATCCCACCCCTGGGCAGAGAGGGAGGATTTCAGCTTCCAATCGGTTCTTTCTATAGCCCTGAAAAAGCAATTTGCTCATAAAGGATAAAAAAAAAAAGCAGGGGGGGCAGGAAGAAAGAAAAGGAGGGCAAAAAAGGGAAACCACAACAAGGGCACACGTTCCTCTTGGAGGAGAGCTTCAATTTTACTGTAATTGTCTGAAGAAGAGCTGCTTTGATCTGCAGAATTATTATTATGCTCCAAATGCCAGGCTGCTGATGTCCCAGCTGGGCTGGGCACGGCCCCCTCCTGCTCTGGGGCTCTGGACCCAATTTCGGGAGCACCTGAAGCAGCCCCTTGGCCGCCCTGGGCTGGGGTCCGCGCCCTCCCAGCCCACACTCGACCCCCAGCTCAGCAGAGCAAGGGATTAACATGGGCATGGCCTCATGTGCAGATCAGGAGAGGGCTTAAGGAAGCGTTTCCCAGTGCTTGGGTCTCCTTCAATCCCTCACTGAAGCACTGGGAAAAGGCTTCAGGCCCGTATCAGAATTCCTGTCTCACCTCACTCCCTGTTACTGTTGGGAATTCTTTCATTTTTAAATTACAACTAAATAACCCAGAGTGTTTGAAATGCATCTCCCCGCCCATGTCCCAAACCAGGTGAATTTTGTGGGGAGAAGAGTGAAGGACCAGGCTTAGCCCAAAATCCAGCAGCAGGAGCCCACCAGGGCGGGCAGCAGCTCCACTGGAGCAGAGCACTGAGCACCACATCCAGTCGTCCCTCGGACACCTCCAGGGGTGGGGACTTCACCACCTCCCGGGGCAGCCCCTTCCAATGTCTGACAGCCCCTTCCACGAAGAAATTCCTCCTGATGCCCAACTCGAAAGGACACAGAGCAGGGAACACCGAACACAATTCCAAATGCCAGCTATTCAAAGCTCCGCTCTTGATGACCCACAGTCTGAAAGCAAAGTCAACACCCCAGAAATGCAGTGTTTTCTCTCAGCAGCTAACACTGGCTGACACCTGACGGGATGTTTTCTGTGCCCCCTCTCAAGTCCTGAGCACCAGGTGTTGCCAACAGAGGGGCTGCTGTGAGAGTGCTCACATGCGGACACAGCACTCTTGGCACCTTCACCCTCCTCCGTTCCTTTCACTTCCAGTGTCCCAAACTTCTGCTAAAATGTCATCCACAAAGCCCAGTTTTGAGGTGAGGCACAGAGCAGCATCCAGGCACTGGTGATGGGATAGTGGCCACCAAGTATTTCTGCAGCTCGCTAAGGACAGAATAAGGACACTGAGATTTTAGAGTGAGTAGAGCACTCTGTGCACAGAAAGTTCAAGATAGGTATGATCTTAAAATCTCCTCATTATTATGTACACAAATATCATACTTTGTATGAGTAAAGGTTTCCAAAGTCATCTTTGTACAACTCAAAGCCCTGGTAACTGCCAGCCCGCCTTCACATGGAGAAATCTATGAAAAATGGTACAAATAATTTCTTAAAAAGTCTCCAATGTCTTTCTGAAATAGTTTGCCTGTAAAATATGCAGCCTGCCCAAAATAAAGCAAGACGTGGCGTGACACAAACAATTTATTGGCATTAGTCTGGGCTGAGCCCCGTAAGTCACGCAGGGCCTCGCTCCTCCTAAGCATTGCCTCATCCCAAACTCATCAATAACACCTTCACTCCATCCCAGCCAAGCATGAACTGCGGATCTATCTCAACTATAAACATACACAATTTTTCAGTCAAAGAGTAATAGGCAAATAGCTGGATTTCACTCATTCTGTGTTCTCCAGGTAGTAAAATAGACACATATTTAATGTACATACCCAAAAGTGCAGTGCCAATAAGTAGAGAGAGTCATATATCCCAGTTAGTTTATGGATGGCTGCATTTTACGGCTGTACTGCTACAGCCGTATTTGCATGCATCTAAATATAGATAAATATCTGTAAAGCCAGAATCTGCAGACGTGAAATAGAGAACTAGATTGATGTAAGGCAACACACATGATAAAAATAATCCTAATTTCGAGATACAATTAGGAACTCTTGGCTAAAATTACTACTGAGGAATGGGATGCTGAGGATATGCAGTGTCGTCTCGCGCTGATCCAGAGGTTGCTGTCAGAGCTATCACTGCCTTGCTTCATAATTTTGCTAATTGGTCATTAAGAAGTCTCTAACTCTAATTCTGCCTTTGCCAGCAACACACTGTGGGTCAGCAAGGAAATTAATCTGCCTCTACACCTCAGTTTCTCCAACTGCAGTACAGGGAAATGCAGATCCATCACCAGGTCCTGCAGGAGTTAATCTGTTAATGTTTGTATCAATCAAGTTGTCAAGTGCTATTTAAGTGCTTATTATTACTCATACAATAATTCTCTCCTCCTGGGCTCCGTAGGTTTCTAAATACCTCTTCCATCACCCCCGTGAGGTCTCTGGGGCAGGGGCTGACCACGCGCCCTGCCCTCTGCTCCCCGCCCCAGGCAGGACACTGTCCCTTCGGTGCCACCGGGGCACTTGGCCAGCTGCCCTCTGTGCCGGGCAGGGAACTGGTGGGGCTCAGGGACACCTCTGGGACTTACGCCCGAGTACCACTGCAGACACACCCTACAGGAGCATCCTTCCCGCGAGGCAGCCCTGGGGCAAGGGCCCTCCCCTCCTTCGGCCTGGAGGCACCAACTCCACGGAGCTGTCCTGCTGGCTCAGAGCATCATTTGCTCTGACTTCCAGGGAGAAGCTGGGTTTACTCAGGACACCTGGCTCTGAGCAACGTGGGCCACGCGCTGTGCTCGGCTCCTGCACCTGGGCATGAGGAGGGACAGACCTTTATTCCACACAGGGTTTGTGCTCCTCATAATGCTCACCTACACCAAAGGCACGCAGCATTCCAGGCACGTGCCAGCTGGGATTCCTGGAGCCTGCCTGCACTGGAAGCTTCTTTAAAAATATAGCAGCTCCTCGTGCAGTCTGCTCCTAAAATGAATTCTCTCTACTGGCACCAGTGAAGCTAAATACAACTTATAAAATATTGAGCACATCTTCATAAGGAATGCAACTAAAAAAAGTGACACTTTAATTATTATCTTTATGCTCCAGAAATATCCCATCAATATGAGGAGCAGATAATTCACAGCCACTGTTGCAAGCACTCTGCAGCACCAGGAGATGCTGGTGCCTCAGCCACACCGGGCGCGCAGACATCAGCGTGTCTGTGTACGCAGCCTGTAGTTATTTATCAACAGTTTATGCATGCACCTAGTTATGAATGTATTTAATTTATAAACATTTATATTGCAGAACATGAGATGATAAATTCAGAAGAAAAATACCAACTCATAAAGCACGACCCTGCTGCCTTGCTCAGCCAAGAGTCCTGTCCCTCACTCAGGTGCCCTGACCTGGACCTTCCTGCCAGCAATCCCAAAGAACTGACACTTTGGGAAGAGCAAATCTCTTCCATTCATTTTCTTCACAGTGGCCCTGAGCAAACCAGCTCTGCCAGCCTGTGGAGTTCAGCTCACCCAGCGCTCCGTGGGGAATCCATGGGGTTCTGCAGCTGCTAACATGTTAGCAAATCACACAACTTCCAAAGCACTTTTGTGTTTTCTGAATAAGCTCTGCTATGTGCAAAACAGCAAATCTCCCAGTCAAACATATAATAAATGTATAAATAAGTGTCTCTGCATAATTACTGGTTAAAGAGTTCATTTTCCTACTGCTCCAGCACTGACAGCCACCTAAACTCCAAGTCCATCACTTTCAAAGCAAGACATTTAAGGGTGGGCAGGGTATAAAAGCTTCCTGATAAGAGTGTTTTCCCAGAAGAGTTCTATTTAGCTCTTTTTCTCCTTTAAACATATATATGTTTTTTTCAATGCTTCACAGCTTGGCAGCAGAACAAGCCAAGGATGAGCCAACTTCTGTCATTTATCCTCCTCATCTTTCCTTAAGACTAAGTATGCATTTTAATAACATCTTGATTTGAAATCAACATTTTTAATGATTTTGATCTCTTCGCCATTCTCTTAAATAGCCTAAACCCAAACCACCCTTTGGTTTGAGTCTGAGATTTCTGCCCCCAAGGTTCTAAAATTATTTATTTCTTCTCTGCTAGCAGCTCTGCTAGCTTAGTGTTTGTGCTTCACTTTTGAGGCTATTTTATTTTCTTCACTTTCAGCTATTGAAATCGGCAAGAACAAATTCATATAATAAGCCTTAATAACAGTTTCTCTCATAAAGTTCCCTATTTATCTCCTATTGTAGTGGCTTAGAAAGCACAAAAATGATGGAAAAATATAGGTGCAGTGATAAATCTCTGGGCCTGATAGTGAATAATTTACAAGAGTCTTTATCCATGGGGCGATGCTTGGAACCCACCTGCTCTGTGTGAACCTTTCCCTTCCGTAACACAGTAGTATCCTCTCCACACAGACAAATAAAACCCCATTTATTTCAAATCTGTCCCATCTCTGGGCCTGTATCGCTTACCCCAGAGCTCCCACCTTTATGTGAATGCTCTTGCTGTCCTGGATCATTGTGGATAAGCCAAAGTGCTGGGGAGCACACACGCAGCGTGCCACGGAAAAGCTCATGCACCACACAGGGAAAAGGCCTTAAAGTTATCAGCAAAGACTCTTCTTTTGGTATTTCCCTCATAAACATGATTCAAGCAAATCAGAGGCAGTGGAAGAGCAGACCAGGGTTTTTCCCCTAACCAGCAGGGCCAACACCACCTTGCCCCCTGCCCTTAACCCCGCAGCGATCGGTGCCAGGCCCCACCTCGGACACACACACACCCCCCCACACACCAAGGACTCACCCCAGACACTCCTTAGGAAGCAGCTACACATGGAGTTTGTGCTTTGTACAGCATCAGGTACACTCCACACCAACAAGAGCCTCGTCAGCACTTTGTTCTTCATTATTTATCCATTTTTTATGGTGGTAAGGAACCAATATCCCAAGTGCTGCCTTTGCAGAGAGGATGAAGCCCACCATTTATTCCCGGTTTTTTATTTGCCGACCCATCCTCAGGCAGGTCAGAGTCCAGTGGAGCCCAGGCTCTATCCCCCTTCCCCTCCAGCACTAATTAGCAATGCAATCCCACAAAGAGTGAAGTTGCCCGAAACCTCCCCTCACTCACAATGATTTATGTTCAATTTGTACAAATGGAGAAAATGAGATTTCAAATTTCAATGCCATTTCTGCAATGAGGTGATTAAAAGAGAGAGAGGTATTGCGTTCTACTGTATAGAATATTGATCCCAGTGCTATTTTCCTTAGCAATAACCATTAGCTCAGTATTATTTGCAAACCTCTAATGTGAACCTGGAGATGTAATTTACATTTGTGCTTTACTTATTTGCTTTAACAAAACAACACAAAAGCTTTGGGTCTTTCAATCTATCCTTATTGTCAATAAAATTAGCAGTTCATAAAAAAATTAATGTATATGCAAAACCATCACTTCCTTGTAAACTGCACCCGAGACTGTAAACGGTGCCCAGAACAAAAGGAAGATAAACTATTAAAAGGCTCCAGCCATTAACAAATTGAATCCCAACCAAATTAAGAGGAGCTCCCTTTTGTCCCCTGCCTTAATTTCCGGGCCCCTGGGAGCCCGCAAAAGTTTGGGAAGTGTGGGGAGGTGTCCCCAGGGAGCGGGGTGTTGACAGGGGTGTGTGGTGGGGACAGGCATGCCCACCCTGCCGTGCCACCACAGAGCTGCCCGTGGCAGCCGGGACTGGGCCCGGGCACTGTGGCCCTGCCAGTGCTCCTGGGGAGGATGCCATGGCCACAGACACAGGAGACAGAGCACAACCCCAGCCGGTCATCAGCACCAGCCCCTGAATGGGACCGGCCAGCTCCCTCCAAACCCATCAGCTGCTTCTGCTGCCTGGCAGAGTTTAGAAGATGAGAACAAGGAAAGAAGAGGGAGAAAGGGAGGGAAAAAGAAAAAGCTAATGACCTATAATTGCCATGATAGTGGAATAGGGCCCGGGCAGCTGTTTTACATTCCCGGTATGTATAGTATGCAAATATCTACAAAGGGCCGACACAGTTTCTCTATTGTGGATCCTGAGGGTAACCAAATTAGCCTTTGGCAACCATGGTAATTGGGAGGTGCTGTTCCCATTAGGAGTCCTGCAAATTATGAAGAAAAATGGACCAAAGGCTTTGTCACAAATAATAATGCCGAGAAGAAAAGAGCAGGCGGCCGGCTTTGCTTTCTTTTTTTTTATTCCTACATTGTGTTGTTAATATCTCTCTGTTTAGTAATAAGAAAACAGTCCTCGGTGCCCTGCTGGACCCTCCTGGGCTTTCCATGGCAATATTGAGTTCTGGGAATACTAAATATGGGACAGCACCATCAGTTGTGAATGCTCAAGCAGAAGCCCCCGACCAGCCCCCGCGTTCGGGCAGACAGCACCGACCCCGCTCGGCGCCAGGTCTGGCTGCAGGAATCAGAGCTGGCATGAAAACCCCGGGCTGGGTCTCTTATTTGCACAGGTCACAGAGCATCAGCCCGTCTCCCTCCCTAACTTAGATTCACGCAGCTAAACACAGATTTGTTCTCTGAATCACCCAACTTTGCTGCACAAGAGGCTCCATTTCCCACTAATGATTTGAATTTGTCTTCACTCTCCCCACCTTCTTTGATCATCCCATAGTTCTTAATCCCAGCACGTGGAATCCTGTTTGATTGTTATGATCTACTAAAAAATTCACAGCTGCCAACTTTTTGAGTGGAGCTTTCAGTTGTGACACCACAAGTTAGTGCCAAACACATCAAATGCTTTTGTCTCAGAGCAAAGCTCACTGTCCCCACAATCCCTTCTGGCTGAGATCCCCTGAGCTCCACACACTGTGACACAGCCACAAGATCAACCCACATGTGCCATCACAGCCAGGTTCAGCCCCAGCCCCTGTTCTGGGAAAAAAACTGTTCTACAAACCCCAAGATTTTTAGAAAACACAACACTGACAACAAAAATTAGGAAAATTAGGTCTCAGTTGGTTTTACATATCTGCCCTAGTCTGATGTTTTGCCCAACTGGAATCAGGAACAGTCCCTCTCCAATGACTGCAAATACCAGTAGAGGATCCAGGACTTTTAACACAAGATTCAGAACTTTAGGAATCCACATGCACTGTGGTGGCTGTAAAACCCAAATCAGTGAACTTTATGGGGAAAAAAAAAAAAAAGACAAACCCAGTCTCACAAAGAACAGTCCTGTTTTAATTTTTCATGCTAGGACTAACTCTTCATCTCAGAACCACTGCAGCACAAGTCTTAACCCCAGATCTTTATTTTTTCATGGTTTCCCCTCAGGGCCTCTTTAAAGAGCCGGCAGAAGAGTCACTTCCCCGCCGGTGCAGTTGGCACGACTGCAAGTGTACTTAAAGTTTGCGTCTGATCAGGTTATGTGTATTGGATCTGAAACCAGTTAGTCAATTCCTGCCGGTCCCTAAGTGGCGATTTGTGGTAATGTCTACATCAATACTCACAGAGCTGCGAGCTGCTTTACGTAAAGCAAATGTCTGCAGGATGGAGGGGCTGCTCTGAGGGCTCCTGGCTTAATGGGGATGTGGCTGGGAACACAAACACGCGGATACAACACGAGTCCTGCTGTCCAAAGGGCCGTCCTTCCCCAAACACGCGCAGAGGGGCCAGGGCAGCACGGCTCGGGCACACCCCCTGTCCCTGTTCCTCGGGATGCTCGACCCACCCGGCTCCCCCAGATCCTCCTCTGCCCAATTCACCACAACCTCTGCTCGTCCCTTTGCTGCTCAGCACCAGCCCCAGTCCTTCCCTTCTGCATTCCTTTACTCCCTGGGCTCCAAATGGTGGATACGAGGCACAAAGTAGAAACAGCAGAAGGTCAAGAAAGCAAACCAACCAACCACCAACCCCACACTAAGGCAAAGCGTAACAGAAAATTAGAAAAAGACACAAAATGTTATAGCACAAGAAAATTATGATTAATGTAGAAGCAGGAGGTGGCTACTGTTCGAGCTACAAAGAACAGGACAACTCTGAGCAATAAACGGTATCGGATTAAGCTTCTCCTTTACAATAAAAATTTTTTTCTTGAATATTTTTCTTTTTGGTCCCAAATAGAACACATACTCTTAAGAACAAGAATTATTATTATCGTTATAGCAAAGAGCACACAACACAGGCTGACCTGAGCGAGGCCTCGGGCAGCACTACACCTACAGGTGTGTGTCCTTCCCTGTGAGATGCCCCCAGCTCTTCTCATACCCCACAGCTCCTCCTGCATGTCGCTGCTTCAAACAGAGTAAAACCCCATGACTTGCACAGCAGCTATGCAGCAATTTACACCTTGTAAGTAATTTAAATACACTGCCTGAAGTGTAAAATCTGGGAACTGTCAGCAAACCTCAACTTGGCAAAAATTGTTGCTATTTATTACAGTAAGTGCTTTCTGTACGGCAAAAGCTGACTGATAGATCGTATCTTATCTCAGACAAAAATATGGAATAAGTGATCTCCCAAGGTCTCTTCCAAACTGTTTTCCATGACTTTACAGAGAAAAAGAGCAGGGCACAAATCCTATGGACCAGCCCTGCCATTCCAGGGCATTCCTGCTCTCGGGAGCACAGAAATTCCTCTTCTGCACCAGCACTACAAACTGCTTCTGTGCTCCAAGTCTCCAAGGTGCTCCAGGATTGAAGACGCTACTTCAGACCCTCATTTACACCATCTAAGACTTTAATAATTTCAAATGAACACTAAAATCAGCAGACAAAATCCAAACCTGGTTTGCCAAACTGCAGCAAAGAAAGCATTCCCAAATCTATCAAATCTCTGCACCCTGAGTTCCTCCACGGAGGTAACGAGGCTTTGAGCAGCATTGTTCAAGGGGTTTGCAAAACACAATTTCATGTTCTCTTACTAACAGAAGGCAGAGGAGTCAGTTATTTTCCAAGGAAAGGGAAGGCCAGAACCATTATTAATTTCTTCAAATAATTTTCCTTAGAAAGGAACACTGAGTGACCGTCCTTCTCTGGAAGCTCCCAGAGATGCCCGTGGCAGAGAAGCCCG